>VXBZ01006975.1:883932-940382 GCA_013399135.1 Heliornis fulica | reverse complement strand
CCATTCTATGATTCTATAATTCTATAACACCCCAAAAGAGAGGAAAGGTGAGAAAATAAATGCAGAGCGGTATGCATGAGCTTTTTTTTTTTTTTAATATAAATCCCACGTGCACATGATCATTGTAGTACCTGAAATAAAGTGTGCCTGTTGATGGAGCTCTTGCAATCAGACAAACTCTTTGCTTTAGCTTTTGTGTCTTTTTGAAGAAGTAACCATGCATGTGAGGTCCTTGCACATTAACATCTTAAAAAGCATTTGATTGAAACTGCAGGTGATAGAGTCAAGGAATTCTTTGAGCTTTTGTTTCAAATGGGGGGAACAAACAGAGCTGGAACAACAAGATGAGTTCCAGACTGGAGGCGGAACTGCTGTCTCTTCAAGCCAAGAGAAAGTCAAAAGCACAAGCCAGTGCTTTGCCATGGCAAGTGTCCAGCTGAGGAGCATGCTAAGGTATAGATGATAAGTTTTCCAGAAGACACATGGGTCTTTCAGTTACCATTTTCCAGATGCAGGAGCACACCTGCATCTCCTTGCCAAATAGGTTAGTACTATTAGACATCTTATACACTGGTAGTTTCCATTCACCATTTGAGACTAGATTGCTTTAAAACCCCACAATGATTTAAACAGAAGTTCCAGTTAGATGTGGATACTGTGTTAAATATGACTTGCACCTTTTTTATCCCTATGATTTTATATTAAAACCTGCAGCAGTAAACTGCAAGCCTTCAGAAGTGCCTGACAAAACAGAGAACGTCGTCTTATTCTTCATTTCAAGTTAATTGGGGGATCTAAGCTATTCTCATTTCAAAATGAATCTGTGTGCCTCTAGTTCTCTGCATTCTGCTTTTAGTCACAGTGGTACTTTATTCCTGGTCTTGATCTGTAGTAATTCTCATATTTCACAATGCTACCACGGTCTCTCCTTCTCTGGAGACATTCAAGACCAATCTGGACACGTGCCTGCGTGATTTAATCCAGGTGATCCTGCTCAGGCAGGGGGTTGGACTAGATGATCTTTCGATATCCCTTCCAACTCCTAACGTTCAGTGATTCTGTAAGCACAGAAGGGAGAGAATGTACTGCATTTTAGTTGAAAGTTTATATACTGGTTCAGGTCTGCTGATGGATGATAAGAGTAACTGTTTTAACATAGGGATGCCCATGGGGATTTTGTAGCAACATGGAATGATACCTTACCTGGCTGTGCTTGCAAAGAGATCTAGCAAGAGATTATTTTGGAATAGTTTCTCCCAGAACAAAACATATTTGTGAGTGTTTGAACCTCACAAATATGAATTGGTTCACAAATGCTCTTTTAGCAAAACCTATAGAGTTAGAAAAAAAAATAAATTCATTACTCTGGTATAATACTTCATGAATTAAACAAGCAGTCTTTTGTTTTAAACTAATGAATTTATTCTTACTTTTTTCTTTTCCCAAGACCCCACTTTCCTGACCAGCTCTATTGAGAGTTGGGGTTCTCTTTTCCCAACTCACTTCCAGGAGCTGGGAATTCAAAGAAAATACAAAATCAAGAGCCTGGATAAAACTATAATCAGCAACACTGGGGAAAAAAATAATCTACCTTTTCCCCTCACCTCTAACATGTTCTCTACCTTAAATTACCAGATTCCCTGCCATATGAATTGCAAGAGATGTTATTTACCCTGCCACGCATATTTGGTGTAACTGTCAGTTCACGGATACCCCTCTGTACTTTACAAATCAAACAGTAACTCTGCAAATTTTGACCTCCTGTCAGTGGGCCATGCACACAGCCACAGCCCTTGGCAGTGGACACTGCGGGGGCTTCAGAGGGCCTCTTGCCCCTCATCTAGGGGGGCAAATGAAATAAAAGTATCAGAACAGCAGTAGTGGGTGCATGCTTGCCTGCCAGCTGGTTTGGTTTGCAGCCTGGCACAGTAGGTGAGAGTAAATAGGTGGTGGTGTGAGCCACCATACCGGGGTATGACCTGTGCTGGATGAGGAAGTGGACTTGGTACCCGTGGTTCGGTGCCAGCTCTGGATGTAGCAGCTTCCTGCAGGGGGGTGGAGGAGAGGACGTCTGGATGTGGCTGTGTGCTGGGATGGTGCATCTGCGTCTTCTGTGAGTCAGAGCTCAGTCACACAATTCCCAATCTGGTCAAACAAGACGCTCCTGGCTGGCACATGAAATCGTGGTGCCAGCTCCCCCTCCCTGCTCCCATTCTAGGTTTCAGCAGGCTTTTTGGTACAAAAGAGACGTGGCGGTGCCCACCTGCCAGCTAACTTGATTTCTTCTGATTGCACTGTAGAAAGAAGAGTTCAGTCTGCTTATCACATTTGTACTTTGGTTATAGTGTCAGGCTTGGACAGATGAATTGGTTGTAGCTTCAGCAGAGCTGTCAGAGTATTTAACCCATTGGAGAAAAATTACCCAAGTTGATGATAAACAGGTTTTAAATGCAGAGCAATTACTTAGTGCTAACAAAGCACCATGACTACACACTTTGTCCAAATGCAAAAAGCAAAGTCTTATCTGGGGTTCTGTTTGCAGGAGGACACTAAAAGATAACCTTTGTTTGTGCAAATACTTACCTGATAAGATAACCCGAAAGGGAACGGATGAAATTTCTGGTTCTATCTTGGCTGAAGGTTATGCTTCAGATTAAAAAGTATCAAATAAAAAAGAACAATAATCACAAACTGAGAGTGCTCAATTCTCTCCTTTAGTTGGACTGAAAGTCTCCAATGGTGAGTTTCTTTCCTGCTTGCATTGATTGCTTTTATTTCTAGCACAATAAAGTAATCTAGAGACCTTTAACCAGCAGGACTTTGGATTTCATTGTTAGCAGGAAACTGGCAAAGCTAGAGGGCTGGTTAGCACTGAACTTGGTTTGTTCACTGCAGCCTTAACACTGACTGGTAGCCAGGGCTTACAGCACAGCAATCCTGTGACTCACAACGGCTCTGCTTTGCATCCATGGTGAAACTGGGCTGGGAGTTTCCAAACTGTGAAAGCTTAGGAGGTGCTTTTAGTGGGACGTGCAGTCAATACTATTTGCCTCTCAAAGGTCACAGGTCACATTCTGAAATGGCAGAGGTTTGAGTTTTTATTGTGAAGAGTCTTAACATCTTGCATTTGACCTTTGTCTAGCTCACTCCAGGTTTTTTTTTTTTCTGTTAAGATTTGACTGAAAGGATGTGTTTATTGAATGCTTTTAATTGACCAACTTTAAAAGAAGAAAATCCATTTCATTATAGTGCATCGATCAAAAGATTTACAAAACTGCCATCCTTTATTTTGCTTTCAAATAACTTATCAGAGATTTCCCATTTGGTGTTTGTAAAGGACCTTTATATAAAGGGAAAAATAAAATGTAAGCACGTATTTTGGTCTTCATGGATCAAGGCCTCACATTAACCCAAACGTGCTCAAAGCTCCATCTTGCACAGAGGGTGAATACGTGTTTTCTAGCTAAATGCTTATAAGTGTAGTTATCTTTGCCTGCTCTGTAGTCTGTGTCACATTTTTAGCCATGAATGTGATTTCAGGTTGCTTGGGAATCCATGTAACAATTTGCTAATGGGACGGCTTGATATTTGGATGAGCCTCATCTCACCTGCTGTAAGCTACTGACTTTATCTTCCTTTGGCCCGTTTCAGTTGCAGTTGACAGAGGGGTGGAGATGGCAAAGATATGATGTTCCTAAATTGCTTGAGAGGAATTGCCAAGGTTATGAAGCAAGAGGCACTGAATTAGTCCTGTGTGCCCCCGACTGAAAAAGACTTTATATAAGCTATTAATCACCTCATTAGGCTCGGAGAACATGTGCAGACAAGCAAGCCGTTGGAAAGCTGACGTCATTCATTTTATTGCTCATTGGACTACTTGTTCTGCGTGGACTTCCTGCCCAAACAATTAGCTTGCACTTCATGATGAGGTTTTTTGAAAACGTATTTAATACTCTGATGCCTCTCGTGCTTTTGTTCCTTGAGCCCTAAAGAGTGACCAAACCAGCAATAAGCAGACATCTTTTGGGGTGGTGGCTTCACGAGTTAAGTGGTGGCTGTGTTTTGTGGTTTGTTTTTTTTTTCCAAATGGTGCTAGCAGAGCTTTTGTGGAAGAGAACTTAATTGCAGACATGCAGCACAGCAAGATGTGTTTGTCAACGGCAACTCACTCAGCTCACCTCAGGTGTGGTGAGAGCACATCATTTATATATTGTAAATGACCACCACAGCCTGAGCTGCCTACTTTTAGGCCATTGCAATGGCTTCACACTCATGTAGCTGCATGGTTGTCACCTCCTGTGACGAGTGAGTGTCCTACACCTCCATGTGCACTGGGAACTATACAGACTGGCTGTTTCATAAGAAACGTTGTAAATGCTGTTTTATGTATGAGCTCTGTCTGCCCAGCTGTTTTCCTGTGGTCCACCACAGCCAATTTTTGTTTTCGAGTCAACAGGAAGACTGTGCCAATCCACAGCTGGACCAGCCTTACTTACTGAGGATGTTCTCATGCCTCAGTTTACATAGCAAAGAAAATAAGTGCTCCTCTTACCTGAGTGCTGGGTATGTGTGCCTTGCATAAGACTGGGAGGGCAGTGCCTACTTTTCCTGGAAATAGATTTGTAAGGGAGGAGGAGTGTTGAATGCTGGCTTGGCAGAGCTCCTCTTCAAGCAGGGAGTGGGACAGGTACTGGGAGAGGATGACTGTCACCAGGGCCTGTGCCCTCAAGACCCCCCTGACAAAGGGAGTCTCTCAAACATGGGCTTGCTTTTGATCTGCACGCTCATTATTAGGAGTTAGAACTTGCAGGAAATAAAAATACAGTCCTTGAAGGCAGGGGAACGTGATGTTAGTCATTGATATTAGTTGCTGACAGTTTCTGCCTTATGGGCTATTCAGGTTATTTCCTGAAAAAGGAAATCTTTCATTAGCTAATTATTTTCCTTAGCAGTGCTGTAAGAGCATCAGCAAATAATACAGTTCCTGGCAAAGCTACCACATTGTTTAGTGCCTGGCTGTGTCATCAGGGGAGAACGATGGGGGAAATTTTGATGAAAGAAATCCTATCAGAAGTGAAAAATACTAATGGCTTCAAAATGCTGTTCAGAGTTGACTCTTTAGCAATCAATTTTATTAAAACATGCATGCAAATGAGGAATCCCATTGTTATATGTTGTCTGATACCTGGATTTGGACTTGTTTTGTAGTGGTCTCTGACATTGTTTGAAATGTATTATGAAGGTGTGATGCAGCAGAGAATCAATCACAGAACGTCAGGAGTTGGAAGGGATCTCAAAAGATCATCTAGTCCAACCCCCTTGCCTGAGCAGGATCACCTGGATTAAATCACACAAGAACATGTCCAGATTGGACTAGAATGTCTCCAGAGAAGGAGACAACCTCTCTGAAACACATTCTAATAGGAGCAATAGTATAGCCTACAGAACTGAAAGTATCTCATGCAGTATCCCAGTGAGACTGCGGCTGAGGACTGGCTCAGTAGGGGAGACATGCTCAGTGACTCAGAGGGAGCAGGAACAGTCCTTCTCTAGAGTGCTGGAAGACTGGCAGTGCCCAGTTGTCAGTCCCTTGCATTCAGGACTTTTCCCCTTCCACCCCAATAAAGGTTAGGGTATTTTTATTTCAAAAGTTCAAAAGGAGCACGAGGCTTTGTACCACTCACCTTAACAGCAGTGAAAAGTCCTAGTTCCTCCAGGAGAGCTTTCAGAGCTCAGTTTAAGATAGTTGTGTAAAACACCTAATGGAATAGGATGAACCAAGGAACTTCTGTTATTTCTTAGACTCAGTCTTGTGTCAAAGATTGGAGTTGGAGCTGAGCTGTTATCACTCCTGATCTCTGTTCTGGCTAATGGTGGTGTTGCAGCTTTGAAAATCTCTTCTCTGAGTCCATGTGTACTTTCTCGTTAGTGTTATATCATAATCATGTAAGTTCACGTCGGCCTTTCGTATCACTGTTCCTCTGAACAGTGGTTTTTCTGTTCACTGCCATTCAATTCTACCATTACAAACCAGTCTTTGCCAGAGCTTTGTTCATGCATTTAATATCATCATGATACCTTAATGTGGTGTTATACTTGTTCTGTGCGGATGGGAAATAAAACTGGCTGGCTGTTTGCTTCTCGGTGTGCTCATACCGATAGACATTTTAATTAGATGCACTTTTCCTGACAACTTCATGGCAGATACATAGGTTTTTATAAACTGTTTTTCTCGGCAATGTTACTTTAACTCAGTTTTCCATTTTACTGCGAGTCATTCTAATTAGGACATCTCTGTTGAGGTTTCTGTAATTTAGCTTTACTGAACAGGTCTGTCAGTGGATAATCATGGTCTTCCCTGAAACCTTGGTTTATGTAAGGAAAATATGCTTTTCTCAAACAAAGTCATTATAGGGTCTATACCAATACATACACTTCTGTATGCAAAGGGGAATTGATACCAATCAGCTTCATGTCAGAAGAACGGTATCTACACATAATTTTCCCCAATATAGTTATTTCTGTTATGAAACCAGAAATCACATCTGAAATTAACTGTTACAGCTTTTTAGCAGACCAGGAATCTTGTACTAATAAACATAAATACTTCTAATGTATAGTTTGAATTACAAGTTTTTATTACTCGGTTAGCTGGTTAAAGAAACACCTTCTGTGCTGTAAATATCATGGAACATGACAGCTGGAGAATGACACTAGCACGGCATTCATTCTTATTGTAGAATTGTTGTGCCCATGAGGAATGCTGTCACAGTAGCTGGTGCTTAACAGTATGACAAACTCTCTACAGGCATCATTGCTCTCCAATCTTCTGATGGGGAGAGGAAATAGTTGAGTTTCCCAGTGAAAAAGGCATGACACACATCCATATTTCTCTTTTCCAGGATCTTTCCCAGGGAGTATCTTCTCCAGCAAATCCATCTTTATTCTCTAGCAGACCTTCAGCAGGTAAGATTTTTCAACCAATTCTACCTGTTGCACATCAATCCTGTTCTCATCTTCGCTGCTAATTTTATATTTCCCCTTCTAGCTAATCATAGCATAAATATTTTTACTTCTAAGCCACCCTCGGTTGTTTATAGTTTAATATAAAGATGGGTTAACAGGGGGCATTGGTTAGGGATGAAGGAGAAAGCCTGGAGTGTCAGTGTTGAAATGGGGCTGGAAAGAGGCCGTGAAAGAAAACCGTTAAGAGAACTTTTCTGTGAGAAATTTTTCACCTGGTCAGTGAAGGCTCACCTAAGGCTCAGGCTACAGGTGACAAATAGTATTTTATTTCTTTGCCTGAAAGAATAGTTATTTGGGAATTTATGAGTTTCTACAGTCCCTAGCTGACCTGGAGACATCTGTGGTCACTTCTAATGTCGCTGCCAATGATAAGTAAACCACGTTATTTTAAGCTTCTTCCCCTGTGTCTTCCCTTGTCTATCTGTGCCTCTTCTGCAGGATAACAGGTAGCAGAGTCAGTTCTGGGTGTTCAGTTGTCACGTTTAAGTTGAGGTAGTTCAGATGCCCCTCAGGGCTGGAGGCATGGCTTTTGTTGGCTGGTGAAGTCATGGGGTAGAAATTATTCCATATATAAAATTAAAAAGCCAGTCATCTGAAGTCTAAAACTGTTTCCACATCGTTTCAGCATGTTCTGCTATCTCATCTTTAATAATCAAGCAATGAAAAAGCAAGCTACTTAACTCCAGAGATGCAGTCTCCCTGGTGGGTCTGTCTATTAGCCCCCAGTGCTTTGTAAGCTGCTTAATCAGTTCCTAACATTGGTAGTAGATGTTTTAGAAGCAATCAGCAGCTTATCAAGCACCCTGTGGGAGGAAGGGGTGTGTGTGTGTGTGTGTGGAAGTCACAATTCATCCATTGATTTAGCAGTTCCCTTTAGCATGTTGCTTTGTGTTTGTGTTTGCAAGACACCTTCTTTTCCCCCGAGGGCCGCAGCCCCAAACTTATCATATTTAGAGGCAACGTAATTTGATTACCATTTCTGCTGGGGTGGGTTAAATCACATTTACCTTTTAAACTAGCTGTATCCTTGTTGTCAGCCTGGAGAGGGTTTGCCACGTTTCAGAGGCTCCAAGTTTGAAATCAGATTGCCTGGTGAAAGTGGAACCAGAGTGGAAAGGGGGAGGAGTGCTCCATTGAGAAGGTGAATCCAGCTGCTGGAGAAACACTAATACCCTTGTAGTCTCTGCCTCTCCTCTGGTTTGTCCCTTACCGCTCCTTTCTCCCTGTTGCTCATCATTTTCTACTGACCTACAATTTGGGTGTTTTTTAATCCTAAAAGTTTCCTCTCATTTTGAATCTTGTGCTGCCTGTTTCCTCATATCCATGGGCTGCTTTTGCACTGTATCCTGCTGTCATGTAGATTGCATGTGCTTGGGGAATTAACTAAAAGGTTTATTAAAGATTAATGGAAAGATAAGGCATGGTGAGTGAATTAGAAAAGCAGAGAGGGGTAATCTGCAGATATAAGCAACCTTTACCCTGGATAGTCCCAGCTCAATTCTGATTTGTTTCCTAGCCAAGTTCTCTTTAAAGATCCTAGAAAACATGGGCTGTTTCCCACCAAGCAGCTGAGTTTCGCAAATGTGGTATGAGTTTCTGTTCTTAGGTGCAAAAAAGTTTAAATGCCTGTTTGCCAGTAGACGAAGCAGCATTTAAAACTATTCTAAAATTAAATCCAATTTCAATCTCTTTCCAGGTTTAACAGAACTCCATGCCTAGGCCTTATGCATATGGCGGAGTATCTACTTGAGCAATCTGATAGTCTGCTGATGCTTCTTACTTTGGTTCATTTGGACAGGGCTCTGTGGGGGAAGACCTTAACTGTGAGGTTAGAAGCAGAGTAGGGAAAAAAATTAGAGACAAACTGTCCTTAATTTTGGAAGCTCACCAAATTCTGTTGAGGCTTTACTCATTAACAAATGCTCATAGTGCAGATATGAGCAGGCCTGACCTTTAACCAAAGAGGCAGCAAGTGATAGTCTTTATTTGCATGTGCATGTTTATTTAAAATAAACACAAATGCAGACATGTACTCTCACAAGGTTTCACTGCTGTTCAGGGCACCAGGGATAGCATTAAAGTTTACAGCAAGTTTGACTATGGGCATTCCCATGGGGTCCATATTCTTAGAATCCTCTTGTATTGTTACTGGAGGTGTTAGCAGGCAACATAACTAATTAGGTGCATTCAGATTTAACAAGCAGAAAGACAAAGTGTGACAGTGTGCCTATTCTGCCCCGTTGGTTACACTTGCTTTCCTTTCCAGACCTCCCTGGCATCACCTCCCCAGAGAGTAATCTTCCCTCTATCACCCATAACCTACTGCTTCTGTTAGACAGTTTATCAAGGGCTATTCCAGTCAATTGAAGCTGTAAAGAGGAGGACTTTCAGTTGTTAGGAAGCAAGTATTCACTACTGAAATTTCTGGCTTTAGCAGGCATAGTATGCTGGAAAGCCAGATGACTTTTATTTATGTGCAGTATAGTCCCTGATGGTGCAGTCACATCCCATGGTAGCTTCACCCTAAATCTGCTGGAGGTGTGAACTCTCTTCTCTACTGACATTCCTAATGGATGTATCACTAGTTTTATGGACACATGAACACAGTTCAGGCAAGCTGGAGTTAAAACACATCCATTCATTTTGTTTGACTACGGAGCTGCTTTTGGCGAGACTGACTGTTTTTACACTGTTTGTTTACACAAACATTGATTTGGACAGAAGCTGACTCAGGCAAGAGTCTTGCATTTCTTAGGAAAAGCAGTTCTTGCTACATACACTAGATCCCAAATCAAGGAGAGCTTTTAAAGCAAAAGACTCAAAGTACCTCTTGAAGCAAGTTCAAAATTCATGTGCTTAATCCACGCAGAGAGTTAACTAATGGTTTGCCTTTTTTATGTTAAATAGCAAGATCTACAAATGTACAAAGATTATTGCAGTGATGGTCTTTACTGCAGAAACACTCTTAATTGTGACAATTATTTTATCCTGGTTATACTACCCCTAAAAGATATGGTGAAGTAAAAAGGATCCATGTAACAGCAATGACTGGATATCAAGGATGGAAATTGTGAGAGAGAAGATTTAAAAAGATGGCAGCTTGAACACTTGTTTATGTGGGAACACTCGGGAAAAAATGAAGTGTCAAAATACGGGAATTTAAAATGATGAGCTGAATTAAGTTGAATCACTGTATAAATACTGTTATTCAACATATAAGTGGCTTTCATTTTGTTTAATCTCCACTTTGGAAGCAAAGTGAGCTAAATTGTATTACGGACATTTTTATTCTGGCTATATATGTCCATACAGGGATTTAATATTGTATAATTTATCCATTTTTAACATTTTAGATAAACTAATCCATTAAAATTTAATTCAAACTTCCATTTACTTCAGATCAACTTTCCTGACTGCCTACCTGTAGGCAAACCTACATGTGAAGAGCAGTGGAGAGAAAGGCTGGACAGGAGAGCCCTGTTCTCTCAATGATATAGCACAGGTCATACAGTGAATATGAGAGAAGCATAAAAATCCTTAATGGAAATGCGTCTTTGCAGAACACACAGCGAACATGAGGAATGTAATGCCACAGTAATATTACTGAGGCCAGACGTTTATCATCTTTAAGAGGATTAAGTATCCATAATAAGAATGTCCATAGTTATGCTACGTAAAATAATGAGATTATAATGTTTCAGAATAGGCATATTATTTACTGAGGGGATTAGGAAAATGTCTTCCCTATTGACAGGCAAATCAATGATTTCATCTTCCTCTGACGTATATAGCACTGATTACAGCGTCTGACAGGGTTTTGGACTAGGTAAATACTTGGTTGAACAGAAGCATTCCTATATGAAATTCTTAATGTTTCTGTTCAGGAGTTTGTGCATGTAAGGTTCCCTGACAACAGTGTGGGGAATAGAGATGAACTTCAATGAAGCATAAACACTATCTAATTTGAGCCTAGTGTGTTATTAGAATAAAATTAGGAAGCCTTACAAGAACAGACTTTCAGCCCATGCTGTAGTTTTATCATACCTCTTCCAATGGCAAACTTAGGTCCTCCCTGTATTTTTCAAGACTGAGGTGGAGTAGGAGATTGGAGATGCATTTTGCAGGTGCATTTTTGCAGGTGCCAAACTTTAGGTTGATTTAGACAACTTGTTTCATGAGTCCCAGCAATAGCAAAGACTACATGGATTTGTGGACCTTTTTTTTCCCCTCTTTATTTGCTGTTTTTTTCTGAAGTAAAACTTTCTTTCAGCTCACTCGGTCCTCATACAGTTACTGAGAAATGATTGGCTTAGATTTATAACACACAGCCTGACGACTTCAAAGCCCACAAGTTGTGGTGTCCTTGCCCAGTGATTTCTTTTTATCCACACATAAAAAGGATGGGAGGTGGCATCTAGCTCACATGCCTGTGCTGGTGGAAGCCAGTAGCGTGCATGTGACATGACTATGTCGATTGACAAAACTGGGATTTGGCCAATGTACTTTGGGCTTGCTGTAGTTTTAGAAGTGTTACTGGGACAGGTGCATGACAAACACCTCCTACTCCACCTCCCATCTTAATAGATATAGTCATATATGTAAAGGCGTTAGTGTAAATGTAGCTGTATCAATGAGAAAGTCTTTCGCTGTCACTTGTTTCATTCAGGGATTCAATATGAGCTATATCAGCCTAAACTTATTTACTAAAGAGTTTTACTCATGTAGCTATACCAGCAGATCCTTTTAAGTTTAGGCAAGTCCTTTTTTTCTTTGAGGGGCAAGAAGTAGCAGATGAGAAGGAGAAATAGATTTCTGGCAGGCCTGACTATGCTGAGGTGGCTGAAGGTTCATCTGTCAGTTCTCTGCAGGAGTTAGATGTGCTCAACAATGGCAGCAAAATGCCAGGGACATCTGTGCCATAGCTGCCATGGTTCAGAGTTTAGCACCATAGTGAAAATGTTGATTTACATCCACAGCATCCCAAGCAAGGCGCTGACATAGAATGTGTGACAGAGATGCAAGTCCTGCAGTGCCTTATGACCAGTATTCAGCTAACCACATCTGGGGAGATGTTGCTCAGAGTGGAGCTGGTTTAAAACAATGGTGGGTTTGAATTGAAATGTAGGTACAGCCCCTGCTCTTCAATATTTGGTAGGAGGTAGACAGAAACAGATGGTTGTGTGGGGAGGCAAGAGGCGTGTGTGTTGTTAATTTGTACAGTGGTTCAGTTCTTACACTAATGCACATAGAATGTGGAATCTTTCTCCATCTCTGCTGCAGGCTCTCTCTGAGACACCAGACAAGTAATTTCTAGTGGGATTAAGGTAAAATGGGTCCAACTTTATTATGTGTATGTTTAAAGTAGGCAGCCTAAGCACAATTAAGTTCAAAAAAGAGGAAGTCGAGGACTTTGGAGGGATAGTACCTGACCTATTTTAAGTATATTGTGCAATTTAAATACATTAAAATTTTGAGGGACTTAAATATTTCTGTACTTGAGCTATGTAAACATGTGTCTTGGACCGTAATGACATAATGCTAATAGCCATCTGTATGTCCTTCCTTTACAACCTGTTGTCTGTATGACTGATTAGATGTATCAGCAGAAGAATATGAAAATAGTGGTAGGATGGGAGAAACACACAGTATACATCTCCATGAGCTTGTATGCTTTCCTGTGGCTATGGCTCTTTTGTCACGCATTTCTGTCACTCCGTGGAGTTTACTAGCACCAAGCTGTCTTTCAGCTGAACAGGAAACTTCAGGTTAGCTGATGTGCCAGGTGCATGTGGGTAATTCCCCAAAGTGCTGACAGCTCTGCTTACAGTTAGTGGCAATGGCAGTGATCTTACTCGCATTTCCCTTTCCAGAGCCCTGCTGTGGAAAGGAGTTGTAGTCATTCAGGATGACTCCTGGTCAGGCGGAGATCATGACAGAGCTGGCCAGGCTTGCGGGGGAAAAGCTGACCAGGAGCGTTTTGGCAAGTGGCAGCAAGGAGGACAGGTTTATCTAAGTTAGGTGTGTTAAAGTCCTTGAGGCAAAATGTGGAGATACAGCAAGATTGTTAATGAATATTTTTAATAGCAGAACCGGTCTTTGCACCACTTGAAATCAGAGTTTTCAACAGGTCTTATTAAATACATGCAGTGCTTTTCCATGTGAATATGTAATCTAGGCCGCATAGGATAACTAAGTGTGGCTTTTTACAATGCAGCTGTCTTTAAAACAACCCAGCAGTGGTGCCAGTTGCTCACAGGAGCTTCTGAGTTGAGATCTCCAGAGATATTTTAATTTCTTCAGCCCCCTAGAAGAGACAGGAGCAATATAAGCTATCCTTTTTCTAGTGCTTTGTACTAACCAGGTTTCTTCTGTTCTTTTTCTGCTGTGCAGAATGAAAGGCTCAGTGCTGGAGATCAGGCTTAGCCATGTGAAAGACTGGGCTCTAACCGCATTGCTGCACTTCACATAAAATGTCTATTCAGGAGAGGCAGCTGGACATATCTCAAGAAATAACATCCCAAGAAACCAAATTTCCTGAGGAAACAAAATAGTGTCTCAGGGCTACCTGCTTGGATGAGAGAAGGAAAAGAATTTTAGAACTTTTTTTTTTTTTTAATATACTTTGTACTCACAGCATTTCTTTCAGAGAGAACCCTAGCCATTTTCTTGGTATGTTGCTCACTTGTTCTAAAATCTTTCAGAGGACTCCTCCTTAAAATGCCCTCATCCAGTCTTGTGCAAGGCAGGAAAGTTTTCTAATTTTGTGATATCATTCATGAACTAATGTCTTACTCAGTGGGCATGTAGAGTCAGTTAATTCCTCTGCATGCAATTGCCTGTATAATCTAAAAAAAAAAAAAAGCAGGTGTATACTCTGTGCCTGAATGCATATTTGCTTGTGACTGTGTATTTAGAGTCACGTATATTTTTAAGCTAAAGAAAGTGCTTTCTGTTCTCTGCGAGCTGAATTTGTGGTAGTCTTTCACCTTTGCTTGATTAAAACATCCTTTAACCTTTGCTTGAATACCTGTTTCTTAAAACAACCTATAATTCATCCCTGCAACAAGATTAGGAGAGCTTGGGGTTTGACAAAATTGACGGGTAGCTGCCTGGAATCCTAAGGGAAAGGGGAAAGGAAGAAAGACTATTGAACCACAGTGAGTGTGAAGGCAGAAGCTGTGGGGCTGGGGACTCGTAGCAGGTCTGATTTCTGGGCCTGTTGTTTATACTGAGACAGTTCCATCTCTCTCTCACTTCTGTCAGCTTGCGCCCAGAGACCTGCTGAAATGTCAGTCTTTTTTTCCCATGAGAGGAGTGTGGGAGGACTTGGAAGAACCTTGTCATCCTCTGCCTCCTGCTATAAATTCACTTGGTCTGTCACCAGTTTGTTCCTCTCCCCCAACCACTGTAAAACTGTCTCCACCTGGTCCCATCTGTGTGTACTTGTCACAGTTTAACTCACATCTTGCTCTGTTTATCCTCTTCTCAGTGCTTGTTACAGTGAGTGGCTAATTTATGAAATATCACTTTAATACCAAATACAAGTGTGGCATATTGAGTGGGCTGGTTCAGAAGGACAACAAATGGCTCTGCCATCAGTGTGGACTGTCTGGTACAAAGATGTTAAAGGGACCTTGTAATTTCTCTTTATTCAAATTTTCACTCATTTCTGCTTTAGTTAGGTTTTGGTGGGCTTTTTTGTTCTTCAGAGTGTTTATCACTGGGTTTCCTTTCGGGATGTTCTCAAGCCCTGTGTGGGTGATGACTTAGCACAACACAATGTGTGGCTACGTGATGTTGATTTGTCTCTGTCAAGGCCAGTGATGGCAAAACGGTGTCATGTGTGTCAGAGCCAGCACTTTGTGCTTGTGTCAGCAGTGGATGAACACAGTCCTTGGTCTCACCTGCTCCTGCCACCTGTACCACAGGCTGAACAGGCCCTGGGGACAACCCAGGGACCTGCAAAGGCTGTGAAGGAAAGAGGAGAGGGAGGGTGGGGTGGCATCACCCTTACTGTCAGGAGCTGGGATTGTGGCCCACAGCATGGCTGTAACAACAAAAGATGGGGCTCTCCTGAAGCTACTGCTGTGGTTTGTTCTTAGTTTGTTTTACAGCAGCATGTAGTGATTGATTGTGTGCTTGCACACAAATGTTAAGAAATCATTCTTCCCTTAAGTCACTTGCAATTTAAAGAAACAAGGCAGGAAATCTGAAAGAAATGACTGGGAGTCAGAATGGAGCAAGGAAAACTGACCAGACCAGTATGTTGCTCAAATGATGGGGCAAAGCTGAGATCTGATATCTGCCTCCCTAGGGCTTTTACCTCATGATCATCCTTCCTCCTTCCATTTCCCTTTCCTCTGAACTAAAAGATTAATGGTGCGTTGAAATCATACCAAGAATTCACGGTGTTAAGAATCTGGCAAACGGAAGGGAAAAATTCCTCAAGGAAATTAGCAGTCTGCAAGTATTGTCTCTTCCCTAAATATAAATGACTAGGAACTCACCAGCCAGGGAATATGTTTTCCCTTTATTTTCTCTGAAACTTGCATTATTTTTAGCTAAGCATATTGTAGCATGCTTGTCTCCAAGTCCATGTTTTCATCACACAGTCTCTGGCCCCGCTGAAATCTGTCTCAGGGCAGAGAGCCCATTTTACTCTTTAATGCCCGATCTCCATGCTTAAATGCTGAAAATACCTCCTTGTTCTGCAGTTAGCCAATAGGTAAGGCAACCCTTGTAGCTTTCCTGTACCCTGATCTGCTCTTGCTCTTCCCAGCTTGTGACAGAGATCACCTCTGACAGAGAATGTCAGAAAATGGTTTCTGACATGGTTTCTGAAACAGACTGCACAATGTAAGGATAGGAGGTGGAGTATGAAATGGAGACAGTCGAGTGTAGCACAAGAGGTCTGAGGTAGGTGGTAGGAAAAACCTTTCAGCTGTTTTGAGATGGGCAAGTTGTGGGATCTCTGTGGTGAGAAGTTTTTAAGAAAGTCAGCCATATGTTGATTGTGCTACAGGGTAAAAATAAACTCAAGTTTCTGGAGGTGGTTTTTTAGCCCTGTTATATCACTGGTAGTTCTTTCCAAAGTGTATTTCTCATCTGTTCTGGAGGTGAAGAAAGATTATTGGGCGTTTAGTCCTCTACAAAGCTCCTATCGGTGGAATTTGGAGGGTAGTGAGCACAGTGGTGAATCACAGCCAGTCCATTCAGAAGGAGATTATGTTTTCCTGTTAATTTAGTCCAGGAAGCCCATTCTCTGTGGTACTCTGAAGTCTAGGCGAAGCTAGAGCTTACCTCTGAGCTTGTTAGCAAAAGGCTTGACTGGAGAGGTTTCTGGAGAGGTGGAAAGAAAGCAATCTGGAAAAGGCAGGAACCTTGACTTTAGAGGATGCTAGGAAGCTGTGCACAATTGTCGGTGGCTCCTCCAGATAGCTTCCTTCTGCCAGGCATACTTATGACACTAATTCAAATAATTAAAAGGACTTTCTAGCCCTTCAATGTATGTAATTGGGAATGGTGAATGAGCTTCATGTCTACTACCCCTCCTATTTTCTCAGTGCCTCTTGGCCTTTTCAAGTCTCTTCTACATTGCGTCAGTGCCTTCTGGCAAATTCTGTCTGTCTCTAAGATAGAGCCAAGTGTGTGTCTGGCCTTGGGAAATAATCATAAATTTTGTTCTGTCAGGAGGAGAGGCTGGGACAATACAGTTGAGATTTGAACCTGTAGTTCAAGGTGGTTTAGGGTTTTCATATCATTTAACCCATCCGCTCCAGGCATTGTGTGTGTTGGACACGAAAATCAGAATGGAGGAAGAAGAGGAATAGATTGCTTGGTGCTCCAGAAGAAAGAAGGTTACAAGTCAAAGAGAACTGTGTCTTTAAAGAGAGTGCCTTCTCATAAATGTTATCTGGAGAGAAATACACCAGCCCCTACATAGCTAGTTAATGTTACTGCTTCAGTGTTGGCTTATAAAACAACTTTATCACCTCTATGACGATAATGATTAACAACCTGATTTACAAGGGTGGGGTCACAAAGCCATTTGGCAAATTTAGCTTGTCCCACAGTGTCAGTTATACAGTACCTGAGTTTTACAGTATTTTCACCACTTTACCTGGAATACTAAATCCTGATGGTAGGGCTCTTAAGCAGAGGAGCAGCAAGACACTCCTCTATGAGGACAGTTGCCAGGGTTTCCTTCTGTGCTTCTTGTACATGAGGAAATTACAGATCTGGGTCTGAGAGTTCAGGAGAGTTGGGGACATTTCTACCTCTCTCCTCAGTGTTTATTCCCTGATCACGTAGCCATAGTGGAGTGACAGTGTTCCTAGACATGCTGTTACATGATGCCTATCGTGGTCAGATGTCAGACTGACAGATTATATAGATGTGGGTAAATTCTCTTCCTTATCATAGATTCTGGATAGCTTCTGTTAAAATATCCTTCACCTGTGGATTCTCCATTGTCTTGGATCTTAATGTAAGCAATTTTTTTAACTGCTGCTGATTAGACATTTGTTATCATATGCTGGAAATTACGCAGACTAGCAAATTCAATCAAACAATTATTTTAATCCAGAAACCCTCAATGTGTTTTAACATACTGTGATGATTTTCAGAATTTGGACTTTTTAATGCTGACAGTTCCTCACCTTGAGCAGAACAGTGTATTGGAAAGCTTGGCAAGCTGTATCCACTTTGCTGCCTGTCCTGACAATCCTCGTGTAGGTGATCAAAGGTTCTTTGGAAGTTGGTAAAAATGCACAGAGAGGGTAGGAGATTTGATGACACTCAAACTCACAATACAGGCTCCTGCAGGAACAGGTGTCTTACTCCTTACGTTTTTTTATTTCTTAGCTGGCATTGCTGACAGGAGCCCTACCCTCAAAACACTCACTGTTCTGAAAAATGTTTGGAAACTGCAGGTTTTGCTCTCCTGTGCAGAAAGTTCATCACATCTGATAGATTTCAGTGTTCATTTCTGTTGTCATGATGCAGAAGTTGGGTATTTCTGTGGGACAGGTCTAATAGATGGGCCAGGAGGCTCTGGAGCCATTACTTGAAGCAGTGGTGGATTACAGCTGACTCATTTCTCCTTCTCCTTCTGCACACACCCCCTCTAGTTCTCCCTAAAGCCTTTTTAATGTTACTTCTTCAGGAGTTTGGAGGGGACTTCCATGTTATCTGGTCTAGTCAATATTTGATCGCTTTTGAGTGATGCCCAGTCAGAGGCTATGTTATGTCTTTTCTAATTTGAACTGTCAGGGACTGGAACAAACTCTGATTTTGTATTAGGGTTTGGAATTTTTTTTTGAGGGGTGGTGTTTATGTTGCTTTTTTCCAAATGGTTACTTCAAGCTGTGAGTTTAGGTTACAGATCTCTGGGTTAGAACTTTCAGAAGAGATGAGAAGTTCTGCTGCAGTTACCTTGGCCACTTTTCTAGTTTGATTTTTAATATGAAAACATATATATTGCAACACTGTTGTCACTACAGTTCTTTCCTGTGGGACTAGTTTGTGCAGCCCTCCTTCCTGCCGGTAAATACGTTCTCCCACAAGGAGCCTTTGTTGACTGAAAAGGGAAGACAAAGTGACTTGGCTTCTCTTTGCTGTGTGTAACGGTCATTTTTTACCCCCTGTACTGGGTGTGCTGCATAGAGGAGGAGGTTTAGGGGGCAAGGCTAGGGCCGGGGGCCTTCAGAGCTGGACTTCTGCTAGTGTTGTATTCGGCCCTGAGAGCTTGAATGCTGGGTGGGTTTGGGACAAAGCTGTAGCTTCGCATGTGTCAGAGGTGAAGGGACTGCATCTCCTCCTGTGCCAGGGCAGTGTTGTGGGCTCAGAAATGTGTTGTGAAGGCAGAGCACAGGGATACCAGTGAGAGTCTTTAGGGTAAGGTGTGCTGCTCGTGGGAGTTGTCTGTGGCTCTGTTGTGCACATAGTGGGCCACTGAGGAGGACTTTTCTGGTTGTGGAGAATGCTGTGCTCTAGACCTTTCCAGCTCCTACTCTCTGGAGAGAGCTGGCTGCCTCCTTATTTCTGAAAACATCACCTCGATACAGTGAGGGTGCTATGAATAACTTCCAGTCTGGCTAGAAGGATCAGGAAACCTCTGGGGGCCAACAGGCCCGACAAGTAGTTAAACCTTGACTGATCACACATTGCCCTCTTGATCATATTAATGTGATGTATCCAGAGGGATTTCAACTTGTATCGTAGCCCCTGCTGCCTTTCATCTCTCTCTTCCTGCTGAATCAGGAAAAACATAACCCAGTGCATGTGCGTCATGTCTTCCCACTGCCCAAGGCTCCTGCAGCTGTTGCCAACATTGGCTTGTTTGATAGTGCTTGTAAGTCCCCAAGTTTCCCTCAACCTCACTCATACAGAGTAGAATTATTTGGGTTTATACTGTTACCCAACTGAACAGTACCATCAATACACAGAGAAGAAAGTTTGATTTACTTTTATTCATAACTTTGACTTGTGTAAAAAGCTTCTGTTCTAGAAATAATCTAAAACTGTTGTCCCAACACCCCTCTGGCACGTGTTCAGATGCTGTGTACCCCTTTAGTTTCTCCCACTGGTGCAGACTAGTCTCTGTCTCTCCACTTGTTTGCCCAAACTACCCTCAGCTTTCCTGAGCCAGGTGTGGGAGGCTGGTCAGAGAGGTGGATTGCTGCTCCTAGCTCTCCCAGCTTGTCCTCTCTCATCCCTAGCAGTCCCGGCTCCTGCAGGCGTGCTCTGGCCCGAGGGCTGGTCTCTGCAGGGAGGGCAGGGAGCCTGTGTAAGAGGTTCCTCCAAAACAGTTTGTCCCATTTTGGATAGGAAATATGAGGCAGTTACTGTAGAGAGCGGCGTTTGTTTTGTTGGTTTAAATTGTAACTGCGCTGAGGCAGGGCCTGTCTCTTATGTGTGTGCATGTGGGTGTGTACTTTTATACAGTTCCTAATGCGAGACACGCAGGTAGGAGCTGCAGTGCGCAAAGCCACGGCTTTTGGATTCACAGAACTGAACAGTGTCTCTGACCATAACACTGGAGCTATTTAGTGCTTCGGGCCTCTTAACACGAGTATTTTTCTCATGTGGTCAGCAAGCAGCATCCCCTAATATCTTCCAGGTGCAGCAGAGGTAAGCTAGCTGTAAGAGCATGGCCCCATGTCCGAAATGGGTTTGGGATGGGTTCCTTGACCAGTTTAGGAAGAGAAAACTTCATTGCACCCCCCAGAAATTGATGAGCAGGGTGCCATCATCAGTCACCTCTCACCCTTGATGTTGGACAATGAAACAGTTGCTTGCACCACAAAGAATCTGGATTAGAGAACAGACCTTGCTTTTCATGTATGCTGTAGCTAGAAGGGAATCTGAATTCAGCAACATTTTGTTGTAAGCTTGATGCTTTTTTTAAATTTATTTGATGCAATGAGAATATATTTTTAAGCCTTTGTAGATGAATGTTGAGCACTGTGTTACAGGGATAAGTCAGTGGTGGATTTTTTTGTTTGTTTGTTTCTGTTCCTTTGGCATACTCTTAACTTAGTTTGTGCTAAATTTTCACATTTCTTATGAAATGCAAGGGACTGTTCTGCAGGTTGCAGTGTGTGATTTCACAGCTTCTCTGTTTTGTAAGTTTATTTTATAAACTGAAATGTCCTTAGGAAAGGTTTGGGGCAAAGCTTAGGAGTGACTCGAACAATGAGAACAGACATGGGCTGGGATGGACTGCGTGGGGTGATGGAGTCTCCATTGCTGGAAAGCTCTAGTAGCAGATACAGCTGTGAAGAATGGCATACATGTTGCTGGCTCTGCCAAGATGACCTCTTGAGATGTTTGGGTTTTTTTTTGTTTGGTTTTGGTTTGGTTTGGTTTGGTTTGGTTTTTCTCCTCCCATATTTTTCCTGATATCTGGATAATGCATTACATTTGTTTAACACACTTATATATTTAATCATTTGTGTTTCCTTGAAACTCAAGATCGGGTTCCAGTATCAACTGGGAGAACATCCTGATACTCTGCCATCGTTGTTCTGGGATGTCTAAACTTACAGACACTGGACCTCTGGCTGTCAAAAGAGTGTGCTTAGTCACAGAGGAAGTGTTGACACCTTTGATTACGTGTCCTGTGCTCCTTTTCCCATGCTGTAAAACACTCATTGGGGAAGTGCTCCCATGGAACTTGGGGACAGCAAGTTGAAATCATCCCTTTCGCTTGCCAGGGTAAATGGAGATGAGGATTTTATCTCTATTAGCTACAAACACAAATGAGAGAAGGCTGCAAGGAGAAGTCATATGTGCAGAGCCCTGATGTGTGCAGATCTCTGATGAAACTAAATAGCACAAAATTTATGGATGCTAAAAATAGCAAGAATATCAGTTTGATGTTGCATTTTGTTTTCCTCCTATAATACAGTAAAATGGCCAGTAATTCACATCACAAAATTGGCATGCATGGCTCTTTGAAGATATCATCTTCATTGTATGTCTGCAGTGGCCAGAGCTACAAGCCAACCCACTACAGTGCTACCATGAGACATATACAGATAAATAGGGGCAAAACAGCACCAGCTTCTCGGGGGGTAGCTGCCCACTCTCAATCTGGCTTGCTTAGGTTGCGAGCTCTTCAGCATAGGAAACCTTTTGTGCCTTGTATAGGTTTAAATTCACCCCAGGTGCTTAGGAAGGTAATAGATTATGTTAATTTTGTTTATTACATTATATAAAATGTTGTTTTAATTCAGAGACTTAACTTCTAAGTCCTTACTGATGGTGACATTAGTTACACACTCAGAGTTTGTAGCACTGTCTCCAGCCTGGCATTGTAAGCTGAGCTTTTGTGGCATGTCAGAGGTGGTAGGTGTGGCATGAAAATGTTTTGGGAAATATGTATGTATTGTGGTTTATTTATTTGCTTTGCATGTGTGTTTCCTCTGTCAGTGTAAATGGCTTCTTGGAGGGTGATTGTAGGCATGCACTAGCTGGGTGGCTTTGCTGTTTCTTTCCTCCTATTTATTGAATGCTGTCAGCCTTTGTGTCCTTCCCCTGTTCCGAAGTTGTTTGGGTTTCAGACCCTCTGGAGCTCCAGCATCTGCAAGCAAAAACTTTCTTCCTTTAAAAAGAAAAAACCAAAAGCCAGCCTAGGGGAGCTCAAGTAACTTCTGACCATCTGTTGGAATGTTAGTAATATCAGTACCTTGAACTATGGCTTCACTTTTGGATTTCAGGCAGCAGCTTCTCTGCATTGTTTATATTCTGGTTAAGGGGATCTTCCTATACCAGGATGCAATAGGAACGTCATTTTTCCTCCACCACGAGCAGATGTCCTATCTGCTGTACTAGCAATAACATTGCCACTTCCTGTTGTTGCAGACGTTGTGAACATGCTAGAGCTGAGAGCAAGGAGGGGGCACATTTCAGCCCAAGCCTTTCAGTGCCATCAACATCGGTGCAACCTGTGCACCTCCTTTTCCATGTTTTTCTACTCTAATAGTGGCTATCTTGGCTAGTGGGCAGGAAGCTGCCCTGGAACACAAATTTGTTCCCTTTCTACTTTACATAGGTGAGGAGTGCTTCCCAAAATCTCTGTTACTCTTGGCCTTTGCTTTCTCTAGGTTTGTTTATGCTAAACCCAAATTACATGTGGTATGTTACCATATTTAGGGAAGGGGTGCCTGAAGTGAATCTGGCACAGATTTAAGTGTAAATCTCCCCACTCTTAGGTTTCAGGGCACAGCCCCATGCAAACCTCCAATCAGCAATTATTGTATTATTTTTATTTTTTCCTTTTTATAGGAAGTTTCTATCAAATTACGTGACACATTTCTATCACTAATCTGGCAGGCTGCCATTCAGAGCACAGAAAGCCCTGGACAGAAGAATATACACTTAGGGCCTTATTTCATCTTCATTATTGCCTACACCAGCAGAATTCCTTAAAGTCTCTGAAAGTTTGATCTGAATGGAAAGTATTTTGCCTGAATAGCACCTCTTATTGAGGCATTGTCACCAAGTCACAAATTTAGATGAGTGTTGTGGCTAGCAGTTTAATCTGTACTGCACAGCCTTTTTTCACACCAAGGTAGGGAGCGTTAATCGCTTCTAATGGTCTGGCAGGATAGTCTGGCAGTGACAGACTTCTTGATTTGAGAGCTGGACACTGAAGGAAACAGTTCCTATTCAAGAGTTTATCTGAGAATTTATTCGTTTTGGCAGTGAGGGGAATATTGTATTTTAGTGGTTTTCAATGGGACACTGAAACACAACATTGCTGAAGGAGGAAAGCCAGGGTTACATTCCCAGAAAATATGCAAAAAAAAAACCTATGCTTTGGAGGAGAAGGCAAAAAGACAAAACTGCAATACGTGATTAAAAATTAACAAGGAATTAAAGCTATACATTTAAGGCAGCATCACAGCTGTCAGATGATAATATGGAAGCCTTAAGCACTTTTTTTTTATCCCTTAGTATATGGATGCATTGTTGTACTTAAAGTGTTTACTAATCTTGTGTGTTATTGCCATACAAAACTTAGGTGGTTACTTTTTTTTCACTTTTGTATCGTTGCCAGTTCATTGACTACTGTTACCACCTGTGATTTCATGAAGCTGTAATGGTTTGGAAATAACTTTCATGTTGTTTTAACCAGCAGCACTGCATTTCTGTATTAATAAATATTGTCTCTGTCCTTCAGGGTGTTCTAGTATTTTATTTTTTTTTTTTACTTCATTCAATTCTGTCTTCTCCTCATTT
This sequence comes from Heliornis fulica, assembly GCA_013399135.1. Classification (NCBI taxonomy): domain Eukaryota; kingdom Metazoa; phylum Chordata; class Aves; order Gruiformes; family Heliornithidae; genus Heliornis; species Heliornis fulica. The sequence continues at coordinate 916,610 of VXBZ01006975.1, read as the reverse complement.
CAGGTTATTGAAGGAAAGCTGGCTCCTTTCTTGGGGAAGGTGATCAAGTTTGCCACCTCTCACGTGTACAGCTGCAGCCTTTGTAGTCAGAAGGGTTTCATCTGTGAGATTTGCAACAATGGAGAAATCCTTTACCCCTTTGAGGACATTTCTACAAGCAGGTACTGTAATGTCAGTCATTCAGATGACTCACCTAATCCTTGCAGATTCTCAGCCTCGTGATCTCCTATTTAAATAGGAGTGGGACTGAATCCCACTAACGCAGATTTCTGAGAAGCCACACTAGATTACTGATCCGGGAAGGCTGCCACGAACAGCCTGGGAAATAGATGGAAGAGCTACTTCCCAAAGCCCTGTTAAGTCTCAGAACAGTTGTTCAAAAGGGAAGAGTCCCCAGTAGCATCACACAGTGTGATTTATCCAAAGCTCTTCTGAGTTTGTGAAGTGTCCTGAAAAGCCAAACGGATTCTCTAGGTAGATCATAGATATCTTTCTGGTATCTGATGTCCCTGGGCCCATGATGAACTGGCCATTATAAAGCAATAACCATCTATTCTGAATGTTTTCCTCATGAAATATTATGGTTAATTCTTTGTTTTCTGTGTGCATACTCCTCTGTGCCTATGTTTGCAAGATTATTTATTTTTTTAAATGACATTGCTCTTCTCAAGTGATTACAAAATAATTATAAGCATATGCCAGTCCTAAGATAAACAAAAGAACCTTTATTTTACATTATATGGAGTACTGGATGGCAGATCAGGGACAGGAGTTGCATGGAAAACCTAGAAGCAAAATGGAAGAAACCAGAGCAGACTTGGCAACACAGCAGTGTTACTACTCCTTTTTAAAAAATGTCTTGGATTTTGAATAAAGGAGACTTTCATTATTTTATTTAACTCAACAGAAAGACAGTATATCTCACAGCACAGCATTTCTTCATAGATAAGTAATTTTTTGACTGTTTCAAATACAGTCATTTTAATTTGTTCTCCAAAGTGTTGTAATGTTGGGGAGTGTGAGGGGTGGGGGGAGGGAAGTGCCACCTTTAGAAACAGTTGGAACCAGCCTGTTAAAAGGGCTTCGTTAAGAATCTGATTCCCCTGTGTGCACAAAGATGTTAAATTGCAAGCAACCAAGCACTGTTCTTCAGGGATTTTCAGCATGACCTGAGTTTCAAAGACTGTTTGCACATTCTTTTTCCAGACTCTCATTCTAAAAAATGCATTGACAAAGCAGTGGACATAAGCTAAACAAGGTGTGCAGCTGAGCTCTATAAACGGTTTTCAGCAGACTGTATCTGGTGTGCATGGTGAGGTAGGCTGAGTTAAAAAGAGACTGAGATGACATAAAACACAAGATGTCTATTGAGACTGTACAAAAGGCGATTGAAGATATTCCCAAAAGATTGATGAGAATGTGTAAGAGCATTTGGGAAGACAGGTTTGCTTAAAATGTCTGTGCATTTCATTTGTCTGGGGGATTCTTGGTCACAAAAACGTTGTGTGTATATTGTTCCCCCGCCCTTCAGCTGAGACCAGACATACCCTGCAATTACAGAGTTTAAAACCTTCTGGAATCAACTAGTATTTGTCAGCAGTTCAACGAAAGCCAACAGAAGCTGCTCTAGCTCCTGATTTTATGTGAATTAGAAGCCAGAAAGGACTTTTGTTCATGTTTCACAAATGTGAAGTTGTGGTTGATGTCATGCCAAAGACAGCGGTCTTTGTTAATGATTTTAATTAAAACACAATCAGCATGAAAGGTTCTCCAGTACTTCTCTTTCTTATTGTGTCAGAGGTCATTCTGCTTACTCCTTTTGTACTCCTTATCACTAAACCTTCCTTTTATCCCCAGCATTTTTCATTTCCCTTCCTAGTTAATTTTCTCATTACTGCTCGTGTGTGTGCATGCACCTCTCTGAACCTAACCAGATTATTTCGGTTCCATGTTTTTGCTCTTTTCCACCTTCAGGCTGGAGGCAAGTCTTGCCAGCAGAGAAGCTTGCATGCTTTACCACACATCTGCATCAGCTGCCAAGCAGTAAGGGAGAAGGCCAGGTAGAGAGGGGTTTTGTGTTTGTTTCTGTCTCTCACAGATGAGAGAGGTTTCTCAAGTAGGTGTGCTGACCACTGCAGTGGTTGGTGTAAGGTGAGGGGTCTAGTTAGACACAGGAGATGTACACAGTTGCAACGTGTTGCAGATGGAAAGGCAAGTGACAAAAGGTTTGTGTGGACACTTGCAGTTATGCCTGAAATTTCTGCTTTCTTTGTTAGTTGTGTCATGCAGAGATCTGAGTAAAGAGTTAGCTCAGATTTGTGATTTAGTTGGACTGTTCTGAGTCTACAGTGTGTGGTGAGAATTGACTTCTCCATCCCAGTTTCTGGAATCGCTGTCTACAGCATAGTATTCATGTTTTGTACTCTGCCCTAGACTGCCAAGTACCCTAGCTGTAGCTGCTGAGGTAAGGAGGGAAGAGCAGCTCAGCTCTGAAGACCATACTTTTCCTTCCTGCTTTTGAATATTATTCACTCACTCTTGAGGATGCTACTAATTCTGCCAGCAAGCTGGGCTGTTAGGCTAGAAATATTTGAAGGTTGGTGCGTGACACCTTTTGCAAACTTCGCTTCTGTGTTGAAAGTTTGAAAAGTGAAGTTTGTCCGGGGTGGGGGTGGTGTCTGTGTTGAGCTGGCATTTGTTTTTCTGGCTACCTCCCTGATCTTTCTCACTCTTTGGAGTGAAGAGTGACAGCTGTCAGAGAGGCCATTACAATTCCATGGTGTTTCTCAGCTGACTGTTAACTTCATGGTCTCTCAGGTCAACTCTGAGGTGGAGGGATTGCTTCGTTCCCAGATATTCTTGGCAGTTTCTGGAGCAGTCTTCAGTGGGAATTTATGAAGGATGGGTCTTCTTTAGGTAGATACAGCTGAGAGAAAAGGAGGGCCCCTCTTGAGGGCTGGAGTTTCTCTTTGGTCAAGTTATTTGCTTGAGAGTCATTTTTGTCAGTCCTTGAGCAAACAGAGTGAATACCTGGGTTATGCACTCCTCAGGGTTTGAATACACATATATTGCATACCCTTCTCTCACTAATCAGCATGACACATTCCTTTGTTGGCAAACGGTTCCAAAACAAACACAATCAGTTCACTTAATTAGCGGATCTGTGGGCTGTGCTTGGCAATCTCTTTACATCCTGCTCAACAATACAGCACAACAGTTTTCTGCCTTCAATGTAAGGGTGGGCTCACAAAGTCATAGGCTTTCTAATGATATTTCCTTTCTGTGGCTTTTCTTGGGAGGTGGCCATTCTTCAGAGAGCTTAATGAAAGCCCTGATTCAGTAGTTAAACAATTTTTGAAAAATTGTCCCATCCCTTTGGATGCCCCTTCCAGTCAGTTTGATTCCTATGTTCTCCATTTTCCTCTTTTTTGTCTTACCTATATGTATATAACAGGTCATCAGGATTCTTTCTAAATTTCACAATTTCAACATCTTTCTGAAGGCCTTTAAATTATGAGAACTGTATTTAAAGCCTCCTGAGTTAATTGCACATTTCATGCTGCAAATTGCCAGCTAATGTAAACTCTGACAACTCTGCTTTTGCTGGAGCTCTGGCAACTTACACAATCTGAACATCTACCTCCCGTTTTGCCCTGGGCTTAAATTTAGCAAATAAAAATATAAAATTATCCTATTAATTACTAATTTTATTTTTATGAGTGTTATGAAATTAGTTTAAATATACTTGGTTATAAATTGGCTTTTTAGAGCTATCCGTGCCCATTTGTTAGCAGCTAGGCACTGCCCCTCAAGTTGTTCTTAAACTGCTCGTTCTTTATTAACTGGTAAAAAGTTTTTGTTTGCATCTTCTAAAATTAAAAAAAAAACAACAAACAAACAAGAGCAAAAAGCAAATGCATCTGTAGTGGTACTGTTGTCTATAATATATGCCCATGTTTGTTCTATAAGCTAGAGTAATTTTTTAACATATTTTAGGTCCTAAAGGATACTGAGAAAAATACCAGTGGAATGATAATAAGATTATTCATTAAAAAAAGTCTTCTGTCCAGTTTGATAATTAAGTAATTGTAGATAGATTTTGGTCTTGCCCGTGTGTTGGCATGTTAGTGAGTGACTACTTTCACAAGCAATTGGTTATGTTTTGCTTGGCTAGTAACTATTTCATCAATTCCTTGCCTTTTTTGTGGTGACCATAGATGTGTGTGAACACTGGAGAGTTGCTCTTTTGTGTTTACGTTCATTTATCATGGCTAAACTATTTTCACTTCGCAAAGTTAGTTTGTTCTGCAGATCAGTTAAGACATGTAGACCTTTTAAGATGCAAACCAGAAGACTCAAGTTTAAAATAGATGTGCCACAGAACAGGCTTGACTGTATCAGTCAGCTCGGATGCCTCTGTAATCTTTGGCCACCATCCTGATAAGAGCTATGAATGTACTTAGCTTTACACATAGCAAGAAGCCTTACTAAAGGTTCTGAGGCTGTGCTTAGCTTTATGTGCATGCCAGAGTCTTTGCAAGCTGACTCTGTTATGGGTGCCGCATCACTGGGCAAAACCAGCTTTGAGCATTTGGGAGACTGTTAAAGATAGATGGTAGATGGAGAGACTGAAATACGTTGTACAGAGCATTTCCAGGAAATACCTTGGCACAGGTCGAAAGCATCACTCAAAGGACATCATTTTCTCTCTTGCTCTGCTTGGTGTGGTTTGTGCTCGGCAGCCTTTCCCCAAGCCCAGTTCCCCTGAGCTGTGCTAGTAGTCTAGTACCTAATTTCTGAAGGAGCTTATCAGATGTGGGTAGTTGGTTCAAAGCACCCTGAAGTGATCTGCTCAGCACTTTCTTTAAAGAAACTTAGGCGCCTAGGTAGATGCTAAATTCCTTTGGTAATTTAATTTCACCTGAATCTGTCAGAAGTGGTCAGACTCTTCTGGCCCAGATCACCTGAGTTGTGTCTGCAGGGTAGCACAGTAATGTTATTTAGAATGCATAAATAGATAAAATAGACCGGCTTTTTCATCAAGCATTGTACTTTGGAACAAAGTTAGTTTTAGAGGTTGGTTTTATCTGCCTTATCGTGTCAGAGTAACGTAATCACATGAGTTTCAAATTAAATATTTTAATACCAATTTTAGTGTTCCTTTACTGATTGCCATGTACAAGCCACATTACTTGGCTTGGGATGGCTGAATTTAGTGCTGCACTTTGCGAGTGGTCTGAGGTCAAGGGTAAGTCCTTAGTTCTCCTGCACAGACATATACGTAGGTAAGTGTAGCATAAATCCCTGCAGCCACAGCTGGGGGGAAGCTGAGGACACACTTCTCTCCTTAATTGGGAGCAGCAGAGCTCTGCAAAGAGGAGTCTGGGAGCTCCTGCTTGACCCCACAGCTGCGCTCTGGTGCGGTAACTCAGCCTGTGTACACCACCGTCACAGGAGGAGACGTGGTTAAATCAAGCTGCTCTTGTGCAGGCCCAACCTGTAAGAGATTGTTCTGTGAGCACGAAGGCCTGCTCTGTGATGTCTCTGGGTCTGGTGCTGGAGGAGTTGACAGAGGCCCCTCTCCACTGGTGGTTTTTCTCCCCTCCAGTGAGCTGCCTGCTCTTCCCCTCTTTTAGGAAGCTTTAATATCTCTGACCACTTTGCACGTCTGTTTGATGCAGTCAGCCTTAGCAGTGGGTGCTGTCATGACAAAATGAGGGTCAAGAAATGGCACCATATGAGGAGGCACCCAGTGGCAAGTCCTGGGTGCCTCCATCCTTACTTTTCCATCCTCCCCATCTGTATGGGACAGTTCTCCAGCAGGTCAGTGTAACCCTTGCTGGGTGAAAGGGAGCAGACCCTTGTCTGGCAGCTGGTAGCATGTCATTCAGCCATCCTGGAGTTGCATTACTAGAGCAGCAGTGAAGGTGTTGGTCAGAGTCACTGAGTCAGGCTGTGTTTGGACAGGTCCCTGTGGCTGCTCAGGGGTGCAGACCATGGAGGCTCTACCTGGACAGCACCATCAGTGCAGGCTGGTGGTTGCTGTAGACCCCTTATTAGCTGCCACCTGTAACCATCTCACGCCTCTGCATCAGTTCCTCCAGCACACAAGCTGGACTGATGGTTGGCAGTTACACTTATTTCCGCTGTTTCTGTGCACTACCAGGATAGCACAGGACTTGCCATTATAAATGAAGGGCATCTTCAAGCTCTGCTGGCATATCAAGGGTAACCCCTGTCTGATGAGCAGGTGTATGGAGAGGAAAACTGTGATTATGTGTTGAATCACCGCTGGCTTCCTAAACACTGGATTAGTCATGTAATTCAGACACGTAACAACTTGAGATGCTGGGCAGTGGGCTCTGTTCTCTTCTTGTTTGACCTCTTTCCTCTTTAGATACAAATTTTCAAAAGCAAGTCTGAAGTATGGTATTCAAAAAAAAAAAAAAAAAGCCCACCCTGTGTCTAATAAGGAGCATAAATGTGTTATACAAGGTATTATCCTAACAAGCCCCTTGCAGGGACAAATCAATGTCATATTAGCGCCAACTTTCTTCCATTCATTTACTACATGGGTGTCCCTCCCTAGGCAGGCTCCTTGCATCGGTTCCTAGGCAACTGTGATAATATCACTGCACGTGTGTGTCAGGCATTGATTGCCTTTGGGGGTTTTATGTGCTATAAGTGAACACAGGCTAGTCTGTTTCCTTTCTCTTTGGGTTCCAACTCCTAACATTCTGTGATTCCGCTGAAGTCTCTGGGAGTTTTGAAGGACACGTCTGCGATACTCACAGCTGAGCAGTTCAGAAACACTGGCAGACAGGTACACATGCATAGCGTGGGATGGCGATCACACGGGAATCCCTAGGCAAGGATTACTACACCTATTCTGGTTTGCTCTTTGGGGTTTTTTAATAGGCAAGTTACAGGTGGCTTAGTGTTTTGGATGCTTGGTGAATGTATAGCAATATCTAAATAAAACACAGTGAACAACCCTGTTTTTCCTCAGTTTTTTTCTGCATTGGCATAAAGAAGAAAAAAACTGAAGAGTTTTAGGCAACCCAGGGCTCAGCCTTAAGTTGTAAAATTCTTACTAAAACTCCTTTCACTTGAGCAAATATGTGGAAGGCTTGGCACAGAAGTGGTTTTTTTTAAGGAAAAAAGTAAAGTTAATGTATAAAATTACGTAGAATGGATAGTGGGTGACTGTGGCTCTGCAATGAGACAGGGGAGAGCTCATTGACCTTCTCAGCTCTTCAAAGAGCTCCTGGCTGACCTTGAGCAAGTCAGTTCACCTCATGTCTCCCATTTATGAAGTGGGTAAGATGGTGTATCTGTCATCCACTGTTTGTCCATTTCAGGGATGAACAGCATAGCTGCGAGCTGCTTTGATTCCCTGCTTGGCATTTGGCAGCCAGACAGGTAAAACCCATGTGCGTGGTACTGAAGCTGTCCCAATAAACCTTTCTAGCCCCAGCAGCTTCCTCCCATCATGGCCATGCTGGTCAACCTGTGTAAGGTTTCTGGGAGACAAATAAAACTGTCTTTCAATGACATCCTGGGACACCAGTTGATCATCTCTGGTTTATTTTGTCTGTTTAAGGTGGAAGGTCTTTGAGGCCTCTTTGGGTTATACACCCCTCTTTGGGCACCTGGTCTTACCCATGTGCACCTAAGTAGTGGTGCAGTACAGAGAAGTCAACTGGTTGTGCAGAGTCTAGAGGTTGTGCTTGAGCCATGACCCCGTGAAATACATGTGGGAAGCATGAGAAGCATGAGAAGCATGAAAACAGTTTACCAAAATGTACAATTTGTCAAATGTTGATGTGCTTCAGATGTCTAGACCTAATGGGAGATACCTAACATTGGTATTTCCTTGGCATACAAGGAATGATTTTGTGCTTCTAGAAATGTAGAAAGGCTTTTCCTTATAATTAGTAATGATAGTAATAAGAGTAGTACAATGCCTGTCTGGCTGTGGAGAGCTTTTCCCTTTCTCTCTTACACTTTTCAATGCAATAGAAATTCTTTAGAGAATTGACTAATTCTCTGCATTTCTGTTACTCTGGTGTTCAAACAAGTAAAACATCCTTAAAACCTAGAACAGCCCTTATAGTTTGAGGAGAAAATTAATTGGACAGGAAAGGAAACAAAAAAAAAGAAAAAAGAGAAAACATTAAACAGAGAGGAAGCTATTTAAAATACCTTCTTAGAAGGCTGAAAGTCAGTATGAGAACAAAATGCAATGTTCACCAGTTCTTCAAATAATATCTGAAAAATCACAAGATGCTATTAATCTGCAGCATCACAATATCATTCTTTAAAGAAGGAAACAAGGAAGACCTGAATAATTATGGGCTCATCAGCTTCTTATCAGTGGTGTATAGAAGTTTCACAAAAGACATGGGGACTTCTTAGTCTTTAACTGAAGAAGTCAGGACTCAAATAGTCCCTGAACAGTGATTTTACCTTTGACAACAGCAAGGGTTAATGGAAAGATGACTGAGTGTAGTGCACTGTTACACAAACCTTTTATAGACTACAAAATGTATTTTTTCTCCAAACAAATGAAAGCATTGTAGAATGCTGAGGCTTGAAAACAACTGTAAGGAAAAACCGTGAGACTCACATGTGACAGGATTAAATAAGAAACAATCTGTCTGTAATATTCTAAGAAGGAGTATCATTTTGGTGGGGTTTTTGGTATCACTGGAAATTTTTTCTCAAAAAAATTAGGAATGGCCAACCAGTTGATGTTTCCAGGATCAGTTAAGACTGCCTCTATTTGATATGATGAAAAGCAGAGCTGTAGATGGCTTGGGATGCACTTGCTGACAACACCAAGCTGAGTGGTGCAGTTGACCCAGCAGAGGGAAAGGAAGCCACCCAGAGGGATCTTGACAGACTCGAAAGGTGGGCCCAGGTGAAACTAATGAGGTTTAACACCACAAAGTGCAAGGTCGTGCACTTGGGCCTTAGGAATCCCAGACATATATACAGACTGGGAGAAGAGCTTCTTGGGAGTAACCCTGCTGAGAAGGACCTGGGAGTCCTGGCTGATGAGAAACTTAGCATGAGCCAGCCATGTGCTCTTGCAGCTCAGAAGGCCAGTGGTATTCTGGGCTCCATCAGAAGAAGGGTGGCCAGCAGGGACAGGGAGGTGATTGTGCCTTTCATGAGGCCCCATCTGCAGTACTGCATCCAGATCTGGGGCCCACATTTCAAGAAAGATGTGGAGCTGTCAGGGTTCAGAGGAGGGCAACAAAGATGATCAGAGGGCTGGAACAACCCCCTGTGAAGACAGGCTGAGGGAGCAGGTCTTGTTCAGCCTGGAGAAGGCTGAGGAGGGACCTCATTGCAGCCTTCCAGTACTTAAAGGGTGCATATGGACAGGAGGGGAATCGGATTTTTGCAAGGGTAGATAATGCAGGAGAAGGGGAAATGAATTTAAGCTAGAGGAGGTAAGGTTTAGGTTAGATATCAGGGGAAGTTCTTTACAGAGAGAGTGATAAGGTGCTGGAACAGGCTGCCCAGAGAGGTGGTGGATGCCCCAAGCCTGGAGGTGTTCAAGGCCAGGTTGGATGGGGCCCTGGGAAACCTTGTGTGGCTCCAGGCCTGGAGGTTGATGGCCCTGCCTGTGGCAGGGGGATGGAAAGGATGGTCCTTGGGGTCCCTTCCAACCCAGACCAGTCTGTGATTCTGTGGGTAGTGTAGTTCTGTCTTTAAATGGTGTAACTTAGCATTTGCCCAAAACCAGATCAAGATCAGCATTGCTCCCCCAGCCTAGTGACCAAGTTTCTTTAGCAATGAGGAGGTAACAGCATGCGATGAAAGCTGACCTGGGTATCTTCTCTACCTATCCCTGTGGAGAGCAAGAGGTATCTTTGTCCTCCAACTAAGACCATCTTTCTTCCAGGCTGCTCTTTTATTGTCATCTGCACCTCATGGTTGGAGCTGGGAGTACATCATCCTTCACTGGAGAAAGCAGAAAATAGATCTTCAGAGCAGCAGCTGGGGGTGAGGGCACCAGGATGGACTGATGATGGTTGTGGTAGCTGCCAGTGCAGGGGTAGGTGAGATGTGGGGATGGCTGTTGGCACCGTCTCTGGTTAGTACCTGGCAGTGTAGGGTCTCATCAGAGCTTCAGCTGTTGCACCCACTCTGATAAATAATGGTACAAACATTTATTTTCTTTCTTTTGGTTCCATGTCATGTCAGAGAATTTTGTTAATCTTTTCCCCACTGAGCTTATTTCTGAAAAATGAATTTATTTTAAACACCTTCGATCTTTGTTTGCTCTGCTGGTTTTCTCGCTTCCCTGGGGAGAGGAGGAGTGCTGGCTCCTCTCTCATCCTGCACCATCCATTTCAGCAGCAATTTCTGCTAAGTTCTGTCACCTCTGTGCATACTGTGGAGAAATATTGAGCGAAGGTGGGGAGTGGCAATGTGAGAGCACAAAATTACACTCCTCATCAATCATTACTCTCTAGCAACTTCCAGGGCACTGTAAATTGCTGACTAACAAGGGAGAATTAGCTTGATAAAATCACCATTAGTGTCAGTTCAGAATGATTTAAAGTTTTAAAGACACTGCTGTCCTGTCTATCTCTCCCTCATCCATTAGTGTGTCTGTTGGTGGAGGTCCCAATCCAACAAAGCACGTAAGCACATGCTTAATTGTAGGCAGGTCAGTAATCCCAAGGAAATCACTGGGATGAGAGTCCTAAGCATATGTTTATGTGCCTCACTGGATCAGGGCCATAACACACACACTCTAAGCACAGAAATTATAAATATCTCTGTGAGAGCCAGTTTCTTGATTCAAAACCAGATTTAGAATCACTAGCTGGACTTAGAAATATGACAGTGAAGCTTCACTGCAAGAGGGCAGAGTAGTTAGTAGATACACAGCATTATACTAGTCTGTAGCCTTCCTTTTCTTGTCATCTGAGTTTTACTGATTCATACTTGCTAGAAAAGTGTCTCTCAATGTCTGCAAAGGTTTCTCCAAGCTCTGCAGTTACTAACAAATAGTCAGTGTTTGGACCCATGCATAAAATCTCAAGTAGAGCCAGATCAGGAACAGTTTTTTTAAAGGTCACAGATGAGATGCAATTCATGTAATTGACAGGTTGTATCAGCTTACAGTCGTCTCTCAGTATTGCCAGGCTGCATGACAAATTCTGCAGTTGGCCGTCTGGCTTCTCAATGTTTAGGGTTTGTTTCTTCATGTTTTCAGGTTTTTTTCAGTCTTGAAGACAAGAACCTTATTTCAGGGAGGTGGGGGGGGGGGGACCAAGAGTGCCTCAAAAGTAATCCAGTCAGCTTGTTTCAGCATTTGGTTTATTTGAAGTCATAACTGAGAACAGAATTGCACACCTTTGAATGACAGAAACTATAATTGTGTTGATCTAGTCCAATCTTCAGAGAGCAAAAAATATTACCTACCTCTGTTTAATTTTTTTACTTTGTGGAATCACTACTTCTGCTGCTGTTGGAGTGGACTGGACTTTGCTCTTTCCAGAGCAGATGACCACCAGAGCTTCAGTGAGGAAAGTGTCATATCTTGGATAGTGCAAATGCTGAAATATATCTTATGGAAATGAATATTACTCTTCATTTACAAACCAAAGCAGCTAACTTGTCTTTCACAAAATTGATGTCTAGTTTGTGATAGACCTGAATGCTAGTTAATAAGAAGACAAGTATTAATCCTTCTAAAAAATTCTGTAGGTGAAGCAGAACTGCAAATGGATGCAAGTCAACTTATTTTAGTGGTCCCAAGTGGCTTTACACCAGCAGAAGTGTGGTCAGGACAGTCTCTTTTACAACTCCAGTCTTTGGAAACAGCACTCTTTGAGATACCAGAACTGTTTGAAGGAATGTCTACTGCCCACAATCCATGTGAAGCCTGTTGTATGCTCTGGTCCTGTTTTGTCATTCAATTTTGACACTTATTTTTGTTTGCAGGTGTGAAAGCTGTGGTGCTGTCTTCCATTCTGAGTGCAAAGTGAAGGCTGTACCATGCCCCAGGTGTGTGCGTAAAGAATTGCAAAAGAAGCAGAAATCCTTCTGGAGGCGACTGAATATGGATGAAAACTTTGAAGAGTCTTGCAACATGTTTGAGTTGTCATATCAGAACACATGAGTTCCTTAAGGCATTGGCCAGTCTGAAGAGAATCCATTTCCCAGCTGCCAACTCAAACAATTTCTCAGATTAGCCAGGCAGAAATCTTTTTGCAAAATAATATCTGACCTTCTTCATCTGTGAGTAGCAGCTGCCAAAGTGGCCAAAAAGCCTAGTTGGGTTTGAAATACCAATGGCTAAACTGCATTTTGCATTGAAGTCCAGCCGCTAGCTCTCGTACAAAATGTGGTTACTTGAAATGCTTTAGGTCTAGCTAATTAAGCACTCAACTCTTTCTTTTCCACCTCTGGAGAAGACTTTTCCTCAAGACAGAAATTATTTGCTGCCATGACAACATTATTTTTTATGTTGTTCATTTAGAATTGATGAATCATCTACATATGTGTACTATTTATTTATTATTAGCCTTGGCAGATCCTGGTGAGGTGTTTCGCAGAACCCAACAGGGCAGGAATGATTTTAAACCCACCTTCTTCCTTCTGATATGGACACGGGGCTCCATTTTCTCATGTTTCCAGAGAGCTATTTTTAAAGGATCAGTGCATTTAAATGTCATTCCTTCCTGAGGAAAAAGAAGTATATCTCCCATCAAACCTTATTCAGGGTGCTTGCAAATGTAAGGCGCAGAAATATTCCTTCAGCTAGGTTTATATATTTATAACCACTCCAGTAAACTTCTCCACATGAAGATAAGCAGGGGACTTGCCACTGTTAGTGTTCAAGCTGGGTATATCAGTCAAGCTCTGTCACTGAGGCCCATTGAGGTTTAAACACTGGTTCTTCTCAATCTGTGTGAGGCTGCGTCCTCACCTCTACGTGATGTTTCTGACCTCCTGCTAGTCGCATGTTTTAAGACATCTTAAGTGTCCACATTGGTTTTGGTTTTATTTTGTGAAGTTTACTTTAAATGTTTCTCTAACCTGTACCTTTCAGGCTGTCAGGAGAGTGGTCTTGCCCATGTTAATTAGAAAATACCTCCAAATTGTGAAACACCACTTTACTGTGTTCACGTGAAATTTGTGTCCCATATTCTCTACAAGCTCTAAGTTTTTGTACTTCTGTAGTGACTTCCATGGTGGAGAGAGAAGTTCCTTGAGGTTCTGCTCCATACACCTGGAACACAGGGAAATATTAAACATGGTAAATTGCATATTTTGTGAAGGGGGAGTACATGATGGATTTAACTGAGAAGATGTGTGTCATCACCGGCAGTTTAATTCATTGCAGCTTCACCTCCAGTGAGCATGTAGAAGTCCTCCTCCCTCCAACCCACATCCTTAACCCTTTCCCCAGACCCTGCAGTAATGTATTACATACCTATGAAAGCATTCACACACACACACACACACACACACACATATATACAGTACGTGCATGTGTATTTTTCCTCTCCTCTTACATAGTTTTGTGAAAATACAGAATACTGATCTTTGCTTCCTATATAATCTGCAGGCCGTTGTATTCAAGGCAGAAAGCTGTCTTGATTATTGAAGCACCTCACTGTCACTGAAAATACTTTAAATAAAAGAACAGGGTACATCATGCTTAACATTACAAGGTAGAATTGCTGCAACGAATCGCCTCATACTGGGAGTGTAAGTGATTACCTTTTCTAGCCTCAAAGGAAGTAGCTGAATCTGGGCTTACTCAAATTTGAGTGCAACTACTATATACATAGAAGCATGTTTATATCTGTATACATTAGATGACCAGTGCCTTTCTTTTCCAGAAGTCCTTCTCACAGTGGGAATCTTTGGAAGGAAGTGAGGGTTTTTCCATCTGCTTGGCAAGGTAGTATAGAGATTCCCATTTTTAATAAACCCGGTGAATCATGCACCATTGTCACTGAAATTAATACTACCCTACACGGGGATGTCTCTCTCAGCTCACTGTTCCTCATGTGAAATGAGTCCCTTTTGTCCTGAATTGTCTAATGTTCCTTGCAGGTCCGTTCCCATGTGAAGAATTCCTCGCATGTTCACGAATGCAAACACCAGGCAGTATTGTGGAATTAGTCATGCAAACAGGAACTGCAGTGGTGCTGGCTGAGCAAACAGTACGCTCCCATGTTTTTCAGCATGTGTCACTACACTAGTCCTGTGGCAAAGCCAGTAGCTCTGGAACTGTCAGAATCTGGCAGGTACTACTATGAATTAGCTTTAGACTTTTTGGTGGGTCGTCAAAGAAAAAAATGTGGTGTTTTTCACAACACTGTGCTCTGGTATTTAAGATACCTTATAGCACAACACTAGTTTGTGTCCAGCTCGGTTTAGAGAAGGCTGCTTGTGTGCACTGTCAAAATCCCCCCGTGGAGTCAAGGAATTGGGGTTCAGACATTGCACACTATTAGTTACTTTGACAGATGTCCTGATGTCCAAAGTATCAGTCATGTGATTGTTTAGATATTCTAATTGAATTGTGGAATAACAACATAGACAGCACTGGAGTTTCTCTGAGTTTGTAAAGGTATTACAGAACATTTTCTTTCCTAATGGAGATTTACAGCAGAGTGTGATGTCAATAAAACTGCTGGAATTAGTCACGGGTCCAGAACGACTGCTATTACTAATGCAAAGAGCTGGCAGCACCCAAAGTTTTATGTAAAAGGATACTGTGCAATACAGATCAGGTTCTTAAACTCCTGTGTTGTTGTAAACAAGCTGGTTCCTAAAATGAGTATATGTTCATTTCTACCTTGCAGACGTAATACAGCTTCTCACAGTAGCTATAGGAGCAGATTATAATGTGGAAGATGCTTTCCTCTCAGGGATGCCTAGCTCCTATCCCAAAAAAGTTCTTCTGCATGAAGGAGTAAGAGAAAGTCTTCTGTCACTACCATAAGCATAATGAAAGGTTTGATCCTGCCCTCAGAATGTACCAGTGCAGTAGGAACAAGCCCTGTTCATTTTTCAGGACAGCAAGGCAAAAGAATAAACTGAAACTATTGCTCACATTAACTTTCAAAAGACCCAACTCTAAGTGAGAGTTTTCCAGCAGGAGCCATCTGCTCGAGGAGACTCAGCATGGAGTTCTGGAGGTGGTTTGGCTTTTGGACAATGTTGTACCCTTGCGTGGTTGCCTCTGTCATACTAACAGTGCTGCATGCTGAGCTCTGCTGCTACTGCTGCTAACTATTTTGCAGCCCACAGTCTGCTCTGCTAACTTCAGGGTGGGCATCAGCTGGAAAAGTGCCCCGGGATCTTTCCAGACTGCACAACTGTCTCCCCCCAGCACACACAGGTGAAACGATGTGCTAGTACTTGCAGTCTCGTCCTACACACACACAAAGTGATTTTGAACCAGAGGATTTAATTGTGAATCAAGAGTAAACGTGCTGTTTGTCTTTTTCATGGGGAAGGTGCTTTCATAACTGATGGAGGAGTTGATCTGTACATCCAGTTAGTGGTTTTGCTTGTACAGAACTTGTAAACAGTGTAGAAATAGGGTGTTTCACTGCAGTAGACTATAGCCTGACACTCTACAAGTACTTAGAAACTTCTTATGTCACTTTAGTTAGCCAGAGATTATTTCAATCTAGGATGCTGTAGAGATCTTTAATAAATTCTCTCTTACTCTTTACTCTCACCCTGCAGCTTTCCTTTAATGGGAGGAAGGACCTGCCCAGGGTCTGCAGCTTTTTTTTTTCTATATTATCAGGCTATAAAAAGAAAAATTTGGATCTCTCACATAGAAATATTTCTATTACTTTTCTGTCTTACATGATGAAAGATAATGTTTTTGTGGTGTGACACAGTATCCTGGCTGGCACGTACCAATACGAGCGCATTGTTGGGATGATAGGAATTGGCAATTGTGAAGGTTTCCTAAGTAAGTGAGAGAAGGTACTTTTTTTTAATGAGGAACTCAAGTTTTTTGTGATACTCCACAGGCTCTGGTAGCCCTTTTAGGAGTGAATCATGAGGGTGTCTCTAGAACTTCTCTTGTCAAAGCTACTCTTAATATCAGGATACTGTGTGTGTTCTAATGGATTGACAATAATGTCCTGAAAGATTTTAAAAAATAAGCAGCAGAGGACATCTGTTTACAATGAAATTGGGAAGCCACACAATTGTATTTTGGTATTTCCTTGTAGCAACAGAAGCCGCTGAATTTCCCAGGCTGCCCAAGGCCGCAGCCTGGATTGTAGTTGACTGTTACCTGTATAAAAGAGATGAAATTGAATAATCATCATAATCTTCTCTCTATTTTTCTGCTACTCAGCTGCAAGCCAGTCCCCCTTCCCCCCCACCCCTCTCTAATTCTGTCCCTGTCTGCCACAGTGCTGAGCCTAGAGCTAGACTTGGAGCTCCATAGCTCATTGTAGTGGTTTCGAATCAGATGAGTTTGATCATTCTCTCCTTTGTAATTTGCCTCCTAATTTTCCCTTCCCAGTAGGAGTGCCTTACAGGACTGTATATTAGTGTCTATCTTCCTGTTTTGGATTTCCTGATTGAATCTGCTATTCTATTAACTTGTAGGCTTAAACTGAAACTCTCCCATGGCTGCGTATGCTCTTTTGCAGGGACAGCTAAGTAAATCAGTTTGTGTGTTCTGCCCTCACAAAGTGAGCTCTACAGGCTGCATATACCAACTCTAAAGACACCAAGCTGCATGGAAACCCCTTACTTTTGCTCAATTTGGTGCCTTAAATTTTCAAAAGTGAAGAATTTTGTCATGAATGCACTGCCATGATGCATGTTTGACGTTGGAGCTCAAAACCCTTGCTCATGGCAGTTTCCATCTTGCTAGGAATGGTTTCCATCTATGCTTTGAGAGTGAAGTATGAGAAAAGATAACAAGAAAATGGTGTTGGGATTTATTACTTATATTCTGGGAACTAGCTGGGCTTCTCCTCAGCCAGAAATGCAGTTGTGCTTATGCAAGACCCTCGGGATCTGTGTATGTATAGTAGCAGCAAGCACAGGGCATTAAAGCAGTGTCAGGCCACATGCAGTTTTGCTCCTCCTGGACCCACCACCCAGCCCATGCTATGTGGCAAGGGACTCAATATGGTGTTCCCTGCCTGCATGGCACTGCTGGGTCCAGTGCTGGGAGAGAAGGTGTTTTCCTCAAAGTTTAATTTGTTAGCGGCCTGGTTCCCTGAGGGCTAACCCAGTGAGGGTTTGGTCAGCATTACCTGAGAGAGAGGTTTAGCCTGCTCAAATGTTGGCATTATTTGCTAAAGTATGTAGATAACTCTTTCAGCATGTGTCTGCCCTGGGCACTTGTCTATACTGACTGTAATCTTTTAAAGTCCATGTTTGACAACAGCATTGGTGTCTACATTTTAGTGGTGTAGTGAGGGGGCCACCCAGGTGATAATTTGCAAAGTCCTTCTTTACTTGAAAATCCTGGTGTACACACACTGGCTTATTCCTCAGAGTGGCCATTAATCCAAATCACAAAGTTGCCACTTACAGGCAGCATCAGAGAAATCCAGGCCTGGAAAGCAGTCAGCTTTCTAGGACCGAAGTGTGTTAGGTCTCATTTAGGTGCACGAGTGTCAGAGGCTTAGTTGTTTATTTACTTATGTTTAATCCACACATTAAACAAATATAAATCCTTGAATGCACAACATTGTTTTGGTGGAAATAGGATTTGTTTCAGCTTTGCTTACGCACTTGTCTACAATCTCAATCTTGCTTAAACAAAAGCAACTAAAACTAAACTAAACCACACTGACTTTTTGATGGCATTGATACCTGTGATATCAGGTTAGCTTATACCAGTCCTTTCTGTACTTGTACTAGTTAAACAAAGGAAAGAATTCATGAGCAAAATGGGGGTTTTTTTGAAGGGCTTTAAGCGTTAAAGGCAGCTTCCAAATCAGTTCAGTCCAGGCAGTTGGATGCTGGGGGAAGATGGGTGCTGGCAGCAGGATGCAGTGGACGGTTCTGTCCCTGGCAGCCTGGGCTTTCTCTCCCACTGGAGCACCAGCTGATCTGCAGCACTTGCAATGGGTTTTAGCATCACTGGCAGCGTGCCCCGCGTTTTTTGAAAACCATTACATATGTGTGCTACTCTGTTAACTTATTAGCAATGCCATTATGTGTGTTTCATTGGTTTTGTGTTTGTATTGTTTCAGGGTTTTTTTACTTTTGACAAGGATTTTAAATTATCTGCAACTACTAGGCAATAGTCTTAATTTATTATTGATGTGTAATAATGTTATAATTTAAGTTCAGTGAGTTGAATTGCTTGTTGACACTTGAGCAGGGTCTATTTGGGTTCACTTGTGACTGCATCAGAGCACCAGTCCCTCATGTATAAAGGCAACTCTCAATAAACAGTAAAAAATGTTACTTGTCCTTTTTAATTTACCTTCTGGTGGGCAATGCACCATAGGTAGGACAAGCTTCAAAAGAGTGCTGGTCTCCTTAAAAATCTGCTGGGGAAAATCTTCCAAACATAAACACATTATGATCTTTAATGTTCCTGGTCTGAGCCAGGAGGTCTCTAGAAATTCTGTCAAGGACTGCCTCAGGCTTTGTGGGTTTGGATTCCCACTTCAATCTCTGAAGTGTTCCTCGAAAGCCACAAATGCCTGGGTTTTTTTAATGGTGCTGACCCCCAACAGCTCCCAGAGATGCTTATTGGAAGCTGGTTTTGTACCTCTAGGGTTACAGGGCTCCTGGGAGGCACGCAGGAGGCACAGGGAGGCAGCTCCCCTCTGCGTGGCTGTCACGTGAGACTCTGCTAGAAGGACCTTGGCTGAGGGCCTTGAATTGTGAGGCATCTCCCAGCTGGACTGAAGGGATCACCGAAGGGCTGTGAGAGCAGGATTTCATCCACATTGTAACCATGCTCCAATCAATGGATGTAGGAGCAGGCATGGTTCCTGCTCTTCTGGGCTGTTTCTTCCAGTGTACCAGCTGAGGACCCTCTCCTGAGAGTCCTCAGAGAAACTCACACCTAGCCCCATGCTCTCATAGGCTTCAAAGAGAATATAGCTCCTTCCTCACTGTCCTCCTGCCCCTTCTCAGAAAGACCAGAAGTCTACCAGGAATGTTAATTCTCTCTCCTGCAGGAACCTTTGGACTTCATCCCTGTGATAAATTGGCTGCAAGCATCAAGTTAATGTTTGACTGGGACCACACAATCTGCACAAGAAAGCCATGTGCAAGTCCTTCTCTTCCTCCTTATTTGCTTTACAAGGTGAGCAAATTCTGATAATGACATCTCCTTCCCCTTTCACTGCCATCACCCCCCCCTCCTCACTTCACCCCTTAAAAGATGGT
The DNA here is from genome assembly GCA_013399135.1 of Heliornis fulica. Lineage (NCBI taxonomy): Eukaryota > Metazoa > Chordata > Aves > Gruiformes > Heliornithidae > Heliornis > Heliornis fulica. The sequence continues at coordinate 897,224 of VXBZ01006975.1, read as the reverse complement.
GGGAAGAAGCATCAACACAGAGCAGGTCATGACATCTAGAGAGTACTTTGGTTGGGTTTGGTGTTTTTTTCCTGTTCTACTGTGGCTGTATTTACATAGCTTCTTTTCTCCTCCTTGCCCCTTATTTGGTTTAATACGAGAAGTTGACTGGCTTTCAAAAGGTGGCAGAACTGGAATGCAGCCCTTCTTCTGGGAATAAGTGACAGTGTCCACAAGGTTATAAAGTTATGAGGACACTGTCTAAAATAAATCAAATGGTACAAGCCACTTGTAGCAGTGGTGCTTCAGGCTTAAGGAAACAACTTTTTTTTTCTTTTCAACTCTTCCAGAATGTGTACAATACAATCCAGATTACAGTACAGTAATAGATTAACCCAAACAGAATGAGCTTCCTCCTTCTTTCCTTAGGGATGGAGAGGGACCTTCCAAGTCTAAGGCTTACCATATGCTTTCAGTGAAAGACCCACTGAAGGCAAATGAAAGTATTTTCGGAGTGTGCGTACATAGCTCTGGATTGTCTTTTTAAAATAGTTCTTGTTTAACTAAACACTCTCCAAAATAGTGGTCCCATCTAGAGGCCTGAGTATTACAACTATGATAAGGTGGTGAAAAGCATCTCAGATAATCAGGTGTCACTAGTAAAACCAGACAAAGTCTCCAAGGCAAGCAGGAGTAAATTCCAGCCATTTCAAGCATAGACAAATATAAAACTTTGTATTGAGGCTGTAAATATGCTAAAAAAAGTTAGTCTGATGTTTACAGTAAGTGACTTTTTATTTACTACAATTGAATTTGAGGCATCAGCCTCAGATACTAAAAATGAAGCGTGAGGCTCATCTGGAAAGGAAGAGAAGTCAGATAAGAGCTTGTGTTAAGGGCTGAACTTTAAAAGACTTTAAATTTTCCATGTGTTTATCATGTAGGTACAATGTGATGTATGTAAAAGTGAATGAGAAGGAACTGTTAGTAACATTAAGTTTCGTTTAAAAATAAGAAAGTGCAAGTTACTAGTTCTATGTAAGAAAGTAAAAGGTGTAATAGTAATGCACAAAGCAGTTCAGTCCAAAATGCTCTCGTAGCACTAAAGTTTAGAACTTAATTGCGTTTGTGACTGACATTGTGGCAGGTACTACAGTAGAGCAACTAAACAATGAAACACACTGTAAGTGTCTCTACAAGGAGTCATGCCTTCCCCTGCAAGTAACCCTGCTGATTTCTGAGAGCACGGGGAACAGGTCCCTGTGGGAGCAAGGTTAGCGTGGGAGAACTGAGACCCTAGCGCCATTCTGTCATCAGACACCAGCACGCAATTGCTCCTGATGCTGGTGGATGTTGTTTGTTGTGTACATGTTACAAAATGTCCTGTTATGGCTTGGACTCTGCACATCTGAAGAGCGCTTGTGTCTGAGTTAGCAGACCTTTAAGCAGATACAATGCTGACCCAAATGAAACCGCAGTTTGCGAAAGAACAAGTTGTTTAGACAACAGAACAGTGTTTAGAGACATGAGGTGTATCAGCATATAAAACTGGCACATTCCTTGTACCATGCATGTGCATCTAGCACAGAGTCAATCCTGGGTGATAGCAGCTAAGCGAGAGCAAATGTATAATAGAATATGGGTCTCTACTGTAGGTATTTATGCGGTATTGACATTATTAGCTGTGCTTAGAGATTTATGTCAAGTGTTCTGTGCTGTCATAAAACAATAAAGTACTTCTGTGAAGGGCTTAGGGCAAAGGGGATGCAGAGAAGTCTCACTATATAAGGCCCTCCTCCAGCACTTGTGGTAATCCATGGGAATGTTTCCATAACTGTCAGCAGGAGCTGTGTGGAGGCCTGTGAGGGGAGGGTGAGCAGAAGCAGCACATTCTCCGTGTTTAGAACAGGTAACTAACTAGAGATTTTATCTCAGAAAAAGACATTGCCACCATCAGATATTAGGAGCCTAACACAACTGACAAGTCTGCCTTGCAGTCAGTGGAGGGAGGTGAAAATTCCTACCAAGAGCAGGGATCTTGTATCTGAACTGTCCTCTGGTGTTTCACAGAAATGCTGCCAATGATCCATAAAAGCTGAGAGATAACTTTAAGAAAAATATGTGCTCAGGGCATTAATGAGATGAAAAGGCATCCAGCATCCCAGGGTTTCTACATGGTGTACCCTGGACTCAGCACAGTTTTCACCTCTAGGCTGTTGCAGCTCCGCTTCTCACACTTGGTTCACAGTAGAATTCCCCTCAACATTTTGGCTGCAGGACCAGACTTTGCAGCTCAGCTGAGTGTTTATTATGTAGTGGACCAAACTGAAATGCCAGTCCAAATCAGTCAGAGCACCAGGGAATTTAGATCCCAACACAGTGCTTGCCTGTCCATGGGTCTGCAGCTCCAGTTTGTCCTCCCTGCACATTGTCTCTGCTTTTCATGAGGTTATTGCTCTTCCACTAGTGGTTCCTATGTAGTTGCTCCCTGGTGAGATTCCACTGCAAGGGAAGGTGTTTTCCAGCGTCTTTCTGGACGCATTAGCTAATTCTTTTCTGTGAAAGCATTTAGCAGATGAGCCCTCACTACAGCAGTCCCACAGCTGTCCTTAGAGGGATGGGAGAGTTAACTGCTTCCTGACCCTACTCTGGAAATTGCTTCTCAACAATCAGCCAGCTTCAAAAAAAGAGGTGCATCTCTGCCAAAAGGGCGATTCAGAGCCCTTCATAGACCTGAGTGCTGTTGACATCATGCCCCAGATTTTTCCCAGATTTCATGCCCCAGAGTTTGTCTTAAAAGCTAATGAATAGAGTTGAAATCTATCCATCCATCCATCCATCCATCCATCCATCCATCCATCCATCCATCCATTCATCCATCCCTCATCAGATAGGTCCAAACTCCAGGGCTGTCTTCACACTGTGGCAGTTCTTGTAATCCGTGGGCTCACTCCAGCCAAATATGTGTGACACTGGGTTGGTCTGAGTCCTGGGAGGTGTCACAGTGGCAATAAACAGCCTCAATCCTATGGCACCTGATGTCCCTTTCATTCCTCCCATCCTCACCTCAGCAGGTTTGTTCCCCTACTCTCAGCAGCATCACAGGACCACCATCTACACCACTATACCTACACCTTGTCCTTGCATCCTACTGCCCTTGTGCAAAAAAGGGGGATTTTAAGCCCCGCTCAGCTGTGCTCCCTCCCACACGTGTAGCTGGAGCAGAGTGCTGCAGCACCAGCATCCCCTTGGCTTTGTGTGTGATCTGTTCCCATTAATATCTCAGTGGTGTCCTCATCACATGAGCTCTCCAGGCTCTGGAATGGTGAGACGGCATGGGAGATGGGGATGACCCTTTGGGTTTGCACATCTCTCGCTCTGCAACAGCCACCCACTAAAATTATTTGCTCTGNGACTGGCAGGGAGCATGTGGGAGGGACAGGGAGCCAGGCATGTCTCTCGCTCCTCACACTCCTTCTCTTCTTTCTATTGACCCACCTCAGTGATTGGAAAAGACCCACGGCCCCCCCACGGCCCCCTCTTCCTCCCCAGCCGCACAATTGTCACCGCCAATTAGTGCATTGTTAGGGCACACAATGGCGCTGTGGCCGCTGGAATGGGCCGCTTTTGTGCGTCTCCAGTCGGCCGTAGGGGCAGTCAAGATTCATTTAGGGCCTTACACAACATGGACAGAAAATACTATCAGAAAAGCAAAAGGGGAAAAGAAAAAGGGAAAGAGAGAGAGGTAGCAGGGAGGGGCGGAGGGGGCCAAGTCTGCTATTCAGGGGTTAGCCCAGCCGCATGAAAGGCCCAAGAAGCAGTGCCACATTGAAGACGCCCCTTGGAACACAAAAAGGAACCAGGGCTTAATAGTAATTAGTGGGCAAACTGCAAAGAGCGCCGTGGCTCTCCAGTGAATTGTTTCTGCACTTACTGCCACTGCTGCCCCTTCCCCCTTCCCTCCGGATCCGGGCGGGAGGGAGCAGCTCGGGGATGGGAACTGGCAGCCCTCCGTTACCCACCGCGCTCTGGGGAGGCCCCATCCAGCTCTTCTTTGTGGCAGGTAAATTGGATTTCATTCTCTAAAGCTCATAGGCAATTATAGGAGGTACTTTGCAGCCACAGCAAGGCACAGGAGTACGGTTTTGGGATCAGCACTGTGCCCATGTCAAGGACCTTTAGAGCAGCCTTGTCCCTTTTTGCAGCCTGGCACCACACGCCTTGCTTGTGGCTGGGCTGTCTGCCCATGGCCTGGCCCTCTTTCCCCAGCAGACCCTTGGGGGCCACTACAGTTGTTCTCTTCTGCTTCTGTTGCTTTCCTCTTTGATCATAAAATAAGCACCTGTACAGGTTTTTATGATCTATGTAGGGACAGGCCTGTCAGCTTAGTACTGATGAGGAATCTGCTCAGGGTGAAGACCGAACCTTGCCCTTTCTTCTTCCCAAACGTCTGCACAATGCAAACAGCAACCACATCCATGCCGCTCCCCCTGTTTCCATGCCAGCTCTCAGTCATGTTAAGGCCTTCATTGATACATACAGAATTTCTTAAAGCACATTTTGGCACGGCATGGCTTGGGCATGTCTTGGGTAGCTGCGTTAGCTTGAAGCTAAATGTTTAACCTCTATTTCTTTAGTGATCAGCTTGTTGCTGTCAACAGTCTCAGCTCATCTCCCGAACTACTCATACGAGGGTTACCCAGGAGCTATGTGTCCAACAGTTAGCTAGCTGTGCCTTGGGAATATGCCAAGTTAAAAGATCCATAAGGCAGGTTTGACCTCGCATAAATGTGTTGAAGTATTGCGGGGAAATTCTGGACATCTTAACCCAAATGGAAAGTACAGAGAGACACCGAATTTTGAATTATTCCTTTTATGTGGTCAGGGAACCTAAATAAAATCTATAGAAAAAAGCTCCAGGGCCTAGTGCTTGCTTTGTTGGCTCTTCTCAGTTAATGGATGTGCATTTCAGCTTTCCTTGGGTGAAGGGATGCTGGAGCAGGTGCTGATCTCAAGCATAACCACACAACATGCCCCAAACTTAAACTATGTTCTTGGGGATTCAGCTCAGTGTAAATGAGACTGGTCACCAGCCAAACAAATGTAGTAGACTGCTCAAAAGGTTTCCAGACGGCAGCAATTTGAAAGTGATACATGCACACATATAGATCTGGACTGCTGTCTGGTTTTGGGAGACACTGGAAATACCTCCTCATTCCCTCTGTTAGCTGAAGGTACAACACTCTAAGAAACCAGAGTAAGCTTAGGAAATCAGTTGTTGTTCCAGTGCCAGTCTTTTTTGCATGACCTGGAAGCCACAGTCATTGTCTATATCAAACAGGTTTGATTGTATTACAACAGTGAAAACAGGATTCACAACCATGACTTTCAGTCCATCCAAAATCCCATCATGGGTTTCACACGAAGCTGAGGGCAGCACAGCGGGCATCAAGGACTTGACTGGTATTGCTGGGATGGCTCCTGCAACGCAAACACGATCAAGAAGCTTACAGCACACGTCTCTCGCAGACAGAGCTGGTTGAAGGCACTGTCTTGCAATGCAAAACACGTCTGTCTCTCACCAGCCACAACACATCCCCTCTCTGCTAATTGGCAACATCCCTGGCAGAGTCTCCACTGAAAAGATTACACTGTTTTCTCACCTTGCCCTCTCCCTTGCTCCCCCAGAGAGGGCTGTTTAGTCCTGTCGGGATGCAGCCTGGCCAGCCCAGGTAAGGAATCAGCCTCCTTCCCCTGCAGACTGCCCCTCTACCAGAAAGGGATTTTGTCTCCAGGACGATCAGTCTGGCCCTGGCTAAAGGGACGCACAGCCTCGCATCCCTGCAACGTAGCACTGGAGGTTGTCAGCCTAATGTGCTCTAGTGGAACAGAAACAGAGAGCAGTATCTCTGCAGCAGGAGCCAGAACAGCCTTTTTCCAGCTCAGGACTGGAGGGTTGATTTCCCAGCTCCGTGTGGCCATAAGGGCAAATCACAGAATTTTTCTATCTGCAAAAGCAGGGAGAATTATCCGTTATTTCTCCCATTTTTTTATGTTCCTTGACTGCTAAGCCAAAGAATGTTGGTATTGCAGGTACATTCAGCACAGTGCGGGACACATAATGTAGTTACATGTCGAAAGCTTGCACAGTAATTTCTCCAAGTGCAGCCAGTGGTGTCCTATCAGCCTCATGATGGTGCAACGGCTGGGGGTCTGACAGTGCCAGCTTGTAGGATGCTTGGGGGAGGGTTCAGCTGCTCCCTTTTCCCAGATAGTGGAACGGGAAATTTCAGCAGCATAAGGGGAATACAGAGAATTAATTCTGCTGTGGCTGCACAGACTTCCCTGAGAAAAAACCTGAACCAAGCTACTCCACCGATTTCATGCAATAAAGAAGGTGCTGGCCTGTGTGAACCCTATCTTTGTAGTGGTTGTGCCACCTTTTTTCCCAGCTTGTTGGTCATATAAAATCAGTTTGATTGTATCAGTTTGGTAAAAAGAGCCTGTAAGAGGACTTGACTACACAACATGGTCATCAAAGACTTTTGACCACCTTTTGCTAGTACTTGCAGAAGGATCGTAAATATTTTGGAGCATGTTCTTGCATCGCCAGGATATATCCCAAGCAGGGTAACATTGATGTGTGCTGCACATTGCAGTGAGGTATGGGATTTAGGGGATGGATTCCTTCTTTTGTCTAGCAAATCTCTGGATTCTGTAACACTAGTCCCTGCTAAAGCTGCTGCAGTTTCAGATTGAGCGCTGTGGATTACATGCATGTATTAATACTTCACATCTAATTACTGCCTGAATGAGAAGGTTGCTAGCAACATCCTTTCCAAAATCACTTTGACCTGTGTGTTACATTGTCCCATGAATGACTTGCAGAAGGAAGTAATCGAAACACGTATAGTTCCAGCTAGTGCTAATGGCCTTTTAATCTGTTTCTGTCTCTTTTTTACTTGTGTACAATAAATGTTGATTATACCAGGTTTTACACCTGTATTTCAACATAATTTGATTCACTAGATGTGAATGACATGACTCACTAAGCCTTAGATTGAAATATTCCTCCAGCCCCGTGTCAAGCACTTCAAGGATGTCAAAAGCAGATACGGAGAATCTGAAGTGCCTGGTCTTAGCAAGAATGCCTGAAAGGTCAGGGAGAGGACATTGTTGCAGGAGGTCTCTGACCTTGACACTCACTGGTTCATGAAAACCTGAAAACACAGCACGTGTGTATGGCATATGAACTTTCTCCTTCTAGGCTACAATAGGTGGGTGTGCATACAGGACACAGCTTTCAAATGCTGTGTGGTTTTTTATTGCCTCTGATCTTGAGTAGGCAGTATGTCGTGTTGTGAAGGACTCCAATCTCCAGGGGATGGACGGGTCTGTAACACTTTATGAAAATAAGCATTAATCCTTTAGGTTGCCTTGGGAGCGTCCAGCATCACTGCATCTGGAAAAATCTTGATCACAGCATCTTGAGGGGTTGGTTAGTACAGAAATGCAGTCACAGCAGCTCACGTGTCTGAAACCTGTTTTGATTGTATGAAACTTCATATTCTCGGGAAGGGCCAGACTGAACTTGAACTATTCTGAACACAGACTTAAGTTGCTCTTAACAGTGACAGTTGTTTTCACCAAGTCATAGAATTTTAAGGCCAGGAGAGACCATCCATAACCACAGATGTTCATACCAATAGCAGTTTCTTTGTACAGGGCCAGTTTGACATAGACAGAAAGTTTCTTGGAAATATTTCTATTTTGACTGACTGACTTTCCCTGAAAGCCAGGTGGGACCTAAGGGACAAGTGCTCATGGGGCTGATTCTTGGCTGAAGTCTGCCTGACTTCCCAGCAAGCTCCTGTAACCCCAGGATATCCGTGTCCCCTGCTCCGGGACCTCCCCTGTGCTTTGCTCCCAAGGCCTTGCTGGGCAGGGGGCTTCTAAGACTTCTCCACATTGTGACAGGAAACCTCTGAGCTTTTCCTGATGCTGCAGGATTTCTCAGAACTATGGGCAGCTTGCCCTGTTTGGCACAAACTGGTGTGTTTTACATTGTTTTTTAATGTTGGAATTTTCTAGAAAACAGAAATCATAATCAGACAGCTTCAATCCAGGCTGCCTGTGTGTTTTCTCCAGAGGATTTTATGCTTTGGCCATTACAAACTTGCTTCCCGGCCCCAAAGTATTTGCTGCAACATTTTCAGCCAGAGGTTCCTTTAACCTGTGTCTCTCTTTGCTGGATTAGAAAACGGCTGAGTACTTTTGTCACTGGAACAAAGTACTGCAACCACCACAGATATTATTTCAATTTCAGGGTAAAACAAGAAAATAGAAACAAGTTTACAACAGTTGTTATCTTGTAGTGGCATTTTTTGATAGCTCCCATGTATGAGTTGGGAGTTTGTTTTACTCAGGGGGTCAGAGTCAAAGCTGGTGTAAGCCAGTGATAGTCTTTGCTGGGCGGTGAAGCTGTGCTCCTTCATACGTGCCGAGAAGCCCAGCCAGGGGTTAGTACCAGTGTTCATAAGCCAATGCTTGTAATTTTGCATGCCAGGGAGTGGTGATGGTCCCATCTCACATGCATGTAGAGGGTTCGATGTGCCATGGTGGAAGCCACAGCTTCATGGCTCTTCAGGTCACCTTTGACTGGACATTCAGATCAGACAGGGTGAAACTCAAGTGATTTGTGGGAAATGCCCTGTTCTCTTAGCTGGGAAATGGCCAGAGCTGCTCAGACCACTAGAGAGGTGAGCATCAGCCCCTTGGTCAAGGAAAAATATCAGATTTCATGCTTCAAGGTTGCTCATTTGGCAGCTTTCCTGAGAACTCAATTCACTTACAGCTATAAGCAGACAAATGTTATGTGTGGTACAATAACCCTGAAAATCCTGGTGGAGCAAAGTATTTAACTCTGAAAAATACTTGGAGTAACTTCTTTGCAATGTATAGAGCAGCAAGCATTTCAGAAACAATCTGTGTATTTAAACAGTCATTACTGCCTTCTGGGTAAATAACACATGTTTTTAAAACGGTCTCTATACACAATAGACGGTAACACAATAAATCCTAATTGCTCTGAAGGACCCATTAGGCTCTATCAGGTCAATACATGGTGGAGGTTTTTTGAAAGTCACTCACCCTGTTGTTACATAAGCCACGGTTTGAAAGTTCATAAATAAGTATTTGCCCAATGAAGAGTGAGGGTTTTGCCAGGGCCATACTAATTCATCATGTCAGCTTCACTATGGGGACTGTTTTCTTTTAAAGGGTCAACATCAAATAAAAAACAAGAACAAAAAAAAAAGCAAAAATAAAAAGTGCAGCACAACATGACAGTTTTCAAAAATTGTATCCCTGAGAAGTTGCAGGCTGCAATATGCCCCCTGAGAAAATAAAATGTAAAGTTTGCTCCCTTCTCCTTAGCTTTGTGTGAATCACAGTAAGGAGATTTGAAGCACAGCTATGTCTGTGGTGCTGGTGGCTGGGCTGTGGCATGGCAGGGACCCTTCGTCACCCCCATGACTCTCTTGTGAATTTGGGCCAGGGCCCTGATCCTGCCCTTGCCTTCTGTGTGCTGTGGTGGCAGCACCTCGGGACAGAAACAGCCCTTTGGTGTACCAACCACCTCTTGCAGAAAGGCATCCCAGTCCCTGGGGAGACCAGTGGAAACTAATTATGTACATTTTATGTGTAATTATATGTGTAAATATTGTTATGGTGTAATTGATGAGTCCAGTAAATGAGCTTCAAATGCAGCCACTCTTCCTGATTTTACTTTAGTCTTATTTATCTGAACTTCTGGTGCAGCACTTGTGTCAGGTGTTGCTGAAGTCTGAGTCCCTGGCAGAAATCAGATTTTGTATTAAATCACTCAGAATTTGTCTAGTTCCATGTATTTCTTTGAATATGGCTACAATTTGTCATGGTTTTCTTTTTCCTACAATGTGTTACAGTGGACAATTGTCCAGTATTAATGTGGGTTCAGCTTTTCAACAAGACACCCAGGATGAAAAGCATTCAAGTGATTTAAATCTGAGTTCCCGATCCCAGCCCACAGCTTTTCAGTCGTATGGGCACATGAGCAACTGCCATTGCTCTTTAGTAGGCTCCAGGTGCTGGGGTCTCATTCTCCTCTGCCTGCTTGTGAAGGGCTAGNCTCCTGCCTGTGGGGCAGCAAGGACCTTAGTCTTTTACTTAGGAGCCCCCCTCCAGGTGGGCTTATGCAAGGTCAGTCTTGGAGCCAGGGCTTGCAGTGCCGGCAGCCCATGGCCTCGCAGGAGCTCAAATGCTTGCCACGGGTCACGGCAGAAGCACGCCTGTCCCGGTGCAGCCTGCAGCCACATCCTGTGCACGGGGGGAAAGTTGATCTCCTTTTGTACCAGTACACAGTGGGACCGCTGTGTTGGAACTGGCACATCATGATGCTGAACTTGATGGCTGTATGTCCCAGCACCCGCAGCAGGCAGTGGGGCACAGCCTTGCCAGTCTCATGCTGCTGCAGTCTGCCCTACGGTCCCCAGCACCCCCTCGCCCCAGCCATTCCTTATCAGGGGTCACTGCTAATTCGAGCAGTGCCTGAGCTAGCACAGCCTCCAGCTGGGGCGACTGGCAGGCTGCCCACCGGCATCAGGAGCCTTTAGTCACCTGTGCTGGGCCCCCACTACTCCCTTCCCAAGAGAGGGGGACTTGTCCGCAGTGAAGGCAAAACCAGGATTTGCTGCTCTAAGCAAGAAGGGTCGAGGGCCAGGGGACAGCTCACTGGTTCTACAGCACGAGGGGCAGGAGGTTCCAGTCCTGCTTTGGTACAGGCAAAGCCAAAAGTGAGGTCAGTGCTCCCCAGCTTAGAGCCTGGGCTGTAAAGCTCTTTGCAAAATGAGTTCTCTAACAAGGGCTAGGGCAACAGCAACGGCTAGTCTTTACAAAGGGAGCTCACTTAGTCCTTTTCTAAAGGCTTTTAAAAGTCACAGTAACCTTTTCAAAGGCAGTTTGTCCGGGTGAGCAGTGTAGGCTGACAATACAGCAGTGAAAGAACCAAATGCAGAAACACCCATTTTTTACATTCTTCTCCTACCAGAAACTGCTACATCCCAGCTGAAAATGCCTCAACAGGTGGAAGGTATGTCCATGAGGACACATACGTTATCAGCCCACTCTGCGCTGGAGTCACAAGCAGCAACTAGCTGGACTTCCAAGCAGACCTGTCTGGCATGGTGGAACTTCATGAACACCCCTGCACGTGGATTAAAGGTAAAGCAATCTCTTAGTAATCTGTAAAAACTGCAAGTTCTTAGGGGCAGGAAACACTTTCTCTTTTGTCTCCAGGGTTTGGCATGGTAGGTTTTGTGGAGGTACAGCTTCTGTCACAGATAGTGCTGGGTGCAAGTAAAGCACTGTACTCTCATTCTGTTCTGTAGAGATGAATAACAAGCCTATCAACTGTACTTGCACTTACACCATATTTAATCCTATTCTGGTTGCTCTGCTACATATTCATATAAAACAAAAAGGAAACAGAAGCACAGAGAGAGCCAACAGATGCCTACCTGGCTCTTAATTGGATTTTATGTGTCCCCAGTGTAGCAAATACAGCATTATTTACAGCCAGACTCTAAGAATTAGATACATCTGGACGAGTGGTGAAACCTGAACCAGGCTATAAGAGTTGACAGATTAACTGAATGAAGAGCTGCTCCATTTTCCCTTTCTTATCTTCTCCCTTCCCACCTATATCCCAGTTCCCCACTGTGTGTCCAATAAAACCAAGATATTGCCCAAGGGAACACCTATACAAGTTAAAAAATACCATCAAAAAAGAGAATTTCTGCTCTCATGGAGCTTCATCTGCATTTTCTAATTGCGCAGCAATGATGATAATAAAAAGGCTGCCCTCTGCTCTCAGCTATAATTTGGATAATCAACTGAAGGCCATAATGAAACTGTCTGTGATTGCTTTCTGCCGGGCTGCTAGTTCACAGAAACTCATTGTTGGGGAGAATTAAAAGTTATGACTCCTGCTACAGGGATATGCCACTGTGTTCCAAAGGAACACGTGACTTGTAATTCTCTTCCATATAGCTTTATTACAGACCAGACTTAAAACACAAAGCAAAGAGGTAGAGGGACCTGAGCTTTTTTAATTATTATTAAAATAATCCCTGTTGTTAAGCATGAAGGTTATGATATTCACACCTAGGCTGGGTGCACTTGTAGACAGGGGATTTGGGAGGTGGGAATGAGGTCTGTGGCCTTAAGTCTGTGACCTGAGGACTTTGGTTGTGATGGCAGCAGTCAGTGCTCAGCCTGTAGATGCGAGAGCCACTGACCACAGAGCCCGACTTTACCTCTGAGAGGAAGGCAGGAGCTTTGAGTCTTTGCTTTCTGGGCTCACGATGCAGTTGGGAGTATTTTGGGCACGTGAGATTTTGGGTGCTGACGTTCCCCTGTGCCAGGGCTGAATGTGAGTTGTCGCTGCCTGCCATGTGCTGTGGGTATGTCTTGACTGGCAGATCCACCGCTGCGTGCGAGCACGTTGCATCCACATCGGCTGAGTAGGAGCGAGGAGCTCCCGTGCAAGTGTTTGGGAGCAGCCTTTCTCCTTGGCCAGAGTAAGGGTGCTGCCACTGAAGGAAGGGGATTAAAGGGTCTGCGACCCACAAATCCGGCTCCCGCAGCAGCCAGGCTTCCCCTGTGTGCCGTGGGCTTCAGGAGCTGTGGAAGCCACTGAGAACCGGGCCGGTGGTTTAAGCGTGCGTTAGCGCACGGATTCGGATGCCTTACGCCAGGCAGCTGCAGTGGCCCCGGCAGGAGCCCGCGTTTCCCCGGGAGCCGGGAACGGACCTCTGGAAAGCACCGGCTTCCTTCCGTCCCTCGCCCCGCTCTCCAGCGCCGGCCGCCTGCTCGGGAGGGACGCAGGGAGGGAGCCCCTCCTGCAACTCCAGGGCGGCGAGCCGGCCGGTAGCCCGGTCCGGGGACGCGGCAGCCTGCCCCCCACGGCGGGGCGGGCGGGTTTCCTCTCTCCGCGGAGGGAGGCGGGAGCGCAGCCCTGACCGGCAGCCGAGGAGCGGGCAGCGGCAGTGCCGCCGTGACCCTTACACCCGGCCGATGGGCTCTCGCCGGAGCAGGGAACCGCGGGCCGGGGCCGCTGCACGCCCTGTCCCCCGGCCCGTTGCGGCCCCTTCCCGCGGAGGGCCCGAAAGGAAGAGGGCGAAGATGCAGCAGCACCACCGGCGCCGTCTACCTCCTCCTCCTCCAGCCGCTGCCCCGTCCCCGTTTGCTCTTAGCGCCGTCGAGTGTAGCCTGAC
>VXBZ01006975.1:845214-878762 GCA_013399135.1 Heliornis fulica | reverse complement strand
GCTTGGCAAGGACTGCTCAGCCACCCGGCTTGTGACTGAGGGCTCACCCCCCCCCTCCCCCCCGCCCCCTTCCGTGTGTTGCAGTACTTTGTCCTGGACAGAATTGCACCATGTTGTGTTACAAACTGTACATAGTTGTAGTATAGCCTGGCTTGTGCGTACGGAAGCTGTAGTGACCTTTGGTAGGCTTTGGGACAGGTGTGTTTTCGGCAGCAAGGCAGCTCAGGTGCAGGGATGCTGTGGGTAGTCTCATGTTGTAATCCAGGGCATTAAATGGCTCCAACCTGCTCCAATCCACGCCTTGCTGGACTCCTCTCTTTCTATAGTGCCTTTTGTACATACAGCTAAACACACATCATGCAATACAATGAACAAAACCATGGCAGAGGTGGTGTTTGGTGGTGGTTTTTGTGGAGGGTTCGGTTTGTTGTTTTTTTTTTCAAAGTGCAACTGACTGTAAAGCTGCTTCTATTTTTTTGTTTTTTAAGACACACGCACACGCACACACACAGAGACTCCACCCCCCAATATTACCTACAAGCTGTTGCCTATTGAAAAATGCAAATGCATTTCCAGTTTTGATCTAACAGTAGGTTAATACAACCAGCAACAAGTGGCAGGAGGGGTGAAGAAGCGGCTGCTGTGTGCCCTGTATGCTGCAGCCCATTTACGTGTTGGGTTTTGCCTGGTCCGTTACTATTCGATGTTGTTTAAATAACTGTACTATATTTTGTGAAAAGCTGAAGAACTTTTATTCAAAGAAAGAGAAGTGTTGAGTTATTTATGAGGACAAAAAAAAACCCAACCCCAAAACCCCAAAGGTGTGTTGTGTTTTCTTTGCTTCTACTGGACTAGCAACTGCCATTAAAAACTTAACTGGAGGGAGGGGGAGATATGTGTGCTACAGGGCTGTGCAAGTCTCTTTGTGGGGAACTGGTGAGGCAACTACACATGCATGGTGCAGGAATAAGCATGTTGCATGTGCCCAAACTCCACCAGTGCTGCCCTTGGCATGGGGGGTGTGGGGTGTGTCACGTCCTTGCCCTCACCCTGGCACGCTGCACTGAACCAGGCTTAATCCTTGTGGGGTGCTGTGCTGGCTGGCAGGTGCTGGTGACCATGACCTCACTGCCAGCATGTTTCCTTGAGAGGCCAAGGTCACACCTCACTGCTAGAAGAGGGTTAACTATCAACTTTTATTGGCGCTCTGCCATTTACACACAGTCAGTCCCTCACCCACACTGAGACCAGGCCCTGAAGAGGTGCCCTTCGGTGCTGCTCAGGTTGAGCAGATGACAGCTCGTAGCCAAGCAGGATGCTGCCCGCCAAGCTGAGCACCCATGTCCATGTGCTGAGCACTCCCCTGGTGGGAGGAGCGCTGCAGGCAGGACAGTAAGGGGTTACAGCCGGTTCCACCGTGACTAATGGTGCAGGACTTTGCTATCTTGGTAGGTGTGTAGGCACACACCAGGGCCCAGTAGATGATAGGATCTCTTACCTGGAAGCAGCATTCCAGCACCCAGCGATAAACCTGACTCACCTGATTCCTCAGTGCGGGGTGATCTGCACCCCCTCCATGCTCAAGTACAGGCAAGACACATGCTGTCAGGGACTAACCCTGTCCAACGCAGGGCAACCATTTTGGGGTGTGGAGGGGACATGCACCATCTTGGGACAAGATTCTTACTGAGGAGCTGTGGACATTTTTGTGCCTGCCTCCAGCAGTAACCCCAGTGCTTTACTGGCAGCCTTGTTCTTGTCCTTGCTGCCCAGGAAGCCTCTGTGTCCTCAGCAAACATGAGTTTGGCAGAGCTGTCACCGACCACCTACCTGGAGCCTCTGTTTCAGGGGAATGGAAGGGCCATTGCTGCAGGCAGCTGTTTGCAAAGCACCTGCAGGACTGTTCCTGTGAGCACACGTGTGGTCCTGCACAGCCCAGCCGAACGCTCGTGCTGCTATGTCGCTCCCGTGCTCTCCGTGGCCCGAGGACTCGTGGACTCGAGGCAGTCACTGGCTTCCCTGGGGTTGGACAGTACAAATTCAGGCTCAGCGGTATGGGGACTGACCACATCTGACAGCATGGGCACCGTACGGCTTCTCAAATAGGTTTTAATATCACAGAGCAGAAGCTGAAGTGAACGTTTCACCTAAAAAAAAATGCCTCATCCACAAAGGCAGCCCAAGACTTTTGAATCCTGTGATGAAAACCACGCCCATGTTCAGTTAAATGCTCTTTTCCTAGCATGGGGGTTTGTCTGTCTGTGTATGTTAATAAGTAAATGCATTACAGTCACTTCAGCAGTACCCTGTAATTCACTGCACACTGTCAAACCACTTGTGTTGCAAGTGTAGTTTTCTGTAACAACAGAAAGTAAGTGCTGTGGGAAATACCGTGCTCCGTACCCACCCATTCACCCTGCCTCACACATGCCTGCCAACCCTGTGCAAGCTCTTGCCTCAATTGCTCCTCTCGCCCCTCTTCTGTGTGCTCAGGTTATGCTTGACACCTACACCCTTAGTCAGAAGCGACGGTCTTGACATTTAGTCCATCGCTGAAGTGCCTGTCCTCTTAACTGCCAAACCCCTGCTGAAGGGGTTCTCAGCAAGTTCCCTTAGAAACAAAATAACACAGTCCCCATACACAAAGGGGGGCATCACGGAGCCAACAACCACGTCCCTGACTTCCTGCCCCTGCTCCCCACTAACACATGCTGCTCATGTTATTCTTGTTGGTGCTCACATTGTTCTTGTGGGGCCGTAACATCACTATTGTCTTTGCAAACAGCCTTTGCTGCCAGCTGGGGAGTGCTGCCTGGAATTGAATGCAGGCAGAGGTGACCTCACTGTAGACTAAATATCATTCAGCTGTTGGGCAAAGAGGAACAAGGTGCATCAGTCCTGCAGCTGGCTGCTTTTCCCTGGGAGCAGAGGTAGGTAACAATCGAATTCCAGTGTCCTGTATTTTTTCTTTTACCTTTTTAAGAAAAGCGCTGCCAACATATAATGCATAATCAAAGGCGCAGGGTTTTCCCTCCTCCCCAGGTGGTTCTGCTGAAACACTATCACTGCTCATCCCGTCAAAAGGGAGCTGTACAGTTTACTCTTTACTGTTCACCCAAGAAACATGCTTGCTGCCCTTTCCAGAATCTTAGGGGGAGCAGATGTCAAACGTTAAATGGAATTGCTGTTTTTCCTCTTGAGGAGCCGAGTTGTAGTTGAGCCTGTTTAGCGTCTGCTGCACAGATCAAAATCTTATTGACAGCATGCTCTGGGCAATGCGACAGTGAAACTAAAGCCAGTTAAGGTTCAAGGCAAAATTAAGTTTGGAGCAGCAGTTTCCTTCAGGATATATTGCAGAGGCAGCCATCAGCTCAAGCTGTCATTCACCTGCCATCCACATCAGCAGGAAAAGCCTTCATCTTCTTTGGCAAAAAAGGTAAATGACTGCCCCGAGTTTCTGCTGAGCCACCTCACAGTTGAATGATGCACTTGCAGAAGCCAGGTAGCAGCTTGCAGCAAAGTGGATCCAGACCCACCCCTGGCACTCTAAGGAAAGAAAAGCTCATTAGCAGTTAGGTCACAAGTCAGCCCAGGAGTTGGTCATTTGTAGCTTCCAATTTAGTGCCCCTCACGGGAGGGCTCAACATCTATCAAATGACCTCCAGAAATACAGGCCCTACTTAAAAGCCATTTAAGTGCAAAGAACTGTCAGCAAGTAGTTATCTGAGCAGCCCGAGTCCAGTTCCAAGCCCAAGCGAGCTGTGGGACTATCCCAGCAGCTGCACAAGAGTGTACCGTGCTTCCAGCCGCAGCAACGGCCAGGGCCTTGCCCCACGCTGCCAACCAGGCAGCTCTCAGCTGCTGCAGGAGCTCTGCTGGCTCCTCACAAGCCACTGGGAAATGAAGGCGAGGGCTGGCATGGGAACGGAGGGGCCTTAATGCACACGGCAGGCTTTTTCTTTCTCTTTTCATACTTGTAGGAAGCTGCAAAGCACCAAATACTTGTGAGGTGGAATGAAACCAGACCACTGTACAGAACACACAATTCACCTTTAGCTTTAATTAAAATAGAGTTTATTAGCTTTTCATTTAATACAAACATGAGAAAGGAAAACCACCTGAAGATGTAGCGTTATTTTCAAAATTGAATTGTGATCAATACCTGAAGTGCCAAGTTCCATGGATCTGGGAGCCAGGCGCTGGCATATTTGCATACCACAAAAAACTAGATGCATCATTTTAAAGGGTGAGTGCAGCCAAACTGACCGTGACACTCGACAGCCCCACTCCCAGAGGCACATGGACTTGCTGTTCAGTGTTAGGGTTGTGGGCCTTGGCTGGAAGAGGAAGTGCACAAAACCTGTGCCATTTGGAGGGAGATCTGCTCCTAGGACAAACCGCCTAGAATCTGTTTGGATCCAAGAAGGGAAGATACTACAAAGACTTGTAACAGGAAGAGTTTAATAATACTTATCCTGTTTAGACTTTGATTTCAGAGCCCGAAAGCTCTCTCCATTCCAAAGTCTCCAAAGAGCAAAACCCAAGCCTCTAGAGCAGTTGCACAAGATAAAAGTTAACTTGGGAAAAAGAAAAAAAAAAATAAAAAAAGAAAAAGGGAAGAGGTTTTATAGAAAGCTTTTTTATACTTCTCAATTGAACACAATATTTTTTTCAATCTACCTTGTCAGGTAGGCCAGGATTCTCAAACTCATGACTGTCTCATCATGAGTGTAAACCCCTCCCAGGAAACAAAACAAAAAACCTAAGGAGAGCCGGATGGATGCACAACGTCAGTGTTAGGAACTCCACAGTATGTAGCATAAGAGACCTGCAGTTGAACTCAGAGAAGCAGTGCTGCATACACGCCATTCACCACTGGATTGCTACACTGTTTGGGATGGTGACAATGTTTCCAGATCAACTTTTTCATTCAATGTCTCAGAAAAAAATATACAGATTGCATCTCTTCCAGAGCAATAGAAGTATTAGAAAATGAGAGAAGCACCATAATTCACAAGAAATGCAGCATGGACCCTATACATTATAACAATACATAAAACCACATCTCTTGCCCCCAGTCAAAACATTCAAAGTCTTTTGACAATCTCTACTGGAGTGAAGCTGTGGGTGCAGAGTTGGAATTCCTTCCTGCTGGGCAACTTCTTCGTTGCGAATAGATCACCAATAATAGCAGCTTTTAGTAGCCAAACCAGGGAAAAGCTGTCAACACATGTCTATGCTACTGTTTTCAGCTCCAGAGTGGCTTCATACTTTTAAGAGTCCCATGTTTTGTTTTTGTTAACACTGCATCGACCTGAAATACAAATGCAGCGAGACTCTGGAGGACAGGAGAGAGGAGGGAAGAACATCGTAACTATAGTCATGTGGTTAGTGTTTAAATTCTAAAATTTAAAACTACTTATTATTAAAAATGTCAAGAGTTCACAGCTATAGGCCTACATAGTAAGCAAACATCTGTGGGGGAGAGAAGAAGTTTGTTTTTGCACCTCTGGATACATTAGAAGGAGGAGAGAGCTGACTTGACAAAGGTCTCGTCTTTTGCACCAAGCATGCCCCTCAAGCTCTGGGCTCCCTTGGCTAGATTCCTCTCCTCCCCTCCTCTTGCTGGAAGACACCATCACCGCTGGCTTGTGTGCAGGGAGTGGTGGTACTCCTCCGATTCACGTGGATGCTGGGTTCACGGTGCTGCACCTTTCTCTCTCCTCAGGAGAGGATGGCATTAGAACGGCGAATACCAACTAAGTTATCAGCACTGAACGACCGTCTCATAGCAGCTTTTGACAAGTCTTTGTATTTGTCTTCACACAGCCGGGAGATAGCCTGGGTACCACGTTCGGGTACAAAATGAAAAAGACACATTAGCAACTTCTGAACATTTCAAGGAAGCTTCTACAAGCATAATACCAAGAGAGCAGGCACTGTGGAGCAGTGACACTGACAGCATTTTCACCCACAGTGGGAGTAAATAAGAACTGCTTTGGAGGGGAACATATTAGAGGGGTCTGTCCCCATTTTAGCAAGAACCCTCCCCATCAGAAAGGAGGGCTTAGCAAAGGTGAGTGGCTGCCATATCCACACCTGCATTCTTTACCAGTCGCACTATCTAATGAAAAACTTGGATCCATTTCAGACTTCAGAGTCTGTGGAAGCTCTGCTCAGAATTGTACCTAGGGGCTACGTCTGGTGCATGCAGCAGCACAAAGATTATTGAACAGTACGGAAACGCACACAGGCATTTCTGACAGAAAAAGGTTCAGACTGGAAAGGCTTCTGCATTCCCTCAGGCACCTTGCCCATGGTCACTGAGTGCCAGCGAGCCTGGCAATGAAGGCTGCCCTCCTTGCCTTCACCTTCTCCAGCCCCTGGCCCTCAACATGCTCTTCCCAGGATCACTCACACCTTCGGGCTCCTGAAGAGGTCTGGGAAGGGAGGGCAGCCCACTGCTCAGTGTCACGGCAAAGGCCACGGCACTTTAATACAGCTATTAAGTATCACCCTACGTGGCCAACTTCATATTTAACTGCTTTATCACCCATTTACTGGCTTGCTGGTATTCTGCTTATCTCCCTAGTCAAGCAGCCTTTATTCAGGTGCAGCTATTCTAGTAACAAGCTTAGTTACTGAAATCCTAGTCATACGTGACTTGTGCAGAAAACACCACATGTCCTTCCCTGCAAGGCCAATTCTGATTGGAGCCTACAAGCATTATCACTGCATATAAATAAGGGCACCTGTAATAAAAGGCTGAAATGAATTTTACTCCCCAACATTTACCTCCATTAATAATTTACCATCTATAACCAGATGAACTTTTGGAGTCCAGCAATCAGCTACAAGTCTATACCTTCCCTTTAAGGCAGCACCCACTCAGCACAGCCCAGCGCTCTGCAAGTTCAAAAGGTGAAAAGCACTCTGAGCATGAATAAACTTTTAAGTGTATTTTAAAATAACTATTTACATTTATTTCTCCCGACCTTCTGGAAGCATGCATTTGGCTCGAGAGTGGCATTCTTTGAGACACTGGCTGCATGAGCTCCCGGTGCAAGACCAGACAGACTCTCCATCCTGCTTTAATGCTAGTACATCAATCATAAAGCAACCTGTGTTGACATATTTAGCCTCAGTCACCCATACGGTGTAAATCAGTTTGTAATCCCTGGAATACTAAGTCACTGGCTCCTCTCAACTGCTTGTGTGCTTTTAACTGAAAGGCAGAGTTGAAGATCTGAGCAAACGGTTTAAATGTTTATCACTTTTTTAGAAGTAAACCCCAAAATATCCCATTTGCACATGTCAGTAAGTGCATCATGGCAAATCACATACTGGACAACTTACTCTGGTTTTAAATACCAAGCCCCCAAACGCTAGCAAAGGAGAAGCAAAACAGGCTCACAATCTGTAAATCATCCACTTGTGCCTGGGCACTGAGCAGTTCAGTAAACAATTTCCCATGGAATATGAACTACCCTACAACCACATTTACAATTAGTGACAGTGTTAGCTTAAAGAGCAAGTAACAAGGGTGAGACAAAGCAGAAGAGCTGCATTGCTTAACTTTATAGAGGAATTCATGGGCAAACCATACCTATCATTCCAAAGGAGCAGAAGGGATCACACTTATTCCCAAAGTTCAGCCACTTCTGGGATGAAATAAAAAAAACTGGCACTTGGCAGAATTGTCAGGGGTGGACAATAGACAATAGAACAGCACAGCCCAAGAATCCCGTAGCACACCCTTCCGTGAAAGGGGCTATGGTATCAGTGTACACAGGGCTTGCCGTAATGCCTTTGTCGAAAGGTCAACAAAACAACATGTGGAGTCATCAGTTAAACCTGGACAGATGTAAGGTTGCACTGAACCAACTAGAAATGTTGCCTGGGCACCCAGGTAATTTAGGTATTTTGAAAATGTCTTCCCTATCTCCAACAATAAGGAACGACTGACCCTGCAGAAGTTCAAGTTTCTTAAAATGAGCCTCCACAGCAAAGAAGGCTGCAGGGACTCTGAGAAGGGAGCCTTGCCCACCCAACAGAAGGGGCCAGTAATCTGTATTTGCACTCCTCTGGACATGCCGAAGGACTCTTCAGAAGTGCCTATTCCAAAAGTATATCTCAAAGCAACCTCTCAGCAGAAAGGCAAGTTTCTAAAAGTTGTGAGCAGAAACACATTGTTTCTGCAGCTGGCCCCAAACAAACGGTTTTGAAGCCATGAGAGCAGAAGGAGCGCTCCCTCGACATCTAGAAGCAGCTGTGCAGTGGGATGCAGTGGGAAACCTTCAGCTGGTAGTATTTAGAAAGGTCTGAGTGTGACTGTCTCGAAGTGCTTGGAATATGGACTGTGACCAGGGAGGACAGACAATCCGTTACATATGACACTAATCCTTTCAATCTTAAGTAGCCTAGCTGAGCTTTGGTTCCCAAAATAACATCCCTTTTATTTTGCAATCTGCTAGACTTCACATAATCTCCCTCCCTTCCATTCCTCAGGACACTATCTTAGCCTAGGCCCAGTTTTAGAAATTATACCTGTAGCTATAAAGGGGTTAAATTAACCTGTACTGCACTAATTTAAAAGCTTTTTAGCTTTTCTAACCACCACTTCGTATGATTAGCAGCAGATGCTCTAACTACACGTACAGAGTCCCCTGCTCAGTCAATCTCAGACCATTACCTCCAGTTTCTGTGCTCTCTCTTTACTGAGAGGCTCCAGCAGAAAGCTCAGGTTATTGTCATCTGCTAGGGAGCGAAGATCGAAGTAGTATTTGGCGTAAACACTGGCAGGAACATTGATATTAAACTGCAGTAGCTCCAAGAAGTGTCTTTCCATCTCATTCCTAGGAGGTGTAAGGAACAGAAGACAAAGGGAGGGAGGGGAAAAAAAAGACAGTTTTAGCTGGCTGAAAACCCTGAAGAGACCTCAAGCTTGTTTTTAAAACCAGCAACTTTGAAACAGTGGTCGAGAGCTCTGCATTATTAGTTTCAAGAGACAGGTCATTCACTAGTGCTCAAAACAAGGTGCAGCTTTTGAGTCCTGGCACCTCCGGCTTGGAGAGAAAGGTAATGCCCTGTCGTGCTCTTGCTCGGCTGACTGGGGAGGTTCATTCTTCGGAGTTCCATTAGTGCAGCTGTACAATTCATGCGCCATTCTCACTCTCGTCCGGCCCCACACTATAGTGATCAGATGAAAGGAATGATGTATGCTGTTTATTAGCTCTGAAGAACTTGCAGACATTTTCACCAGGCTGATAACAGGAAGGGGGTTTATTGAAGTAGAGGCGGACTAACAAAAGGAGTAGGCAGATCACCACGGCAACAAATGGATCTATGAAGAGCTGCTGCTATTATCTCACAGAAAAAAGCCTCTTGAAGCAACATGGATTCATCTCCAATAAATAAATAAATAAGCAGCATTAGGTGGGAGAAGGAATTTTCTCCTCAATAGCATGGGGCAGGATAACAAAGTACTATGTCAAAGGGCACTGTCCAGTTTTTACTCACTCGTCTGCTTTCGCTGGGCAGAATATTTGGAAGGAAGTGGGGAGAGTGCCGTGACACGACAAAGGCTGCTTCAGCTACTGTACCACGGCCAGCTAAATCAGAGGTGTTCTATGGAGGGAAAAGCTGCTGAACAAATTAACCTGAAAGAATCTGATAGTGGCCAAGGCAAATGATTCAGTTCTGCGCTAACCTGGCGCCTGTTCCAGCGGTAGCAGACCTAGCTCAAGAGAACTCAGCAGCTGCCCGGGCCAGCCCTGAGTACACCGGAAGACAAGTCGCACAGTTCCAGCGCCAAGGCTGTTCTTGCTCTCTGAGAGCTTTTAAAGGGCATGTTCTACCTATCGGAAGTGGGGGGAGATACATCAAGGAATCATCCAGGTTGTCCCCCGTGCTGGATGGCGGGTCTCAATATGAATAGTGGCTTTGTGCTTGTTTGTAGCATGGTGGACTTGAGTACCATTGAACCTAGTGCCAAAATTAATTTCCTGTTCATATGGTCATAAGCCTATAGAAATGTAAATCAGATAATGTTTTGATGATCAGCTGATCAGAGCTTGATTTACCCTGTGAATAAGTGCTCTTCACTGCCCCTTTTGTACTCACTACACTAATACATTTTAATTGTGTAAAAATACAATTCTTCATTGGATTAACAAGTCTATTAACAGTGGTTTAAACCCTAGGAAAGGATAATGCCCATGTGGTCTCTGTGCCTTATTTACAAATAGATGTAGCCAAAAGAATGAACAGCATGTGTCCCCTTACAAGCAATCATAGCAAGATTAGCAGCTGCACAGTTAATTTTTTGGTGATTATGGATTCACTCTCATCAAAGCAAGCAACTTTTGATGAAGGATGACTTCCAAATATCAATTTAATTTCCTTTAATTTTTTTCCCCATCAGGCATCAGTAAAACAAAACAAACAAACAAAAAACACTCGAAAAACGAAAAGAAAACCCACTCAGTAAAAACACACCTTTGCTTTGGCTTGCGATAGAAAAACATAAGATGAACACCTCACCTATGTCAAGTAAGAGGTTAAGGCAAATAAACTCATCCACCAGCTGTGAGGCCTGGATCACATGTCGTTTGACAAAGGTTAACCCACTAGTGGTCTCTGTCAGAGCTAACTGCACTGCCCAATGGGGCTACCAAAAAAGTGTCTTCAAGCGGAAAGGAGAGCGTGTTTGATGGGGAGGAGGTGCCCCCACGCTGCCTTCAGAAGACACGCCAGGCTTGTACACATACACACACGTGTGCACACACAGATTAGCAAAGTGGAGGAACTAAACCAGACATGAACCCTCTGCCAGGTCCAGACCAGTGTGACTCCCATGCTTGGCTTGCAGTGGCTCAACAAGAGGATCCATCAGGTTAAGGAGATCATCTTGGGTAAGTATAGCAAGAGGAAAATGCACAGAAAATTCACAAACACAACTCGCCGCCAGTCCTTAAAAACAAGCCCTTGCTGCACAGGCCTGGCTCACCCAAGGAGTGATACCTGGCAGAGTCCTGCCAAGCAGTCTTTAGCCATGGAGCTCTTGGGGTTTTGGGTGGGGTTTTTGGCAGCATCACCAGCCATCTCCAACGTTAGAATGTAACCATGCCCTAAATACTTTGCCAACTCTTTTCCATCAGTAATACTTGTATTCAGATTACCTAATACTCATCAGCAAGGGACTAGTTTTTAAAAAAAGTACTGGAACAAATAAAGCTGACAGCTCACTATAATACTAACTAATACTTGAAATTAGACTTAGAAAATTAAAACTCCATTTAATTAAGCAGTTTCCCAAGGTCCTGATCACAGTGGTATTATCCAACCCAAGAGCAGCAAGGTCTGCCAAGTTGCAGCAGTGTTGGGCCTGGGATGGACACCCCAGGACACTGTCAGAAAGATGTTCTACAGTTTCTGTCCCTGCCTAAGTTCAAAGGTCTAAGTAATTTGAAATGAGATAGGATTACAAAAATCCCATCTTCAAATTGGGTGGGGAGTGTGTGTGTCAGAAATAAGCCTAAATTCAGTCTATTTTCCCTACCACCATCACTGCTTTGAAAATGTACGTACTGACAATTTCAGGAGACCCAGCATCAGCAATAGAGAATAAACATCCTGCTTGTTACAGATATTTTCACTGCTATCAATTTGATTTGTCCCAAATAGGGCCAGAAGAAGAGACATCAAAAAGAGCAAGATGTATCCTCCAGCACTCCTAGCATCCCTGACCCCACTTCAGCCATCTCAGAGTTATTTGCAGCAACACTTCAAGTATGTTCCTGAGGTAGATGAGCACTCTGAGCCAGGTTGAGTGAAGATGTACATTGTATAAAATCACTAATTATGCTTTCCTGAAAGCATGGCTGGCACAGCCCTGCATTTGGAGACAAAGAGCTCCCAGGCAAGGGGTATGGATAAAACAAGGCACTATGTCTGCTGTTTGTGATGTGAAATAGCCTGAATAACAAAAACTGGTTAGGTCCAGATAACTTCCCCCCCTTTTTTTTTTAAGAAATGCCACCCTCCCATACACACTCAGAAGGAAGAAAACTGGATATTCCTCCTCCTGAAGAGTCCCAGATAAATAATTACTTACTGTATTTTAAACATTAGCTTCAGGCTGAATCTAGGGAATGTAAAGAAAACTAACTTTGAAGTTACTCACACAAAGTCATTAGAAATATTAATACATATTCATCTCAAAGTAGGGTTACTCAAAGTTTCCTAGGTTAAAAAAAGGGCTGGACACCAGAGATACATCATGTACACATACCATAGTGCCAGAGGCAGACATTTTTTCAGTATGATCACAAAAAATACCATTAAAAAAACCCAAACCCCAAAGACCCTACAACCCCACCACTACAAATTAGACAAACCTTGCAACTTACATGTCCTCAACAGTTATGTCCTTCAATATTTGGCAATAATCCACATTCCACACAGCCTGATCATCCCAGACTTTAGAAGCCAGCAGAATAGCTCCTAAGACTATCCTCTTCCAGTTGCTAGGGCATATGTCAATCTCTGCATAGGTTAAAAGCCTTTCCAAATAAACCTACACAAAGAAATAAAACAAGACACCACCACAAACAGCTTTATGTGTGTAATTAAGACCCGGAGTCGAGCTCTGAGCAGCAAGCATGCCCGTCCAATACAACTATTTTACCCCACTACTATGATTCTATGATTCTACTATTTCGTTGTGTCAGAATAAGCATTAGCAATTACTACTTACACGTTAGAATCCAACTTTTCAGGAGCAGAGGATCAGTTTTCCAGTACAACACAAGAACTGAAGCATCCAGTTATGCAATACAGAGACTGAAGAGTCAGTTCTGCGCAGTGAGCAACGCTGCTTGAGCAAGACACTGCCAGAGGTCTTCCTGTCAGAGTCACAGAGTCACTGACAGATTCTCATCAGGGCCTACCTGGGATAGTAACTCACCCAGCATTACACTGGCTTTCATTGTGGCTAGCAGCAAGTCTAAGACCTGCACTGTGGTCTGCAGGCACGAGAGGAAGATGCACTAATTGCTATCTTTCCAGAACGACTGGCGTTACAGTGCTAGTTCTGCTTCACCCTCAAAAGAACAGGCTTCATGCTTTCACTTACACCATCATCCTCTACTTTCAGTGACATCGCCAACTGTTTAGTCAGTGAAAGATACCCAAGTCGAAAGACGTTTTGGCCTTTTACTCACTCCTCCTACATAACCTCCAGTAAGTCTGCAGATGTTGAATCAATCCCTTCCTTCAAAGTTTTCTGCTATTTCACACTCCCGTAAGGACCCACATACAAAATAATCTACACTTTCAAACTTGGATGAAGACTGCTCTCAATGTTCTATTCCCTAAGCTAAGTCCAAGGTCCTAATGAAACCTCAGGTAACCAGTAGGTGGAGGAAGCTGCTGCACAGGTCCGAGGGCAGGACCATTTTTCCTTACTAGTACTCTGCCCACGGTTCCTCCCGTCCTCCGCTAAGGGCGTTCCTGCAATCACAGAGCCATCTACTGGCAAAATCCACCTCTGAGCTACTTCAGGGGCTGGGTTACCCCGTGGGGGAGCTATCACCTTGTGCTGCCAAAACTGCGTCTTTGTCTTTGGAAAAGCACAAACCTCTATCTCCTTTCAGAGTTTCAATCCGTCTACTGACTTTTAATTACTTATTTCCTCACTAAAGGCAGTCCTTCAAGCTGGGTTTGATTCACTACTGTGTTGTCTGTAGCTGATGGTTCTCTCTGGCTCTCCTTTCACACTTTGTAAACTTTTAGAAAAATTGTAACATAAGTTTGTCTAAAACAGCAATTCTATAGGTTGTAGTTTATTTCTTTCCCTTATACATATGTACATGCATGTGTATAAATAATTAGTATCATCATCAGGTTTTTATATCCATCTTGCTTTCCGACATCAAACCACAAACTAATGAAATTCTTTTCTTACTATTGTTCTTAAGTTCCAAGTCCCTCCATGTCACTTGTGGGGAAAAGTTGTAGCCTCTTTGGCTTGATAAAACAGAAGTTTGATTGAAAGGTAGCAATGATAGAAGGACATCGTAACGAGAAAGTTCATCGCCTGGAGTGCCTACAGTTTTGATCTTCAACCCCTTAAGGGGTGTTGTTACTTGTACTGCTAATGGTTAATATGAACACAAAACTCCTACTTTCCCCTCCACGCAACTGAAATAAGAGGAGTGTGATGTCATTGTACCCCACTGTTTATGGTGTCCTACTGTTCTGTCTTTCTCAGGCTTCTTCAGCAAGTTACATATTATGAAACAAGCAGTGTCTGACTGGACAAGTAGTTAAGCTTTACATACTCATATACAGGAAAGGTAAGCTCCCTTCCAGTTGATCACTTCCTTGACGACTTTACAAATCATCTCCAATGAATTCATTTGCACAGTGTCTTCATTACTAACAGGTTTCAGGAGATGCTGTAACTATTTTAATGTCTGCTCAGCCCAGCTCACCCATTGAGGGGAAGAAAAAAAGAAAAATTACTCTTGCAAAACTCCAGCTTCAGTAATCAGGCGTTTCTTACCAGTGTCACTATGGCACATTCTGCTGTCAGCTGTGCAGCACTGAAAAGCGTCCGAACAAACCGGTAGATGTGCTTGTGATCAGGGTCATGCTTGTAGTAGTCATCTGGAACTTCTTCCCGCTGAAAGAAAGTTCTCTAAGTCACAAAAATCTGTCTTAGCAAAAAATAACTTTAAAGAACGGCAAAACACGGTTGTTTCTTGTCACCGAGAAGTGTACACAACCCCTCCCTGTCAGAATCTGAACAAAATCCTATACTGAAAGCAGCACGCGGCCTTGTGACATTATGAATATTCCAAACAAAACACAACAGCCTTAGCTGATACTGTCATTTTGAACAACACACCAGGGAAGTGCTGGCTCTTCAAAATTACAGGAATCAAAATACTCTTTGCAGCTGAGGAAGAGCTGAAGAACATGCCAATAATTCTGCCACAGGCAGAACTGGAAGGTAACATGTTGTCTCAAAGGACTCGATCCTCAGAGGCTCCAGAAAGACAACAGCTAGATTTAACTGACACGATGCTTAACTGTTTCTAAATACAGGGCGGAAGAAAAGCTTAGAAATAGAGAGTTTGAAAAAGCAATCCTAAAATGAGTGTGGGAGAATTCTAACCCTGTTCCCCCAGCACTGTTCCTGGAGGGAGAAAACTTCAAGAGCTCCAGCTTTACACATTGGTTTTGCAAGACCACTGCTAGCAGTGCTCAAACTGGACAAAGAGCACACACTCCACTCTCAGCCTGCCTGTACTATGTGGTTTTGCATCTCAAAGATTGTCTGAAGAGGGCCAGGCACATTAAGACCATGTGCTGTATGCTCCTAGTTGTGACCCCAAGCAACATTAAGTAGATTTGCTTTAAAGCTTTGCCTTTCAGATTTCTTTTAAAGTCCAAACTCGCTGTCTCTTATAGTGTGCGATGCTTCACGCGTCTCATGCTGGCAGTCATTTAAAAGTTTAGGCACACATCTACTAACCATGTCTTCTGAGTAAACTGGAAAGACTTTTAGCTAAACTAGTGTTAAAGAGGGGAAGAAAGGAGTCAGACAAGAAAGTCTGGATACAAAAACATGCAAGAACCAGCACATGCCTGCTTTCTATTCAGGGCACAGAAAACCAAACACACTTTGCAACATTCAGAAAGACTGGGTTCTGTTCACGGTCTACCTGGTACCTAAAGTCCAGAGGACACTGTTTGCACTGTATGTTATATAGAAAGACACAATTTAAGATCAATTAAATTGTGGTATGGTGCTAACACATTCTTATGACTTAGACAATACAAATCAAGATGGTAAAAAAAAATCCATGCATTCGGAGGATGAAACAGTTACACTTACTGTGAGAGGGTGAGATTTTTCATCAAAAATATCCAATGATCTGTCAGAATCTCTACAAAGTAAAAATCTCTATTTTAGCAACAAGAGTTAATTGGTAATGCTATCCTCCACTAAAAAAAAAAGTATTATTAATTAAAGAGGCTAAAGGGACAGATTTTATAGCTCAGCTTTTCCTGACAAGGTTACATTGTACTTCTGCAAAGCACTTATTGATGAGATCTTAGAATATTTAAGCAGCTAAACAACAAATAGCTATCCATATTCTCATATTATGCTTAGCACAGTTCTCCCTTAAAACATGAAATCATCTCATTAATAGCATTTATTTCAAAAGGGCACCTGTATTTCTGAGGCATACGCTGTAGTGGCTTGGGCTATGTGTAAATGGGACAGCGTTCCTTCACCCATAAAACTAACCTGTATCTCTGTACTCAGGAAAAGCTAACCAAAGGCTGGTTTGTGGGGAGCTATGTGCACATTCCTCACTCCCTCGGTTTTGACTTTCTAAGCTTCATTCCTGAAGAAGCATGTGTCATTGGTTGGGCGCGCTACCGGCACTTCTGTATCAGCTCAAGAGTGGGTACAAAGAGGAAACAGGCAAAGCGGAAATGCCACATTTTCCAACTCCTTTAACTCATAGTAGCTGTTGATGAAGTGACTAAGATCAAACCCCTGGCTCAAAATAAAATCATTATATTTCAGGAAAAACGTTCACTCACCTGTTCTTTATATGGTAGAATATTGCTAATGTTACACTGAAAAAAAAAAAAAAGAGAGAGAAAAAAAATACTTTAAGCATTATTCCACTTCAAAAGCTGTTGTTCAGGGCAAAATGCTCAGAATCCATTGTATACCAGCTTCCTCTCACATTTCCATGTGCTCTGTCTCCTTTCTGATGTTTACCTGCTTGAACAGAAACTGACCACATCAAATTTGCTAGCCAAACTATTATTACATTAATTGTACAGATATTTGGGGCACGAAATAAATGTTATGCCACATTTTAAGCATGTACTTTCATTGCCTGATAGGTGACATTTACTGAAAACACGGACTATTCACAACTACAGTACAATAAAAGTTCTACTTAGTGTTATGTACACCACTATAGAGATTCTGCTGATGTTCTAACTCCACTAATTTAGGACCTGTACAAAAATAAAATAAAATAAAACGATGCTATTATGCCAGCGTAATCCAAGAAGGGGACAAGAACAGATTTCAGTCTCTGCTGAGCCAAGGCAATGGGTCTTTTGCATCTACTGTGCCCAGATTTGAGACACTTTTCCGGCAGTGCCAACAGGAACACTGCCATCACAGCACTCGGTAACAGGTGAGCTCTGATCTGCTGCCAGTGTACACAGCTTCAGAATGGCACAAGCACCATCTTTTCAGTTCCTTCTCTAGAAAAAGAGGAATGACATACTAGGTACCGTTGTTTGAAAGCAAACTTCAAAGCGACAATCAACACAGACTTTTCCAAGCTCCTCTAAACTGTTTAAGAGTAAAGCCTTTTGGCCTGAAGTTACTTCACCTTTCATAAAGCTCTTCTCAATCCTCAGCTGGTAATGGCTGTGTCCACAGCGCTGCCTCTGTGACACCCAGCACAACAGGTCGAACAGCCACTGCCACTGGAGACCCAAGGGGACTAAACAATTACCACACTCACTGCCTAAGATACAGAACAGCTGAAGGGAGAAAGGCTGCCATAGCACTGCAACCGAAGCCTGCAGCACGCTGCTGTCCACAACTAGAGGGCAGGCTAATACCGCTGGCAAGCACCGCGCAGCCCTGAGAACTTTCCTTGCAACGCTGTGCAAAATCCATCTCAAGTTTTCCCACATAGAGTGTTCTTGGATTTGGCTTTCAATGGGAAGCTGTCATGGGCCAGACCTCTAAAGCCCTTCTGCGCCAAACCCGAGTACGCAGCGCTGTGCTCCTCTCACTCTGGCTTTGGAACAGGCAGGATCACCGTGATCCCCCGTAAACCGACGCAGGTTTAATATTACGCAGCCCCTTGTAGATGACAGATGATTCTTACCACTTTATTGTGCTTCTAAGGTTAGGTTGGCTCACGGTGCTGTCATCTATAAATATTGTTGAGCACGAGCTGTATTTTTTTGTAAGCTGCCCAGGAGAAACCTTAAGGGGAAAAAAACAAACACAGGACAAATACATTCAAGAAGAGGGATTCTATAAGCTTTGCTCTGCCCCACTGAACGCTGCCTTTACACCCCAAGCAGCTACTGCAGAACTCTTTGTAGACAATTATCCTGCTGTGTAAGCTACCCTACAGCCACCAATTTCATGAGGATACCCTTTGTGTAAGACAGGTTTATTAATCACCCTTTGTAATACACAACACATTTTAAAATAAGTAATTTCAAGCAGAAATAACTGCAGCTAAAGCAGCAAGTCCTCTGATTTCCTCAGTTCTCCTCCATTCCTTTCTTGCCAGCATAGGCCTCAGCATTCCTTCTCTACAATGTGACTTATTAGATTTCCCTGCAACTCCATAATCATATTGTCCCCTTTTATATCCTATACCTTTGTATTTTCTCCTGTATCACTCTCTGTAAAGACAGTTTTGCATCTGGGGTTTTGTTTTATTTAGAAAAAAAACAACCGCAAAACCTCTTCCTGGCCTTGCTCACCTCACTCATGTCTTTGTTTAGTGGCTGGAATCCAGAAAGAAAGTACTGCTACTACCCTTAGTTTTACTATTTGGAGCCAGAAGTATGTTCCATCATCTATCCTAAATCCCATAGATTTTATACTGCAAGAAATCTTCCCATGTCACACTAAGTCAGGCTTCCCCGAGCAGTTTCATGGAACTAGCTCTGCTCCTTGCAGCAGAGCTAGGACTTAGTAATTGATGGAGGAGTTTTAATCAAGCAATTTGAGATTCATTATTTTTTGCCAGAATCTTTTTAAATGCTTTGTCTAAAGACTTAAAATCTTCCATATAAAAATGTTGGCACCCTTCACAACTCAATGACTGCCTGGGAACATCTCCCATTCCAGATGAAGTTTGCCAGTAAAAACAAACCAATCTCATTCCACCTCAGTACTGGCAGACTGAAGCTGGAACTGTAATTGAAAAAGTAATAAAAAAAGAACCAGCCCCCATAGTCATATGAAATACAACAGAATTGAAATATCATTATCTTACTAGTAACTTCTCAGCAGACACTTTTGCTAGGCAGTATTTGTAAAATTTTGTGTAAATGCTTTACTAGTCAATATTTTTTATCTGCTTACTAATGACATTGCATCTTTGTATAATTTTTAAGTGTCAAAACCAACTAATATTTGCAGAAGCAGCTCAGAGAATATTTACAGATTTTAAAACTATAATTTATCATGCTGCTGATAATGTTTGTTCCTCACTCTCTTTTCAAGTCTTACAATAAATCCTGCAGCAATGCTCAAACAGCACGTAATTTAAGATTTGTCATCTCGGCTGAGAAATTAATCCAGTTTTATTTCTCCTTAAAAAAAAAAAACAACAGTGGAAGCAGTTTGACATATTTTCTCCTGTACTGTTCTGAAATGCTTGACTGACAGGACAAAAAAAACCCATTCTTATTCTTTTGACATGAGGTATTCTATGCTCTGGGATACTACACCTGTCTGTTAAAAGCAGGCAAAAATAATTCAGTTTTATCTTGGTAAGGAGGAACATGCATAGGACCGTACACCTAGAACTACTGCAGTCATTTCTTGAATTTGTCTTTGTCTCAATATGCTTCTACTGTCTATATAGCATACCAAGAATTTGTTTTACTTACATGATTAATGTGGTTACTCTTCCTCTTCTCTCTCACTAAAAAGAGGGAGAAGAATGTGAACAGAAAGGTTTCTAAAATACAATCCCACTTCTACTTGAATAAAGTCATGCTATCAGCCTAGTCTTCTGAGGTACGTGAGTATTAAAATTGTGTACATTGAGAAACTACTTCTACTATCACACAAAGGGGAAAAAAGCCTCAGCTTTGAAAAGACACTGTGCTCCATGACCCAGAGACTTAGACAGATGTCCAACACTGAACTAACTAAGCACCGCTCAGCAAACAGGAGTGAGAACGTAACACACTGAACCTGAAAAGACATAAGGAGGAAGCAGGGTGCCCAGCATGATGTCTCTTCTCCCTCCTCTTGTGAGACAGGGGAAGATAAGAAGTCGTTTCACTGCACAAGATGCTGGCACAAGCTACACGTGTTTATCATATAACTGCAAACATGTTATTTGATCATTTTAAACTGTGCCGGCCTTTCAAAAACAGATTGTAAGAGTTAACTTCCAGTTGTAACAGGAGTACTAAACCGGTGCTGTCAAAGGAGAGCTGAGAGTTGCATGCACAAAGCAAGCTATATAGATGTGACCAGCCTGGACAGGTGACTTCTCCAAAGTTTTCATCTCAGATCATTACCACTTGTTAGCAGGACACATTCTCTTGCATAATTAGAAAGATTAACGATTGGAAGACAGTATCCAGAATTTCTGGTGCCTTTTTGCATAAATCTAAACTTGCAATCCTGGCAACATCTCAGTAAGAGAGAACTTACAGATATTAATCCTACTAGTTCTATGGAAGGTTAACTAAAGAAGATCTGATGACATTAGAGAATAAAATTCTGCCTGACTTGTCCATAAAAATAACTATTCCCTGAAGCCTGTATTACTTGGATGAATTTATCTCATGTAGCAAACCTTTTTTCTACTTGAACAGAAGTGTGTATGTTTTGATAAATTACACTTGAAGAGCATCAATCCAAGCCACACTACCCCCAACACAGGATATGCCCATAGTATGAAGGTTATTTGCAGCAAGGCTGAGAGGCTGTGCAGTGAAGATGCACCACAGTGGTCAAGAACTACATCAAGTTGCTACTTGCAACTTAAGCAGCACTCGCCTAAGAGGCGTTTGCAATGTGCAGGTCAGATCCTCCGTCCATCTGAAGACACCTTGGAGGCCGCGAGGCCTACGTTTCCCTGGCATCATCTCTTCTGGTGACTCACGCTAGTGCTACTTTCCAGTGCTCAGACTATCTCAGCCCTGCAAAGCTGACACAACTGACAATTTTACTACTTGCCATAAGACTTTGAATAGCAGGACTGCAACTGACAGACCTGTCAAAATAATTCTCCTTCTCTGTGGCAATGCTATGCCAAGGTAGAAGACACACTGCAGCTTCCCATCAACACATCCAATCAAGTGCAATGCTGTCTTACAAAAAACTGTGTGTCAAGCAAGAACCAACTGTAAAGGCAACAGAGGCATTTTAAACTCCTTTCTACTTGCTAGTTCAAAATGTACTGTTGTCAGAATTATTTTTATTTGTGCAATACTGAAACGCCTCGACTTTTTAACAGCATTTTGGAACGAATGCACTAGCTATAGTAATTGTTCAAAAATGACATTATGTAAACAAGGGATCTGCAAAGAAGCTGACAAATCTACGCATCCATGCAATTAAAAACAAGATTCAAGAATAATTATGCTACTGAAACTATTCAATAGTTTAAATCAACATCTTCAAAAGGAACTGATTCAAGCTGATGGCTTGGACTTATTATTCCTTACAAAAGACTGCCCTATATTTAATTTAGAGCAATTTTAAAAACAGTCATAAAAAACCCTCACCACTGCTTCAAGTTTGAATTACACTAGTGAAGAAAGCCTCACTCCTTGAGACTACTAGAGATACCAAATCATTTAGAAAAAGTGATTTTAAGTGTTAAGTAAAACAGCCTAAGAAAACATTGCTGTGTAAACACACAAATTATTAACCCCTATGCTTTGGAAGAATTAAAGCAATCTAATTCTTGGGCTGTATAATTAACATACATTTCCAGGGGGGTTTTCCCCCCTTTTTTTTTTTAATTGGAAAAAAAATTAGCTTACCATCTGTTTGAGACTTGCTCAGAAAAATTGTGCTTGCTCTGGGATGATCAGAAGGATTAGATTCCAAAGCTA
Organism: Heliornis fulica; assembly: GCA_013399135.1. Lineage (NCBI taxonomy): Eukaryota > Metazoa > Chordata > Aves > Gruiformes > Heliornithidae > Heliornis > Heliornis fulica. The sequence goes on along the minus strand of VXBZ01006975.1, from coordinate 856,877 downwards.
AATCTGAAACAGAAAGGACAAAGAATGATGAATACTGTAGTGATACCCACACTGCCTTAAAATGCTCGAGCAGTGATGGAGACCTGATCATAAACACATAAAATGCGTGGTCTCCCCAAAGCAAAACCTACTTTTGCCAAGACAAACAAAAATCTGACATTTTCCCCTCGGAAAAAACCACCTGTGGAGTTATTCCTACTGCCATGAAGCTCTGAAGCAGCTTATGGTTTCCATCAAAACAAAATCAGGGAAGGCGGATCTCAGAGAACAACCTGCATAGTCAGAAGTCAGCATGCATCCCTGCATGTCAGCGTAGCTGACTGGAGCCGTGCTCAGCAGAGCGCAGAAAGCTAGAATGTTGTCATCAGGAGCATAATTAAAAACAACAATATGACAGGAAACAATCTCTGTGGTCTTATAAAAGAACACACTATGTAACATTTTGCACTGCTGATAACTATCAAAACAAGGATCACACACTATTCCGTTCTTTTGGAATTTCAAGTCATCCTTTGCCACAACGAGCCTGTGATGACATCAGATGAGGATATATTACTCCCTTGGGTGAAGATGGTCGTGATCAATCACCAAAAAGGTTGTTGAAGAAACTGCAAACATAATGATGAAATTGAGAGCTGCATTAGCTTTGTCAGAAGTCCCAGCTGTTCTGAGGAAGTGATGCTAGCGGCACACTGATTCAGGTGAATATATGAACAGAATAATCTAGTACTGTGACCCTGTACAGCCTGGGAAGTGCTAATTTGCATGCATTTACATCCTAAGGCTTCTTCCCATGTCCTACCTACGCCACACTAACGATAAAAACGTGCGAGCTCACAAACTGGCGCATCGGTGTTGCAAGGTGGTATGTCAATGCCACGCCCTTAGGGAACAAAATCATTGAAGAATCACCATCAAATTTACTAACTAAAAAGAATACAAAGATCTTTTCACACACTCGACCAACAGAAACGTGGTTAAACAGTAGCCAAGTCTGCTAAGCCGTCTTGGTATTGGAGGTCAGTAAGACCTTCAACACCAAGACAGGTGTGCAATTAGGTTCACTTGGTGACGCAGCGGGGCAGTGGCCCCTCTGCGTCACCAAGTGAAACTAATTGCAAAAGTGTGCATGTCCCCTGACTTCTTGCTCCAGATTCCCACTGGTACACAGCACTGGTATCCAGACCTGAGTGCTGCCCAAGCACTTGGCTTACTCCATCACCCATCTTATCTCAGCACATTGCTCCTACACTGCTCCAGGGTGCAGACCACTGTCATTCTGAATCTGAACTGTGTTAAGTAAGGTGCCCAGTGCCTATTTAGGAATAACAGGATTGTTTAATTAGGAATTTCCTCTCCTCAGAAAAGGATGGTTGGCTGCAAAAGCAGACCATGTCTCAAGAGATTTTGTGAAACCTCATTTACAAAACCAGTATTTCTGTTTTCACCTTACTGTGTTCATTCACGTCTCACCGTGAGGAGACACCCAAACTTAATCATGCAGTTAAACCTAACAAGTCTTGCTTTGGAAGCCCTAGAAGAGAGTTTGCCTTACAGCTCATACCACTTGTACACATTTGATTCTCTGAAAAAAAATCCAGCACACAACAGTATGCCATGCTGGCACATTTTAACTACTGCTTGTAACACCTCAACAAAAAATATAATTTGTCCACAATGTTGACAAGTTTCGAAGTCTGATTTAGCAAAACCATTTTAAGAGACAGTACAGAGATCAAGGGTAGTTTCTAACGCTAGCACTCTATTAAAAAAAAAAAGCAAAAAACCCAAAACTTGGAGACAGAGAAAGGAATCCACTAATCATGGCTAATATTTAACAGCTTTTTAGAATTGAGAAGGGAGTTATTCAGAAATTGAAGTATTCTGTCTACCAAATAACTAAGTATCACCAGTAGGAAGAACAAGACTGCAAAATGCAGATTTCAAATAGATTATTATTAGAAAGTTATGATGCAAACAGGGCAAAACTTGGATTTTATTTATATCCAGTTTAGCAGCAACTTTCAGAGTAACTGTGTAAGGTTAGAAAGGACCTTGGGAGATAGGAGTTTTGTCTGGCTTTCATCTGTGAAGAAAGATGCATTTAGTTGACCACCTCCCCGTAGCTTTTCCCTTCTAAGAAGCCAGAGAGTTTGAACTGTCCTTGCTGTGCTGTTCTCCCTTGACAGTGTGTTTTTTTGCAAGCAACAGAAACATCAGTTGCATGATCTGCTCTTCCTAAACTGCCAGTGCTCTTGAAATACCAAACAGCAACATAGATGTTGAAGGAAACATAAGGCAAGTGGAAGAGAAGGACGTGAGAAGAGGCAACATATAATGGGAAACACAGCAAAAGAAAATCCAGAGGAAGAGATTAATCTGTCTGCAGAGTTTGGCTCACAACCAAGCATAGCTCCTAGTACTCATCCTGGTAGCACTCACAAGGCCAAAAACAAGGTATCTATTCCTGAAAATAAACATATGTCTCAATTAGGAGCTAAATCAGAAGAGTTATGACAGAGAGCTCAAGCTTCACAGAAAATTAACAGAAAAAGGAGGAGGAACAGTACACCACACCACAGGATGAACAGAAATCATGGGAATTAAAACATGGAGAAGCAGGAATGACAGCAATGAGATAAGCAACAGAATGATATAAAACGCAAGAAAACAACTTTAAAACATTTTTGTTCTAGAGGCTACCAACTCAACTGAAGTCAAACCACATTATATATCACACTGGTGATAAAGAGGTGAGAAGATTCCAACCAGAAATTAAGTCTGTGGGAGTGGCACAGTAATGTCACTCACGCTACAAGGGCCCTTCACCTCTCTGAGAGCTCTGTACTAAAAATACTTTGCACTACCAAGCTTGTCAGAACAACCCTGTCTCCAGCTGGAGCAGAGGAGCCTGAACTTGCTCCTTTTCCCCTCACCACTCCCATTTCTGAGGGCCCCTTGCAGCTTGCTTGCCCTTCAGACAAGGGACATCTTCACTACGCTGGCCGCAGCCATGCACTCCACGCACTGATAGAAGAGCATACAGTCCCCCACAGCACCCACTGTATCGCTTTTAAAGGCAAAATCTCTGCCCCTAGATCAACACCTTAATGAATTCCTCTCCTCAAGACAAAAACCCAGTGAAGACAACTTTACTCACCGATGCCATGCCAGAGCCTGTGTGGGCTTCGGGAATTTATAGTGCTAGCTACTTACGTGCTGGTTTACACACCTCCACGGGCCATCTCTAACTATTAACACACTTTATGCACTGCATTATGCTACATGTATGACAATCTCCCAGATAGAGCTGACAGTCAAAACATCACTGTTGCTTAGCAGCCCTTGGTCAATTTCCCTACTTCAGAACACTGAAATATTGCTTTTCCTTTCCTAGTTTTAGCCACGTGCTTTTCTAGACAGCAATAACATTTTAATACATCACCTATTTAAAACATTAGATCATAAAATATCTCTCTGCTATAAATTGAGTTTCTTCCCTTGCTCAGCAGGTTGCTAACTTTGATTAATGTTTGAGCTTCCCTTATATTTCATTACCTTACAGCATGAAAGGTAAGAGCTACTTAACATTCCCAATAAAGATATAAAAATTAAACCTGATTAGACTAACAAATCTGCCAATACATTTCAGAAAGTCTGCTGCTCTTAACAATGACTTCATATAAAGTGACTCGTCCTTTAAATTGTGTTATTCTATTTCTATTCCCAAACACTTTCTTGAAAGTTACAGTTCTGGTTTCTAAATTCAATGTGCCTTCTCTGCTCCTCACCAGCCACCCAGAACCCAGCACACATCGGTTGCTTTCCATTTGCCTTCTCCTCCTGTCCTGTGTCCTCAGTCATACCCACATCAGTCTATCCCTTAAGCACTCCATGGGTGGCTTGTTCCCCAGATTTGGAGAGAATGAACACACTTTGATGTCCTGATTATTTATCTCCAGCAGAATACATCTCTATTCCATAATAGGATGGACTCAAAAGATACAAAACTTGTTCTGTTTTCATAGTTAATACACGAAAATTTGAATACGTAAAGGACTGGATCCCTTGCATAACAAAGTGCTTTTGAACAGAACCAGTTCTCAGAAATAAACTCTATTTTGATGGAGAATCATGATGAAAACAATCTTAACCTATGCATGGATCCCTTAAAACCACTCCTAGCTCCCCACCAGGAATCAAATCTTTCTGTATAAATGAAACTAAAACTAATCCATACCAAAAGCCAGAAACATTTGGGTTAGAAGAGACCTCTTGAGATCGCCCAAGTCCAAGCCCCTGCTCAAGCAGGGTCAGCTACAGCAGTTTGGTCAGAACTGTGTCAGTTGGGTTTGCGCACCTCCACAGATTTGACTTTACATCTTCCCTGTGCCCAGGTTTAACCACCATCACTGCTAAACAATTATTTCTACAGACTGTGATTTACACACAGGAGGAGGTTGTAAATCTGCCAGTTGTTCTTTAGGACACTACTACAAGAACAGCGGTATCACTCCAGTACACAGATGATCTCTTTGTGCACTGTGATGTTTTAGAGGGCTGCATAAATTACTTCCCAATATACAACAAGCACTCTTAATTAAGAAGGAATTATTTGCTCTTTTACACTACACTCCTGAGTAGTTCAGCTGAACAAGAAACTGACACAGTAAGAATTTCAAGTTTGTTCCTAAAATCAGAAGGATTTAGAAAACAAAAGCATAGACCATCTATTAAATACTGTGGGCTAGCCAGGGTATAAGTTTTCTATTAAATAATTCCTGTGGTTTAAAAAAAAATCAATACATTATTATTCTTGCATTCTTAAAAGGGCAGGAGGATCCATATCACTGTCACTCGCATTCACAGGGAAACCCAACACAGTTCACAGTCCGCTGGGGAAACACGAAGGAGAGATCTGCTCCACCACACTGTTCCAGGACTGAACCAAGTTGTGTGGGCTTCCCTGTGTTTCATAATGTACCTGCCATGCTCATTATCACTTCTACACATTTTAGCTGGGCAGCACAGCAGGATGTCAGGAGTGCCTCAAATTCTGCAGGGAAAGCAGGACCTGTTGAAAGGGAGGAAAGCTAGAGACCCCTGGGATTTTATATTGCAGCTAGAAGGGAAACAGTAGTTCCCAGCAAGACCTTAAATACAACTGACACCTTGTTAGAGATGCGTTTCTGTACTGCATTTAACCTAGGACTGTTTAAAAAGACAAGGAGACAGAACTGGTTTCCTGCTGTCCACTCTCCCCACACAGACCTCCACATCAAAATGCACCACCATCACGAGAACCTAACGTACAACTCCACTGTTCTAATTTTATAACTAAGCCAAGACAAAAATTTCTAACTGTACACATTAAACATCAAGTTTTACAGCCCTAAATGCATGCTAATAACTGCAAGTGTAAGGAAAGCCTTCTCCATAGCATCTCCTTGCATGCTCTCTGCCTTACCATACAGAAAAACAGGCAGGTAGCAGCAGCTCCAATCTCATCTATCGCCCACAGGTAACCAAAACCAGGCGCACTGTCCTGTGTGGTAGGTGTCACACACCACCTGAGGGACTGGCATAGGTTAACTTTTTTGTCCTCATATTATTGCAAACTTCAAATTAAGTCTGAGCTGTTATGGAAGTTAACAGTGTCACCAAGTTTTGTGCCATGACAGCTTTGTGGATTCTCAGCTTACCTGCAGTTTATTCTAGAAAAGAAAAATACAGTAACAGTCTGCATAACAAGACATGTCCAACAGTTTCAAAGACAAACAGCTTTTCTGGGAAAGAAACTGGTATTTAATGGTTCATTATCTCGGTCTGATTGACAGGCTTGATGAAGAGCTGGTGTTACCTTTCACACTGGAAAGAACCCAACAACTACGTTTGATTAGTGCAATGACTCCAGGCCCCTTCAGCTCTCCAACCTGGAGCAACCTGCACTGTACCCACAGCTCACCAAACACACTGAACTCTGTGTGACGGAATGTGTGTGAGCTGCTGAGGTAACCCTGGTATTTGCATCACCTGAAAGTATGATCTTCAGGTTTATTATCTGGCCTTACTGCACATTTAAACAAACAGCCCCAAGCTTTTTAAGCCAGTTATGTTCTCTGTTGCCCCTTCAAGTCAACACTGACAGTTTTCTGAAACCATTATTTTTCTAGTGAGTGAAGTAAAAGCACACATTCAAACTCCAGTTGTAATGAAGATAAAACAAAGATTTAGAAATCTCAAGATAAGTTTGTTGGCAAGGATTTGCAGATCCAAGGTCTGTTACAGACAAAGATCTGCAGATCCAGTGTTTGGTGGAATTTTCCTCCTACCTCACAGGATCACTTCTTTCTACCTTTATGTGGAAGAAGGATTGTTAGAAACCTTAACTTAGTGTGTAATGCGAATTTGGGAGGAGCAGGTTTTTGTGTGTTGTTGGCTTGTGCAAGAGTTCATTCCCCTGTTAGTCAGCTTTTCAGTATGACCTCACCACGCTTATCACACTTGAAAGAACAGATAATCTAGACATAAAACTTCCACTGCTCTACAAAATCTCCCCTGCCAGGTGGGAGGGAAAACAGCAGGTCTCCAAAGGAATGTCAGGAGAGGAAAGGAACTACAGATAAGTTACAAGGAAACAGTAAAAAAAAAAAAAAAAAAAGTCAGAATGAAAATGAATGTGGTTTCCTTAGTTCCATAAGTTTCATCAAAACCCTCAGGTTAGCCATGTAATTCCTTTCAATATTTCCCATTTTACTAAAATTTCTCAGCTGTAGTAGTTGTTGTATGGGAAGCCTGAAGAAACACACTCACCAAAACAAACACATCCATTTCCATCCATATGAGTTTCAGGTATACATGTCCCATGTCACAGATTCACTGAATGCCAGGAATTGGAAGGGACCTCAAAAGATGATCTAGTCCAACCCCCTGCCTGAGCAGGATCACCTGGATTAAGTCACACAGGAATGTGTCCAGCTTGATCTGGAATGTCTTCAGAGAAGGAGACTCCACAACCTCTCTGGGCAGCCTGTTGCAGTGCTCTGTCACCTATATCAACTAATCTTGAAAACCTAAGGCTTACACAGACCTGCTGCAGAAGTCTCCCAGATTCAGCAATAAGAGAAAAGGACAGAAGATTCCTTAGCTGCCAGCGGTACCCAAATATAAGAACGGAAATACAGATACTACACTACAGTGATGATTTCTTCCATTTCCAATCAATTTCATCAGTTTCATTGTAGATCAATTTCATCATTGCTCCTGAAGGACTTAACGATTCAGTCATTCCCACTACAGGCACTTCACAGATCCTTTTGTTAAAGCCCTGACATTAAGCATCTTCAGCCGACAATACAGAAGGTATCTCAGGTTTTAGTGAGTCGATCTTTCAGTGAGTGGTCAAGATGGCACAACATCTGTAACTGCTACAAAGACCTCTGCCATTAATTCCTAGTCAGTTACAGGAAGGAGATACTGAGTGTTCTGGGGAAGAAGAGCAAGCATAGGTTAGGTGAAAAACTATGCAAAGACAAGGAAAAAAGGAGAGAGAACACCTCAGCAGGGATCCAAACATCCACTGGTTTTCACCCCCAACTTCATATCTACCAGCCTATGCAGCAACAGACCTTCAAGAGGCACAAAATACTCATAAGATGGTTAAGCCTTTCCTGTGCTGAAAACTGCTGGCATCAAAAAGCTGACTCTTTGCATCAAAGTGTTGGGTTTTTTTCTTCAATTTAACTCACTAACATTGTAACCAGGATTAAAAAAAAAAAAAAGTAAGAAAGAAAAAACCCTCCACCCACAAGCTTGAAATAAGCTGCTAGCATTATATAAGAAAGAAACAAATGAACAGTATTTAGACCTGCAAGGAGGTTTACAGACAAGCTGATGGTAAAATCATATCACAGACAATCAATACATTCAAATATCTGTTAAACTTCATCACTTTAATAACTGTGGCATGCAAGCAACTTGAAGCTTGCCCCTTTCAGCATGGTACAGCCTCCAGAGAGCTGGGGAGCTGCTGAAGAAGAAAGTCAGCTCTCAGGTGTTCCAAGAGTTATCCTAGGCACTCATCTGACCAAGTCTGTCCTGCCAATCTCACTTCACTCATTCTCCTCTTCTTTCCCTTTGTTTCCCACATGATGACCGCATCTCACACAGCACTGCTCCAGATCCCATTTGATTCTCCCTCTCATCCCTGTCTTTTCCCTTGTCATCTCCACCATCCACCCACCACCTCTCTTCACCTCCCAGCTCTCCAGGTAAAGGTACCAGGTCATTCTGTCCCACCACTTCAGTGGATCAACAGTCTCTCTCCCTTTGTCGATGTGACTCAGGCAAACCTCTGCTCACAACTGCTGACCTCAGTCAATGGCAGGGAGGGAACATTTTCAGGTGTGAATAAGAAAAGTCTGCCAAGAAGCCTTGTTCTAGCTCTATGCAAGAACCAAAGAATTTATGAAAAATTACATCTGTGATTAAACACAGAGACCTGTCAAGAGAGTGTCAGCCACAAGATCTTCTTCCCCAAATAACCAGAAAAAAATCACAGGGAAGAAGAAGCCCAAAGTAAAGATAAGCAGAGCAGACACCCATCTGGAAAGCAGAAACTAGCAAAGTCCAAGTGGGACGTTAACACCAAGGAACTGCCATCTCTAAATCTAGAGAGAAGACCCTTTTGGGTCAGTTGAAACTGCTTGGGACTGCCGATGGCAGGACAAAAGAAGGCACAGTTCATGCCCAGCTGAACAGTCAACTAGGAGCTTTAGGTTCACTTTAGCTTTCAATATTAACAGTAGGCACAAACCTATTTGGAAGAAACCACTGATTTCAAAGTTATGTTTATTCCCATTTACTGAATACAACCAGGCTTTGCAGATCAAACCACAAACATGGGCCTGTTTCTCACTCTGAGGAAGTGTGCACTGATCAGGTTATGGCTCTCAAGAGCCATAAAACACAAAGTCACTCTTTAAATACTCTCTCAGCAGTGGATCTGACAATCCCTTCCCACTTGAACTAACTTTCGTTGAAACACTACACTTCCACGGCGTGTCTTATCTCCATCCCACTTAGCGCTCCTTTCTTGCCTTACATAAATACCTCTCCATCATCTCCCTGTTTGAAGAAAGTGGGATTTTTCATTTACTTCTGATCCGTTGCAGACAACCTAAGCAGTGCCAACTAGAAAGCAGTGTCTGTTAAGCAGAGTGCTGGAGAAGCTACAGAATAATCCTTGTTTAAGAGCACAGACCTCTGAGGACCATGTTTCACTTGCTACAAAAAAGCAAGATGAAGCAACACAACACAAAAAGCCCAAAGCTCAGTTGGTAACTTCTGCATTCCTGACACAATTCAAACACCCAATTTTAGCAAAACAAGTGCAGAAGTATTAAGACAGGCTTAAGAACAACAAACGACTTAAAGACAGAAATTTAAGGAATGAAGCATCTCCACCACACTTGGATGTGAGCTGTCTGATATATTTAGCTATGTTCTTAGAAACTCCTAGAGCTGAGTAGCATGGAACAAGAATAGCCAAGATGATCTTGAGTTCTTTTTTCCCCCCTGTAGGTTTCTCTCTCTCCCCCCCCGCCCCAAAGCATTCGTGTAAAGGCCAGTCAGTCAGTAGGTTCCCAGTCTTCCATTATTGGCAAAGCTGGCATCTTCGCCAACCTAATTATTATATATTAATAAGTTACAGAAGTAGCTTTTATCCCTCAAAGGAAACTGCTGGACTACTTACTGCTACAGCACCAGACTAACGTAGCGCTCTGTAGTAGTCAGCTGCACAGAAACAAGTAGGCTGCCCGCATGGTTTGGTACACTGACAGCTTTTATATCCCAGCGTTAAGAGGGATAAGCACTGCTATCTGGTACAAGTGAGTGCCGCGTTTACAGATGTAGCATTTTCACAGAAGGTCTTAACTAACAGACAGCAGTACCACTCAGCATTTCACTACAACATCTGCTTCAAAACACTCGATTTCAGATGTCACAGATAATGCTTTACGTCTTGAAGTTACCTGCTTCAACCCTACCCGAGTAGGGCTTTGTAATGTTCAAAAATGAACACAAGAATGGTACTTCTCACATAATGACCACCCAGAACTGAAGTTTCATAAAGACATCAAGATCTGATACTTTTTGCAGCCCTAAACAGTTATATCAATCAGGAAACTGTAGACAAAAGAGCATCCATCACTTGTAGCAGATCTGCTACTGAGGCTGCGCAAGAGTGAACCACGAAGCTGTAAAAGGGATCTTTAAAATTGTGTGAAACACACATTACTTGTGCAGGTCTAACTCTAGGACTACCGCCTGATTCAACACTAAAGCTTCCACAGGCACAGAAGTACAATTTGTGATACACAGCTACTCTCTCACTCTTGGACCGTACACTTTCACTCATGTCCGCAAATTAAATAAATTAAATACTTCCCTACAAGGCCAGTTCTGACATCTGGATGAATTCACAATTAGGCCTCGTTACTTAGCACTGCTGACATGATCACGCATTAAAGACTCAAACACAACCCTTATTCCTGAGAAGATTTATTTAGCTTAGGCATTTTTGCTTGGCTTATTCGAGTCTTTAGAGAGTTCAGCTACTCCTCCATAAAGAGCTGAGAGATTTTTGTAATATCTTCTCACAACAATAAAGTTTTATTTCTCCTAGACGGCAAATATGATTTCTCCCACTGGTGTGTCACACAGCTGTCTCAAAGAAGATCCAAGGGGCTGGCTGTTCCATCTCGCTTCTGTAACAGCCACGCCATATGGCACTGTGCAGAACCACGCGAGTTTAATAATGCCATTTCTGAAGGCTTCCTCACGCTCTTCTGCAGCCAGAGCCTGGGTTTTTTTCTTAAGGTCAAGATGAGAATGGAGAGCCAATGGTAACCATTACTGTGTGTACCATACACTAAAGATGTGGGGCTATCTTTATCCAACTGAATATGCTTCATACAGGAGCAGTTGTGATTGTGAAAAGGAACAGCAAGAAGCTTGTTAATTGAACTAAGTGTTGAATACCGTAAGTTGTTACACCGTGCTGTCCGCTTCTGGCGCCACAGGAACACACACACAGGAGCACCCCTAACCCATTACGCATTGTCTCCTTACCTCGCCGCAGCACCAACCTGCAAGCTCTTCCTGGCCGTGTCTGAAAAGGAGATGCACTACAGAGCGAGCGTGTGACACCGGTGCTCCAGGTGTGACCGGGAGGAATCCGGAGAGCAAACACGCACTTTCCCATGAGCTCAAGGAAAGCAACCTGGGACCAGTAACAAGGAACCTCGGCGCAATGAGTCCGCAGCTACCACCAAGCACCCTGTGTAGCGAGACTACCAACTACCCACGTCCAGCCACGACGATGTCACATGCACGGGAGCTTCGTAATTCCTAACTCCCTCATTCTCCACACGCCCTCTTCCTTCCTCCTGTTCAACACAGGCTGGAAAGGCAGCAGCCCCTGTGGACCGCCGGAACGTTACGCCTGAGTCACGGTTCCCTAGTGCAGGAGCCAGATCTCCACCTCAGACGGGAGCGCCCGAGGGCTACCCCGTGCTTCCCCGGGGTCCCACTCTGTCCCGCGGAGCGGGAGCGGCCGCCGGGACGGCCAGGGCCCCCGACAGGCGCTCCCCGGGCCGAGG
>VXBZ01006975.1:787170-844150 GCA_013399135.1 Heliornis fulica | reverse complement strand
GAGCCGCTGGGTGCTCGGGGTACTGCGAGCCTCCGGCAGCCGCGGTTGGGCTCTGGGCGTCCCGGGACCCCGAGGACTCTGCTGGGTCTGCAATGCTCAAATGCACCCTGGGGAGACAGGTTGGGGAGCGCGATGCCCGCGGCCGTCTGGGGCCCCGGTAAACAGGAGCCCGTCATCCCGCAAGGGATCAGCTCGCAGTCGCTGCAGCAGCTCAACGCTGGCCTCTGACAAGGCGAAGGGCTCTGGAGGAGGCTCAAGGCCGCACAAGGCATTGCAAAACGCTGCTGTCTGCCGGCGGTGCCTCCAGCCGTGGGCAGGGTCGGGGCTTTGCCCCACCTCACAGGGCAGATCCCAGAATGGGCTCAGCGTGATGGCAGCCACAGTTTCCAGATGAAACCACAACGAGCTGCTTCTGCTTCGAGGAGAGGAAGTCACAGATGCTGTGCTTCCAGAACCTGGGCAACTTAATCCCGGGTGCAATACAGGGAGAAAATAAATGATTTGTAGTCTTATACGAGGATTATTCCCTGTGCTGATAGACTATACTTTTTCACTTGCTGGCAAGTCCTGTAAGCTGTGCTAGCTAAGCCTCTTGACACGCTACTGACAGTTCACAAAGCCCTGTTACTCCAGAGAAATCTGACCTCGCTGTGGATTACACGAGGGCCTCAGAGAAGATTTGCTTTCAGCCCGACATCCTCCCACAGCCTCTGTGCACTGTGTGGAAAACTGTAGGACACAGGGCTCTACTTGCAGGTCTGGGGAAGATTGGGTGGGACATGAGCCTGGCCATGCATCTGTGCTATTCGATTCTGAAACTGGCCTCAGTTACCCTTTAACACCCAAAAAGCAAGGCTCTTACTTGTTTGCACCTGGCTGACTCAAAAAGCAGCAGTGGCTGAGCAAGCTGCTCTCCTGCTGTGCTCCCCAGCCCTGTCCAGCGACTGAGGTGAGTCTGCTCCGAACCACAGGCAGATCTGCACATCTTTGCCTGACAGCCAAGTGTCTGTTTCTTGAACTGAGTCCATCCCATTCCCTGCAGCCTGGCACCAGCCCCTGTGTTGGGCTGCCCTGCTTCGGAGAAGGGAGGTAACATCACTGTAAGTGCCTCATGGGATCCCAGGAGCAAGTTGGGACCTCTGCTAGGCTTGTGGTTTGGAGCAGCCCCAGGAGCCTTTTGCTAAAGCTGCAGTTTTGGATGGTGAAAAGTCTTCGCTCAAAGGCAAAGAAGTGAGCAAGAGCAGCTCACCAGGAGGCTGAGAGCGGGGGCCCAGCTGTTGAGGGCAACAGCCAAAACCCCATGTACTTGTCCCAATAGAAGAAAAATGCTGGGAACTTGAAGTGGCCAGAGTGTGTGACGTGTCTCACTGCTATCTGGGTGTGAAGGTTTTGGTTCCCAGAGGCTGAAGTTTCTTTCCCGTGGGTCTCATACTTTTCTTCAGTGTGTAATGCTGCAGAGAAGAGATGAGGCAGCTCTGCTGGTACTGCTGTAGGGTATCAGGATTTACACAAACGTGCAGAGGGAGGAAAGCAATCAGAGGGTCAGTTTCCCTGTATAGCCTTATTCATGTAGCTCTTAAGCAAGAGGAAGCTGACTTTAATAATCCCTGGAAATCACAGAAACAGTAAACTGTCCCACCTCCCCGTCATTCCAGAAGAATTGAAGTTTCCGCTTCCACACAGATCAGTACACCAGTAAAATGCTTTTTTTTCTGTATCTCTGTATGTTTCCCTGCAGCTGCAGTAATGAGGAAAATTCATTTCCCCCCCTCCATTTCAGCAACGTGACTCTTAAAATCTTAATACAGATGTAATTTATCAGGATAATATGATGAAACTTGTTGCTGTATTTTCTGCAGAACCAGGTGGTCCTTTTAATAGGTATAGCCCGAGCAACACCCTGCAAAGCTGAAACACTTTACCTTTTATTTATGCAGCTCAGCACTCTATTGACTTACTGCTATAGCAATATATGGAATACCACCTATCACATTTCATTACCAGTCCTGATTCTCTTCCTATTTTCTGTCTCGTCTTTCTACTGTTTTGTCTGATTTGCCTAGTAAATCATCAGACAGTTTCCATTACAGTAAAAATCAATTACTTTGACGTACAATGGGCAGCACATACCAAGTTCCACATTTTGCATGATAAGTAGGCATTAGGGATGGCGGATCTTGGCAGTAACAAATGCCCCCAGAACACAACCTGGAAACAGCTTCATATGGACCACTGAGATTCAACCCCTTTTCCTCCTGCTCTGGGAAGAGAGGTCTGTGCTGCAGGACCCTCGGTTACTGCCCTGTCTCTCTGGGCAGCAGTGCAGTCACACAGATGCCAAATACCATGCTCTTATATAACCCACCGGACCAAACTTCTTCCACCCTGTGAGAAGTATTTCCCACTAGCTGTGGCATTCATCCCCTACCTGGCTGCAAGGCTGTCCTGGTTGACCCAGTGCAAGGAGGTTGGGTCAGTTTCACTGAGCTTTCTTGATTACAGGGCTGGCCCATAAAGATCTGTAAGCCTTACTGCACAGAAACAGTAATGACGTCTAAGTTGTGGGGGAGAACCACTACTTTCAGGGAGGAGGTGAGGATAATATTGGAAAGTGCCAGCCCCACCGATGGCAGCATGCCATTTCTGCACCTCCCTTGAGAAGGCCACTCCAGCTTCAAGGTGTACTGGGTGAAAACTGACGTGAGAGACGTTTGCAAGTTGGTGGAAATGGGACTCAGGCATATTTTTTTGCTTTAAGCCAGAGGCAGAGACACCTGGGAAGGAGTTTGAGCGTGAGCTACAGCCTATTCTGAATGGGGCTCAAACCTGCACATTTGCAGACAGAATTCAAACACATCAGAAAGACCTTGTGTCACCCTCTGCACTGGGGAGCACTTCTTAAAATGGTGAAAGCTTTTTCTTACGCGACAAGAAAACAGTTTATCGCTCAGCTTTAAATGTATGCAGTATTTGTAGTTTGGATTAGCACTGAGCATTTATGCTCAATTAACCTCTTGGGGATTATGTTTAGTTTCATTTGAACATAGCCTCAGCCCTGCAATCAAACAGGGTAACTTGGACAAGGAGGGCACAGCCCCAGCCCTGTATTTTAGGCAGGTGTGATCCTCAAATGGATTTTCTGGGTTTTGAGGGTTTTTTTCCTAATTCTTTTCTTGCTCCAGTTACATACCTAACAGGTTTCAGTCTCTCACTGTGGGGAAGAAGGACAGGCTGTCGGCACTGTGCTCAAAGTTGGCACGTAGAAACATTTCCCCCAGAGAGCTGGCTGAACTCTGAGCAGAGAGCAGGGTGAAGCAGTGGGAGCTCTCTCCCATCCCACAGCTCTTCCCCACTGAGACAGCCATGCGGTAATGGGAAAACAAACGTTGAGTGGGTTCCAGCAGGTTTTCTTGCAAGGTGAGACAAGGGCTGTGCGGTTGTTTTAGCTGCCTGCTGGGATAAACCATGACATCCTCAAACTTACACTGCATCTTCCTCCCAGGGAACAGCAAGGAGCGGAGCAGCTTTTGACTTGCTCTGGAATTGTATGTTTGCTTTTTTTTCTTTAACCTCAACCTGAATCTTGCTTTTATGAAGATAAAAAGTAACTCTCTTGCATTTGTGTTCACAGAGAAAATATGACCTAAATGTAACCTACAAAGCAATAGCTGAAGGGTACTGACTTTCGGATGGGTTCCAGTGGGTATTAATGACAGCGCAGACGGGAGTTTATAAAGCTGATGCTTAATGTCACTATTCCCTAAAGAAAGCAAATTTGTTCTACACACCATTCCTCCTCCAAGCAGTGGCTCATGTTTGACTTTTAATAATGCATGGTGGGGAGAAAGTATGTTTGCTTTAATTTTCACAAGAGGGAAAACAACTTTCCAAAATGTGGGAAACGAATCCTTATTTAAGCCCTCTGGGAAGTTGCTGTAATCGCCAGAACTCTGCACAGCCTTTAGGGCAGGCCAGGTGGGATCCACAAACAAAACCCAAGTCAGATCATGATGACAGACAAAGGAGGAGCAGCCTATATTGCCCGAGATGTGGAGATGAAAAAGACCTATGATTTGTTCTGAAAATACAAAGGACCAGATTGACTCCTGGAGGGAGTGTAATGAGGTCAAGGGATCTATACCAGTGAGGAATATACCCTGTAGATTACTGAATGCAGCTTCTGAGCTATATGCTTTTCTATAAATATAATTATTTGCAGGGTGTATAATAAATGAAGACTGCCAGGCTCAACAGGACTAATATTAGCACTGCCAGCTGTGTTTTGGCTCGTGGGCTTGCAGGGGAAGGTAATTCTGTCTCTTTACTTGGCCCACTTGCCCTGTACACGAGTCGCTCTCTGCTTGTGTTCAAACTCTACTTCTCACACAAGTCTTTACTTTTCCTATGACAGTTACCTGTAGGTAGAGTTGTGCCTGTTTTGATTTAAATTCTTCTCAGAAAGCTTAGTGCTTGTGTCCATAACCACACAACCCCATAGCCCCTTGCTTCAAGATGCAAAACCAGGCTTCCCTGTATCTGTGAGCAGCAGTATCCCCGAAAGGAGACATCTGAAACCATAGTTACCAGCTTCTATCTGAATAACAACTCTTGAAAAATTCCCAAATCCAAGGGCATGTTCTTGCCCACACCAACTGCAACAAGAAGCTGGAAGTCTCCTAAAATCCTTGACATTAAATCATAGGATTTTCCGTAAGCCATACAGCTTCACTCACAGCCACCATCAATCCCAGAAATGGAGAATGACTCTTTGTGAATGCTCAGTTGTGCTCCACAAGGCCAAGAATCTTAAATCCTGTAAACTCTGCTGCTATCTTCACCCTGACTTAGTACTGCACATACCCTTCCAAGGCTATATGCCTCCTTGCCTATCTGCAGGGTGATAACACCAGCTCTGGGATGTGTTTGTTCAATTTCTCCCTTCTTAGAAAGTGTCCTGACTTGGGAGAAGGAGTGCTTTCTGATCTTTCTCTCAGCAGTCTACCTGGAGGAGAGCCAGGGCTTTGTCTTTTCCTGGAAACATAGCTGCAGGAAGAATGAATCACCAGGTTGAACCTGTATAACCAACAAAACAAAAGCTCAGACTTCTGTGCCTCACTGCTGCAAATAATGGGGGGAAAAATAGGCATCCTGTTTTGAAGTCCACTACCAGCTGACAGGACAAAAATACTGCACATGTGATTGTCTTTTGAATCTGACAAGTAACATCAGACTATCACCATTTAAGGGAAAAAGCCTGAAGCAAAATGGTAGTTAAGGAAATAGAAAATTCCAAAGTCTTGGAGGTAAAAAGTAGCCAGTGAGGTTGTTCAGGACACACAAGGTGGGTTCCAGTAGCCCTCAATTTTCACGCATTTAAATCTTCTGAACTACCCTTGGCCAGGGGTGAATACATGCAAACCAGGGCCAGGAGCCTGAGCTTCGTAGCATAAGGAAAGACTGCAGTGCTGGTGTCATTGATTAAATTCGTCCTTTTGCCTCTGCAGCAATCTAAGGTGTCACTACAGGCATTGCGGAGGCTTCTTGGTTATCATGCAAGCATATGGATCACTGCAGGGACACCAACAGCACAAGCGAATGAGAATTAGTGTTTCTTTACCTTAGCTTCTCTTTTCTGATCCTGCCTTCATTTTGTCTTACGGTAAAATAAAACTAGCTTTGCAGTTATCAAAGGCTAAGGTAGAGTTAGTGGACACTTAATCCCTGAGAAGAGAACTGGGGATGTGCTGAAGCCAAGAAAGACGGAGGCCTGCGAAGCTGTGATTTGTGTGCTCTTGGGCAGCGGGCTGGCAGAACTACTATTTTGATGTACCAAGTGTTAGAAAGAGCTGTTACTGCAGGTCATGGACACAAATTTCCTATGAGGAAAAGGAATATGCTTTCTAGTAGTTTCACAAACACAAACATTAACATGGATGCGTGACTTTGTTCAGAAAAGTCTAATTGCACGTGTAAGCCCTGCAGTAAGTTTGTTTAGGGCACACTTCTAAAGGTTTAAATCCAACTCTGGGCCACCAAAGCCTGGAGGGAAGCTCTGAGAAAGACTCCTCTTGTGGTTTAGACCCAGACAGCAATAAAGTACCATGTGTTGCTTGCTCACTCCTCCCCCTCCCCAGTGGGATGGAGAAGAGAATCAGAAAAATAAAGGTAAACTTTGTGGGTTGGAATAAGGACAGTTTAATTGGACAGCAAAGTTAGAGGAAAAGAAATAGTAAAATAATGTAAATAATATGTGATAAAGGAATATCAAACCAGGTGATACACAATGCAGTTTGTTAACCACTTGGAACCTGATCCCCCCTCCCCAGCCAGCACCTCCTCTTGTATACTGAGCATGACATCATATGGTATAGAATATCCCTTTGGTTAGTTTGGGTCAGCTGTCCGGGCTGTGTCCCCACCCAACTCCTTGTGAAAATTAACTCCACCCCAGTCCAAAACCATGACAACATCCTATTAGCTTTAAAGTACTGAAACTACTTAGACTTGACTCTTGCTTCTTCTCCATTGCCTTCTAGGGAGTGGAAGAGAAACACTGCCAATACCATTACAAATAACACTAAAACCCCCACACTTTTTGAACCCTGGATCCTGCTCGGGTTTTAAAAGGTAACCTTTGCACCGAGGCAGCTCCTTTTGCATCTGGATGAATGCTCAAGCTGTCGTCTGCCTGTCCATATAGTTGTTTTTAAATGAGTGGTTGTTAACTAGGTTTTAATGAATACAGTGCATTGCTTGCATTGTAATTTCCTCTCCAGTTACACAGCACTGCACCTATAGCACACATCAGAACTTTGGCCACCTAACGTTAAGCCTCTAGGTCCCTACTCAGACTCCATAAAAGGGTGTTTTTTGCAGCATTTTTTTCCTGCCCCAGTATCCCACACGCCAGACACATGCATTACCCTGTCCTACAACCATCAGCCAGCTGCAATGAGGTCACAAGCTGCTGGTGGAGAGGGAAAATCACTAGACCCTGACCTCCCCACCAGAGCCCTGCACTCACCGGAGCACTGCTGCAGCAGCCCTTCCCAGCACCCACCTGTGTGCTCACCGATGCCCACTCTGGTGTCACGTCACATTCCGGTTGCTCAGGGACTCTGCTGTCACAAGACCTGACACAAGGCATCTCGTGGCCTGAAGTCCATCAACTGGAGACATGGGTAAGGTTGTACATTGCTGAGCATCTGAAAGTGCAGAGGTAAGTGGAGGAGGTTTCCAGTACATGAACTGCAGCTGAAACTGCAGTGGTTGCTTTCAAAGAGCTTACTCATTTTGCTTTTTGTTCCTTAATTAAAACTTCAGAATAATGTCAGTTTTCAGACCTGCAAGACCTTTGAGAGATCAGTCCCATAATTCCACTAAAAGCTAAGTGATCTTTCTGTAACAAGACATTTCAATAAACATGGTGATTATGTATGACAGTTTATCAAGATGTGAGGCTAAAGACATGAATGTAATGTTGCTGATGGGAACTCTTCCCTCTTTAGAGGCTCCAGAAAGTCCCGATGTTTCAGCTCAGGCATTTATGAAATTATACATCTTCATATTTTTAATCATTACTTCCACTGTTTAACTCTGGGTAAAGGAAATTACATGCTGGATCAAACCATACATTTGCTTCAATATTTAACAGTTTTGCAGGGACCTTGCTGAAGCAGCAAGTTATAAGGTCTACTGATAACCCACTGGTTTCCACAGAAACTTGAGCTTTTATTTTTAATTCACTGCACTGGTTCCAAAGATGATCCAGTTGACTTCATGCTGAGGCTGTCTTGATTCTGCAACTGCAAGCTGTCATCAGCCAAATTAATCTCTAGTTTATTCCCTTTGTATTTAGCAGCAGGTGATTCACCAGTCCATCACCACTCCATCACTGGTATGGAGAACCTGGAAGCTACTGGTGAAGATGAAACTGTACAAAATGTGAAGTATTTCACTGCTAGTGATTTGAACAGCCACTTACAGTGACATTTTGGGAGAGAGACTGGTTTCTTTCCTGGGTTTTCACCCAAGTTTTGTATTAGCTCATGTTTATTTGGCTGATGGAAGCTCTTTGCAATATATTTACCCAAATATCTATCTACCCAAATATTTACCTAAATGTATATTTACCAAATACCAGTTTTTGTATTTCAGTGGAATGATGACCAGAAGTAGCTATTTACTTATATAGATTAAACATAAACAACCAGAAGTTTCTACACAAATGTGGAACAGAACCATTTGGAATAAGGCGTTGCTGTCAGATGGTTATCAACAACACAGGTTTCTAGATAGTTTAAAAAAAAATCAGATTGTTTCTATTTATACCTGCCTTTGCCTTGGTAACCAGAGACTGTATGAGGGATGCAGTATTTTCCCCACATCATGGATGTCTCTCAAATCCATGTGCTGCACGTGGTACAGGCAGTGTCTGCAGAACTATCACAAGAACTGTCACATTTATTTCTGCCAGAGGATTTTAAATATTAAGCAGGAAAGAGGAGATTTCAGAAAGGGAGGTATATTAGCATAGCTTCAAAATAATTTGCTCTCATTTCTGTCTCACCTGCTTGATTTTTTGATCTTTTGAGTATTACAAGTCCACTGCTCTTAAACAGTTTGTCTTAATTACCCCAAGAAACTTACCTGAGTCTGAGGTAGCAGGATTTACTTTTAATTGGACATATTAGGCCTTTGCTCTATTAAGTAGTTGGATAAGGTAAGAATGGGCTTGAATCTGTGCTTCTTTATACTTTTACTCATTTTTGCTTACCTTAAAATCTGCTATTCCTTGCTTGGCAAGTTTATCTGTAACTTGAGTATCCTTGTAGCCTTCTGCAGTGTTTAAAAACTGAACCAGGCCGTGTTCTTCCAACGTTATTGTAGTACTAAGCTCTGGTCCTGCTGCAAGAAAAAGCATTTCAGTTCTGGGCAACTGTTTTAGCAGTAATTCTTTGTTGTTGCCTTTTCCTTATCCTTTTACTGTCAGGAAGGGTGGAAAACCCCGTTATCTTTCTCTGTCACTAGAATACTTGGGTACCGCACCTTGTCCTGGTTTTAGCTGGGATAGGTACAATTTTCTTCCTAGCACTGAAATAGTGCTATTTTGCGGATTTAGGATGAGATTCATGTTGATAACACACTGATATTTTAGTTGTTGACAAGTAGTCAAGGACTTCTCAGCTTGAGCAATTGTGCTGCTCATCACTTGATTTGTATATATTATTGTCATATCATCATCCATTTCTGTCTGATTAAACTGTCTTTATTTCAACCCACGAGTTTTACCTTCTCTCTTTTTGATTCTCTTCCCCACCCTACTGTGGGGAGAATGAGTGAATAGCTTTGTGGTTGTTTTAGCTGCTTGCTGGGTTGAGCTATGACAGGGTTCTTAGAAAATGGATTTGGAAGGGGGAAAAACAGGTAAATACAAGCTTAGAATGAATGTGGGGAATCTGGACCCTTACAGAACTAGTGGACTTGCTGCCCTTTAATAGCTTCACTGTGCAGTTATGATCTGCAAAGAAATTTCTGACCTGTATAATGCTCAGATAAGTCAGTGCCAAAGCAACATTAGTAGGGAAGAGAGGGAAATAGTTCTGTGAAGCCAAACAGTATTGGAAAAGAATCTGCTGGGCTGCAAAGACATTCAGGAATGTCTGACTTACAGAAACGGGTTCTTGGGATAAAAGCACTCGCTGCACTATCGTCTTTGAGAACAAACAGAATTTTCCATGTACAGCCTCTTTCACTCCACTTGCTCTTTTGCCAGACCCTAAGTCTTGTGAAATACTGCAGGGGAAGCAAACTGCTCTGGGCAGGGGAATGAAGGCAGTTGGGAGCACTGGAACCCTGTCGCACTTCTCCACATCTCCTCAGCCTGAGATCCCCGGGCCTGGCATGTAGTGCTGGAGGTGGAGGCAGAAGCTTTGCACCCTTTGGGAGTTTCCCTCCATTTGCCAGTTTAGGTACAGTGTAAATGATTCAAAAACTCATCCAAGCAGAATTCTCATTTCAAGTGTAATCACTCTCATTGCTTTTCCCACACTGCCCATATAAATAATTTTAAAAATAATCGAGATAATAGCACAAGCAGTTTCAAATTCTCAAAAGGTGGAGTAGTGGCAAGGGACCAGCACTTTAGGACATAAAACCACAGGGAGCTGAATCATCGCACCTGCTCTGGCTTGTTTGTGAGGAGAAGTCTGAGTTGCCATAAGACAGGTATGAACTGGTTTGTGGCAAGTGAAATTCTGGTTTTCATCCCCCTACAATAGCAGAACCCTAAAAACAAGCTTTAGTTCTTGCTACCCCTGTGCTGCCTGTAACGCTCCTCCACAAAGGCTTTCATGATCTTGAGCCACTCTGTAGAAATCAACAGCTTTCAGATGTATCCACACTCGCTTTCATCTGCCAGACAGATTTGCTGCTCCCTGTGGGAAAGAGTGGGGATGTTTTTGGGGGCTGGTTACACTCCCCAACTTTGAGGGATGTCCCTCAAAGTCAGCCGGGGCTGACTCTGGGAGCTGCCGAGCCACACAGCCACTGGAGTACCTGCAGCAGTGCCTCCAGGCAGGCAGAGTACTAGTGCTGAGAGGATGCTTCCCAGCCAGCCTTCCCGTGGCCTTTAGCGGTCTTTGGAGGAAGTTCAAGTAACTGGAGCTGGAGACACACAAAGGAGAGGAGTACTGTGTTGTTTTGCCAAACGAGATTAATTAAAGCCAAGAGTAAAGAGAAGCCCATTCCCAAACAATGTCGCAGGAGCGTTACCTCCACACCACCACCCAGGGCAGCTCTGGCTTTCCCACCGTGGTTAGTGCTCTGACCAAGATGCACAAGGAGCATGTTGCTGTGACAGTACCCAGTTACTGTGGGACCCTTCCAGGCTGATGATGAGCACTGGCAGACCCAACGTTCACCACGCTAGCAGTGCGGGATGAGGCTGGAGGGCTGGGGCAAACGCCATTCCTTCACACTCACTTCGCAACTCCTGAAACAGAAGCCACGAGCTGGAACCTCGGAGAAGCTGCAAGGAGAGCAGACGGCGTCCCACGGGTGTCCCACGCATGGTGCCTTTCTGCGTGGCCCCCGCCTCCCGCTGGGAGCTCTTCCTGCCCAGGCCGCCCCGAGGCCCCCCGATACGGGTGCAGGCGCAGCCCTTAACCAGTCAGCTGCCACCAGCCCCGCAGATCGCCATGGCTCGCATTCTGCGCCGCCGCAGCCCGGCTGCGGGGCAGAAGCGCCGGCCCCGCCGCCCTTCCCCAGCTTGGCAGCGACCGGCGCAAGGCGCACCCGCCGCCGGCTGCGGCGCTGTGGGCCAGGCCAGGCGCTCCGCGGTGGCCCGCGGCCTGCGACGCGTGAGCAGCGGGCGGGCCGGGAGGGGAGGGGCCGGGGCCGGGCAGAGCAAGGCGCGCTTCTGCCCCCGGCTCGGCCTCGGGCGGCAGCGCGGAACAGCACGGAACTGGGCCTGCCGGCGGCCAGAACGGCCCAAGGGGGAGTGAGGCGCTCGGGTCGACGCTAGCTACTGCCCGACGGGCGGCGGCCGCGGGAGCGGGGAGCCCGGCGGGGCTGCGGCCGCCGGGCCCAGCGCTGNCTCCCCCAGCCACACCATCCGCGTCAGGCAGGACTGGCGGCGGCTGGGGGTGGCGGCCGTGGTCTGGGACGCGGTAGGTGATCACCCGGACCAAACACCTCTGTACCTGACGGCTTCCCATAGCGTTCGCCCCAGCGTAGAGTCACCCAACAATCATTTAGCATCGCGTTGTTACGGGGAGGCGCTTTTCCCGTGAGTTTGGTTGGTTGCTTGTTTGGGGTTTTCTTATAGAAGGTTAAAACTCTGCTTCCCCACTCCACCCGCCCCAAGAGATCCTGGAGGGCTGCATGGAAACTGTACCCCCCCATCCCCAGCCCTGCACGGCCAGCGCCACATGCAGTAAGCATCCCGGGTAACGCCCAGGACTCTCCCCCTCCTCCCCCGGCCCTTTGCGCCATGTTTGCTTAATGCCTCTGGGAGCGCAGCGCAGAGACCGCTGCTTGCAGCGTCGGGAAGGGCTGCTGAGAGGCTTTATCTTGGGGACAGGAACCGCTCGAAACAGAAGGGTTTGTGGCCGGCCAAAGGCTGCGGGGTAGTCAGTTGCAGCAGCAGCGCTGTAGGAATCCAGGGGCTTCCTATCGGTTGGGCCTCTGTCCAGACACAAACTGCACTTCGACCTGTAGTTTCCAAGAACAAACAGTGATTGTAGCAAGCTCCTCGTACGGTGTGGTGCACAGGGCTGCTGGTCTTTCCCAGCGTTGGCTTTGACGGAACTTGCTGTGTAGAAAGCTCCAGTTACCAAGATTTCTCTAAAAACCAACATGTTAGGTACAAGTAGAAGCATTACTACTTTACTTTCTCCATGTCCTTCCTGAACGCATGTCAGTGTTGTGCAGAGACCTTTTGAAGTGCCACATGAGATACAACAAAACCTTATCCTGGACTTTTGCGATATTGACTTCTTTCACCCATGTTTGATACTCCCCAGCCTTTTCTTTCCAAATGCAACTTTCTGCCTCCTGTTCCATTTGGGGATTCATGAAGCAGTGTTACCACATCCATGGTTCCTCCTTTTGTCAGTAAAAGCCTTCCAGAAAACTTACAAAAAGACCACGTGTGCACACAGGAGGCAAAGAAGGGCTGAGCAAAGCCTTGCAGCAGACCTGAAGTGCCTGACCCTTCACATAACCACTCAGTGTACATCAGAAATCCTGTGTTCAATGTGACTGAAATGACCCCTGTACTTAATTGCCCTTGTCTCTTTGTTTAGGCTGTTGTCCTGTGTGCCTATCTGGACATAGGAGGCATTGATCTCAGGGATCGGTCTGTGATTGAGCTGGGAGCTGGAACTGGATTGCTGGGAATAGTGGCCACGTTATTAGGTAAGGGTGTTTTTGTTCGCTTATTTAAGGTAATTTACAACTATGGTAAAACTAGCACTATTACATATGCATGCCTGGTATAGAAGTTAGCACCACAGCTATATATGTGATGTTTCCTGTCTGAGTCATCTTCCTTTCTTGTTAGACTTCAGAGCCTGCTGTGTTATTTATTGTAGCAATGGTGCCACTGCAGTTTACTCTATAGTGGGACCCTCTTAAGGCTGATGCCTGTTACCATGGTACTCAGCTCAGCAGCATTCAGTTCTGCAGCTCTTCTCCCCCAGGGAGCAAGTGCTGTGCTTGCTGTCTTCCACTCATCCTCATATGCAGCACAGATAAAGCTACAGACAAACGGCTCTCCAGGCTTGTGTAAGCCATGTTAGCTATCTTGTAGACAGGGAAGCCAAGGTCTGGAGTAATGAAGTGATTTGCCTGGGATCAGCCTGTGGCTGAAGCAGGAATTGGGTACTATGTTAAATTTGTGCTAATTGTCCCGGGTTAATTTCCGAATTCAAAGCTCTAGTGCCTGTTGAAATAGTAAAAGCAAAGCAGTTTGGCAAAGTATAATCACACAGGTGTAACTTCTGTCTGACCTGTGAAAGAGGCTGTCTAGCTGTCCCTTTCCTACTGAACAAATACGGAATTGGAGCAGGCAGATTGTAACAATCCCAGTACCTCACTCTGTCGTCATCTATGGAAGGGCAGGAAGTAACTTCTCTGCTAAGAAAACACATGAAGAAAAAGCTCCAGAAAACACTTTTTGTTCTTTACCCAACTTAATCTTCACATAGGGTACACTTTATATCCATAAGTGACTGATGGAGGGTAGGATGTATGTAGGTGGTGGGCTTTAATCACACAGCTCAGGGGGGTTGCTAGTGTTTAACTACGGAGCTTTGCCTTAAGCATTGTATTCTGAATGTTGTGTTTATGGGCATCGACTGTTTATCTGAGACATACACTTCTGTACCGCTTAGGTGCTCGTGTTACCATCACAGACAGGGCAGCTGCGCTGGAGTTCCTGGAGTCAAACGTAGAGGCTAACTTACCCTCTGAATTACGTCCGAGAGCTGTGGTGAAGGAGCTGACTTGGGGAAAAGACCTGGGTAACTTCCCTCCAGGAGCATTTGACTTTATCTTGGGTGCAGACATTGTTTATCTGGAAGAAACTTTTGCAGAACTGCTTCAGACGCTGGAGCACCTCTGCTCAGAGCAAACCGTGATTCTTCTTTCCTGTCGTATCCGCTATGAACGGGATCACAAATTCTTGAAGATGTTGAGAGGCAGTTTCTCTGTGTATGAGATCCACTATGATTCCAGTAAGGATGTTCATATCTACAAAGCACAGAAGGATAGTCACAAGGAGGACTTTTGACTCTGTGCTTTGTTGGTGAATCACTGATGCTGTTCTACCCTTGCCTTAGTTCTACTCAATACACTTGTCCCTAAGCATGTAATTGCTGTTGTGTGTTTCACTGGCTTCTTGTTCTGATGGTCTTGTCTGATTGCTCAGCCTGATGCAGCAAGGACTGTAGTTGTGTTCTAGGTACTGAACCTCTGCTTCATTTCTCAGTAGAGTTGTACAGCATTTTTCACTGACTTTTTAATCAAATGTAAGTTTTGTAAATAAGTTGCAGAAATCTCCTGGCATCAAACATGTCATCGAAAGATCTGTTGTTTAAAAATCAAACCACACTTATTTTCTTTGGGAAACTCAGAAATGGGATTAGAGTGGAGTTCTTTCCACTTACCACTTCTTTAACTCTAGAAAAGTAGGTGAAATTCTAAGACCTCAGCTCTGAATGTTTTAACTATTCAAGCCTCCTGCATCTTAAAAACTGTGGTAAAAGAAGCCATTTAAAGGGCTAACGGCAACTGCTGTAAAGTTTTTCTATTGCTGTCACTGCTGAATTGTAGAAGCACAGGGAAACAAAGAACAAGATCTGTCGGGTGTGGGGGTGGGAGTTTAGAATCAATATTGCAGAGTAAACCAATGTAGCAATCAGTGGTGTTTTTACTTGACTTGGAAGTGTAGGGGCTCTGCCTGCAGTACTGAAGCACTCATGACTTGGGTAGTCTTTAGGATGGTAGGTAAGTTTTCCTTGCAAAGCTGAAGGCTCTGTGGAGCACATGTGCCAGCAGAGAAAGTGAAACAAGGAGACTGAAACTGATCTCTAAACATCAGATACATTTGCGACTCTTTCTAAACATCAGATACATCTGCGACTCTCAAAGCATTGATAAATAAGTACTGCCTTTGTTGGGGCTCACTCTGCGTCAGAGCAGTTATTTAGGAGAGGAAAGTGCTGCTGTAGTCTGTGTAGCTGGGAGACTACTTATTCCTGCATCACTTGGGACCTTGGGGCAGTATCTGTCTGCTCACAGTGGTAGTTGGATGCTGTTTGGAGTAACTGATTTCATACTTTGTGCTTATAAAAGCACCTTGTTGTGTTTATCCTGCAAGATCCTATATGAAAAAGCTGCAGCCTGGAATCCAGTTTGCACCATCAGCAGACTTCCTTCTCTTGTGAAAAAATGACACGGGTAAAAAGAGTGGGCCGACAGAAGACAGCTACTCTTCTAAATGCAGGAATTGCTGTAGCAGGGGTTTGTTTGGCTTTTATTACTTACTTTTTTTTATGTGGAATCTTTTTTCCTGTTAAACTTAATTTACAAAGCCCCAGGTCAGGTCCAGGCTCTAAGAATGTGAATGGCACAGGCAATAGCAAACATCAGAAGCTGCTTTGGGCCACAGACACTCAGAGCTCTTCTGCTTCCAGCAAACTTCCAAACTAGAAAAGATGCAGAGGGCCTGTGGTCCAGAAGCGACATGCAGACTGTAGCCTGGAAATGACAGAGCTGTCATTACAGCTCCCACGAATGAGGCCCGAAGGTCTTGTCTCCATCGTGTGTATTACTTGCTGGTTCCTTGCTTGCCTCTGGACTCTCTGCCTGAGAGTCGCTGTTCGCAACCCTTGCTTACAACAGTATCCTCGGAAGCCACACGGTGTCACTACAGCAGTACTCAAGCAGCTGGCTGGGAATTTGCTCTGAACTGGAGTTGAAGGCCCTTCCAGGGAAAGGAGACAGCACCTTTAACTAAAACCAGAACATGGTAACAAGTTTAGTGTGACAGAAATGGCTTTTTCTGTCCGTACTCGATGAGCAACGGTTGAAAAGAAATTACCAGCTATCCCCACACTCCATGGTTCCAGTTGCTGGTGTGTGACAATTACTCCTCTTCCTTCCCCACTGGGGTTTCCTTCTATCCAGGCTCCTCTGTGGTCACTGTTAGACTCTCTCTGGGCTGGAGCTGGCAGAAAGCAGCATGCTGGGTCTCAGGCTTGTGAGCGCCTGTGGCGCGTTGTGTGGGGAAAGCCTGCTGCCCAGCTGTGCTGGGACCTCGCGGCTTGCAGTATGGAGGCCCTTAGCAGTTTGCATTATTGCCGTAGGAGGAACATGCTTAAAAAGCCTCCTTAAATAGCTCCCAATGAAGCCCACCGTAATAAAGAATGAAGCCTAGTGTGTGACTCTTAAAATCGCACCTAATTGTTCATCAGCTTCAGTGTCTGTTTCTGCACCGCTGCTGTTACAGCTTGTAGACCTTCCTGTGAGACCGGGCCTGGTCTCTTCTGCCATGTTGCTGTTGCCCAGCAGCCGTGTGCAAACCCAGGGGAGTTATGTTTGAAGGCTGAAGTTGCTGCCCACAGTAAACACTTCTGGAGAAAAGTGTGAGGTGACACTGGCAGCTCAGGCAAGTGCCTTGTCCCTGACCTGCAGAGCTGAGCTTTGATGACCCTCCCCAGCACCCAAAGTGGCACTCCTCAAGAGGACGCTTTCTCCTCTGACTGCTGCCAGGGCGCAGGCACTCCTTCACATTCAGACCAAGCCCAGGAATACTGCAGCCCAGCAGCTGCCATGACCATATTAGTTCTGGTTGCTTTTTAAGCTACAGTGTTTAGGGACAGGCACAAACCAGAACATGAACTCAGCAAACCTAGAGTCCAATCCCCACACCAGGCAGTGAACAGGGCCTTCTGTTGTCCCAGCTGGACTTCACAGCTTTCATGTATTCCCATCACACTTGGCTTCAGAGAGATGAGAATGAACCACACCAGACATGCAGGAGAGAAGTAGCAGAGGTGCAACTGGGTGGCAAGTGAGCACATGGAGAGCAGCTCTCCGCAGTGACACTTGCAAACTCTGGTGTCCCCATGGTGGTCCCAGGTTCGGTTTGGCTCTAGGACGAGATGGTGCATGGTAGTTGAAGCTTCAGTGGCTGTTTGACAATTACATTAATGCCCTGCCCAACACTGTCACCCTGTCCATCTCAGCACGGAGGAAGTCGCCATGATTCTCCCTTGGGTGGTTCCATCATGTTAGTTCTCTTTTGTAACAGATGATGTGGGGAGGATATGTTAGAGCACGGGTCCCTGAGTAGTGGGGCAATGCATAAACCATCTCTTGAGAAATAAATTACCCTAGACAGAGGATCCAAGCCACAGGGAAATGACCAGATAAGATGTGAAAATGCTGTGAGATTATGAAACCATCCCTAAAACATGCCATTTTGCAAACACACTTTTCTGAAACATCATTGCAACTGAAGTCATGCTTGATTAATATTAAGATACGGGAGTAGGAAATTCTGCTCTGTATCTTATTAAGAGCTTCAAGGTGAAGAATCAGGTTTACCAGCTGACCTACTGACTGCATGGAGAGCTGCATCACCCAATTCTTTACAGTGTAAAATTCACACCAAACTGCATTTTTTTTCTCAGCGACAAACCCCATGTTGGGACTCTCCCTTGTTACCAAGACATCGATTTTTCTGAGGGAGTACGTGAACGGCATTATGAAAACACTCAGTCGTGAAAACCACAAAATCCCAGCCATAATGAGCTGACCTTACTGCCTCCCCTTGATGTCACCGGAGGTGTGTTTACCTCAGTGCTGGATTTGTTCTGGCTGTCATCCCAGTGTTTGGATCCAGCCTTTCAGATGACATAACCGGGTTGCGATCCTCACACTGGTTGCTGCCTTCTGCTCTGCTCTGTTATTAACATCAGTAGTACATGGTTTACAGGAATGCTTGAAAGTGGGAAAAGCAGCATATTTAAACTGTAAAAAGGAAAAAAGTCTTTCACACATTATTAAACAATGTAACTAATTACCACCTGAACGGATACAGGAAAGCAGGTTTAAAAATAAGAGATGAAAGAGAAATATTTTTTTCAGGACTTGACCTCTCACTAACCTAATTCAATTTAATATTAAAAAAGCCTTTCCTTTAGGGAAAGTATCTCATGACTACTTACAGCAGGCCACAGATCATGAGAGGACACCATAGTATGCTTAAAGTACGCCTTTTCCCATATCAGTCTCCCTAAACCAGTGTAAATGGAACATCCTGCTCAAAAAAGAGACTTTGTAGAGTTATTTTAAAGCATGTTTATGTGACTGCACATAAATGTTTGTGTAAAAAGGGAGTTATGACAGTTTATACCACAAAGATTACAGTAAGAAAAAGCACATCTGTATGACAATAATTCACAAATTCACAAGAATCACTTTAATATACAAAGCAATTACTACCATTCTGAAACACAAAGCAGCTAATATGTACATAGTGTTAATAAAATGCATTATAACCAAGTACAATTTTTTAAAAACACAAAGCACAAAAAATGTAAAAAAAAAACCAAACCAAACCAAAACCCACAAAATGGATGTTTCTAGAGTTTTGGGGAAATGTAAATAAGAATCTACTTCCCCCCCCCGCAATAATGGATTTTTTGTTTTTTGTTTTTTGTTTTAACTTCCACAGGTATGTGGGAGTCAAGCTCAAATACCCTGTTCTGTGCTGGCATGGTTTTGGGTAAAGAATCAGAAATGGAGATGAGGTGAATTTTCTCTTTCCAGCTTACATTACAAGGGAAGAATAGTAACCCTTGCTCTGAAAGCTTCCCTGAAAAATGTTATTCCAAAAGAGTTTCAAATTATAAAGCCAGAGTAGAAATAACCCATTCTTGAAGTGGACAACCAATCTGTGGACAAGTCTGTGGAGGGGTTGGCTGCCAACTAGCACCTCTTCTTGCCCTGTTCTCCATCCCGTCCTATCCCATCCCTAGAAGTCCATATAAGCAGCACAGTTTCAAATCTCATACAAACTCGAAGTTCTAAAACTTTTTTAAAAATTAATGTTTTAATATAAATAAATGTCATTACACACACACACACACACAAATAATAATGGAGTGGCACCTGGATTAAAATGCAACTTGTGGAGAGCATCTGAACATCCTTAGTTCTTGAGTGGCCATTTCCAGACAATTACCTGGCTCAAGGCTTCCCTTCCCCGTTCTCTCCCTCAGCTATCCCCCTCATTTAGATAAATCCATAGCTAGCTGAGGCTGAGAACGAGTGAAGCGCCTGCTCCCAAGTCATGAGTAAACGGTTAGTTTATGAAGCTTGCCAACCATGGATTATTACAGACTGTCCCTTTCCAGCTCCTGAGGACAGCTGACTTCTCCTGCCTCTTGCCAGTGAAAGCGAGATCTGAACTCACCAATTTGTGCTACAGAGACTAGCCCAAACAAGTCTCTTTGCAGGCTGGAGCTTAAATACATTTAGAAAACACATTCCAAGGCAAGACTTGAAACACAAACCCTCTTTACCAGCTGGATCTCATCCCTTTTCCCTGAGGATGTACAGAATGAAGCCATATCCATCCACAGACCTGAACCTGTCACAAGCACACAGTAGATAGGATTTCAGCACCCTGTTTCTCTCCATCAGCCTGGCTCCTCCAAGACCGACTGAGCTTCACAATACATCCAGATTTTTGCAAGATTAGCTATCAAATTCATAGGCTCAGGGAACCAGGTTCCCAGGCACAGTACAGGGAACCATCAATGTACTGTATGCTTTTAAAACCTGCTCACAGTGATAGATTTCTGGGTTACACCTAAATTATCTTTGTTCCTGTAAAAGAAAGGTGGTTGTGCTCCATTTAGCTTTTAAAGCAGGGTGACACATCAATGTACCTTTAATTCCTGATGTGAAAGAACTGGAAAGCTTTTTGATTTATTTTCTTGCAGTGCAGCTTGTAAAATCTGCAGCCAAATCTCAAATTAAGAAAAGGAATGAAGTGACCAGAAAAGTTAAGCTTTCCTTCCAAATTAACCTCTCTTTCCCACCTGGGATAACTGAACTAGTTCTATTCTAAAAATAATTTCACATCCATCCCGTACATACTGCTCTGAGACACCACACACTTAATTCTTTCCAGTCTTCGGTACTGCCAGCTCGGCTCTCCTGCCATTTTGAAGTAATGCCTTCTGGATGCCAGGCACTAATCAGCAAGTTACATTTGCAAAGGAGTCATCTGCCATGGGGAGGAATGACTTGTGTGCAGGCAGCAGGATTACAAATGTGCCAGGCAGCATCTCCAGCGAAACCAATTGCTTTTTTGTTGTTGTTGTTCTGTTTTTTTTTTTCTTTTAAAATTGCACATTTTAATTACACATTTACAAAGAATATAGTGTAACAAAAATAAATACATGACCTTTCGGTTAGATCACTGGCAAATCTTACATCACTAACTAGACTTGGGTTGAAAAAATGACAATAAAACCACGGTCTTACAAAACCAATGAAATCCTCTATGAATTGTCACAGATTTGCAACCACTGGTAATGAACTTGCTTCGATGGGGAGGCTTTTCTTTAACCCACAGAAAGCACTGTTTGTCTGTCACAAATTAAAGAACATAAAATAGAGAAGCAGAAGCCAGTTTTTGTTAACAGATGACTACTTGAAGTTGTAGTCTACTGGAAGCCCAGATTAAAAAAAAAACCCAAACCTGTAGCAAAAATTTAGAACAGAAACTACCAGGGCTGGTTTTCCTTATTAATTTTTTTTTCTTCTTCCTGAGCCTCTTAATGATTTCAAACACTCCACCAATTTCCTGATCAACACACAAACAGCAAAGACAATAGCGGTCTGCAACGCAAACACCAACTACAGAGAAGCTAGAACCTACAGGTGTCTGTACAGTCCTGAGGAGCACGACAAGCTAAAATTGTGCTTTCAGATACAAGCAATGGTGCTGGCCACTAGCTAATGATTACGGTGAAATCGCTGCTTAAATAAAAATGCGTCGCTACTACCCCATGAGGGAAACAGAAGTCTTACCAGTGGTTCCTTTAGAAAATACCATCCTAACAACCTTTCCAACTCTTTTGCCTTTGATATATAGCTGCCAAAGAGAAATAGCACAGAACTGAGTTATTCTGGGTGGTGGTGGTCGTAAAACAACTGTTCATGTAATTTCAAAAAATCTCCATTAATAAAAAAACCCAAACAAACCCCAAAAACAGACCTCACAAAAGGCATGAAAAATGAAATAAAATTCTTGAAAATGGATAACTGAGAAACAGCACAAAACAAAACAGTAATAAGCGCTAGAATACTGCAGCCCAGAACTGCTGGGGCAGGGGAAGCTTTCACGCGCGCGCACACACTCACACACAACCCAGACACACACAGAAAAGTAAAAACTTTTTTCTGACCTCCATATACTATAATACTCAGCATTCCTGACTTAAAAGCTCTCAGAGCTGTAGATTATATACTGTGTGTATATATATATATGTACATATATTATACATATGTATTTTCCAAGAATATCTAAATTAAAAGAGCACCTCTGACAATATCTTAACTGCCTGATCGGTGCTGTTGTTTTGCAAAACAATGACATTACAAAAATTATATTTCAAATAAATTCTTGTTTATTATGAACATAATGGATCTAGCCCTTTCTAACCCTCTCTTCAGGTAAAACAGGCTATCAATTTTTGAAAACTCACAACTGTGAGATATAAAACTAACCCACTCTCCCCCCTGCCAGCACAATTCCCATCCTACTTCCAAGTGGCCTTAGTTTATAATAAAGAAGCTGATTACCCCAACCTCACTACTTGGTAAATATCATATGAATGGATTCCCGTGTCTCACTCTTTCCCTTTCTGGGCCAATACACATAGTAAAGCATATAAGGGTAACCCCAGCCAGTTCTGTACCTATCTAATACTTTTAAAAATTATCCTCACTTTAGATTTCCATTAAAGAAATTCAAGACCCTAAATCCTCAGTGCAGCACAAATAAAAACAAAGTTTCCCGCAGATCCCACACGAGCTGTTAATGGGGTCTAGTGTAGAAACTCTTCAGACTACCTGGAGGCCATGCACTGACAAACCGGTACTAACAGTTCCCCTCTCACTGCAGCACACATTTGCACCAACCCTTTATCAGAAGAACCCCAGCTGGGTACCAGTTTAGGCCTCTGGTCCCTTCAGCTCCCAGGCTTTGTGCAGAGTGACCACAGCAAGTGCTAGACAGTGCTGGTTACCCACTAGAACAGCCCTCAGATCAGGACTAGCCTCATTCACGTTCACTGCAAAGACTCCAGTGTTTGCAAACAGATGCTTCTGCAAAAGAAACAGCTGTAACGTAGGCAGGGGCAGCGTTTTCCAAGTTTCTTGATGCTGAAGGAACCGTAACATATACACATGTAAATCAGGCCATCACGATCTTCATGTTTGACAAGAATGAATGCTGCGATGA
This sequence comes from Heliornis fulica, assembly GCA_013399135.1. NCBI lineage: Eukaryota > Metazoa > Chordata > Aves > Gruiformes > Heliornithidae > Heliornis > Heliornis fulica. The sequence goes on along the minus strand of VXBZ01006975.1, from coordinate 821,601 downwards.
CAACATTTCTACTTTTAGCACTAGTTCTGAAAAATTGGTAACCGTTGTATGTGTTTGTGTTTGCTGACTTTGAGAATCAGACAATTCTTATAAAAGCTTTGTTGAGAATTTAGGATCCTCTTTAAACTTCCATCACTAAACTAATAAATTTATCTTCCATTAAATAAAAACATGAAAATCAATTCTCTATGGCAGACAAAAATATACCATTTATAAATCCCCTCAAAACTTGTGAAAAGGAATTATTTCATAATTCTGATACTTATGTTCTCTTCTTGAAATACAAACGTAATTTGAAATTACTGGTAACTCTAGATGTAACAAAAATGCTACAAGTTTAACCCTGCTCCTTTTAAAGTCCCTTGCAAACTGAATGCCCTCTCAAATGAGGAAAGTAGAACTTATCATAATACTGCTTAGCTGTCTGAGACTCAACTGCCCAGAGTCTTCCAAATGTCCTTCTTGTAACAACACCACATTGATTGTATACCCTTTTAGAAGCTTGCATTGGAAATTTATCTTAAAAACAGAGTGAATGGGAAAAGAATTAGCTAATACTTTGCTAGGCAAGGCATTATTACAGACCAAAGTCTTAGTCATACATCTCTAGACAGGAAGATCTGACCAGAAGGCCGAAGTAAACTTAATTTATCAACTGACCCAAGTGAATGTATCAAGAGACTGGCTTCAGAGAGCCAGTAAACAAACCACATGTGACTCTTCCCGACACACTTGTTTTGACAACGTCTTAACATTCAGTTTTGGTTCTTTTTGAAGATGATTCTTTTCTTTTTGAGCATGATTCTTTTGAAATTCTAATGCTTAGTACGGACTTGTTTTTAAACATGAGCTACTTTGTTAACAGCATAAACCACATTTTCTCAGCGCACACAAAAAATTGTGTCTTGCAAATCTCTGAGGCACAGAAGTAATTTTACTTACAGGAATAAATTACTTGGTAAATCCGACCCTTAACATAAAAAAATTCTCCAAATAGTGTAAGAATTTAACTAGCCTGGCCAGGTTCAAATAATTAATATTGTCCCTTGCAAAGTAGAAGTTGGAATATTTGTGTTTGAAATCCTGTTCAATATTTGAGGTTATCCTGTTTGGTTTTGTACTGCAATTTAATTCATGCATGGAAGGCAGCCTCAAAGTCTGATAAAGAACCCAGCAAAGCAGGCTGACAGTTCTATCGAGTACAACAACTTCCATTACATCTGACGGTGGTAGGGAAACAGAAATAGCCTCTCTGCTTGAGAGGACTTGGGACACAGTCGATACTGTCATGAGGGAGTATGTCTGTGAAGCGATTTAGCCATGCTTCAACTGCTTAGTTGTTCTGCATACAAATAGGTAGTGCTTTCACGTGCTACCCTTGCTTACTATGTGCATGTTTTCTAAACATCACTATTGTACCTCTTTTACTTGGAATTCCTTTCCTATCCAAATATAATTCCCCAACCGATAGCCTGTGAAGTCGGTGTTTGCTTCTCGTGCGTTCAGGAGGCTGAACACACACACACACACACACACACACACACACACACACACACACACACACATGCACACATAAGCTTCACGCAGCAACAACTGACCAGTGAAGCTCCTTTCAATGCATTTGTTTCTGTGGTATGGAGACGTTTTTACTAGTCTAGGAGGGCTTAATACATATTACAAACCAAAACCCCTCCTGGGCTAGTCTGAGAAACCTCTGCTGTCTCCATACCAGGAACGTGTCTGTGAGATGCCTTCATTTGGCATGCCGCTTAGCTGTGTATTTTTATAGTTCACAAGGAATATGTGAAACCAATTTGGCAACCACTGCTTCTTCATTGCACCATGCATGCTCCACACGTGGCCCACAGTTCTCTGGACCAAGAGGTTGGGGTGGTTCAGTCTCTAAGGCAATGGAAAGAGCTCAGCACAAATTCTTGAAATCATTACAAAAGGACCCTCCCCACAGTAACTTCCCAAGTGATTGCTGTGACTCGAAGAGGATGGGGAGATGAGAAAGAAGCCTGTTCTTCTTCACGCTGAGAGTGATGATGAAAATAATCTTGTAGGGGAAGAAGTGGAGGAAAGTACTTGAACATTCACAGTTTAATGCAAAGCACAGATGAAGTATATTCTGTAATTGCTTCAGGCAGTTTTGCGCATAGAAAAAAAGAAATGTTTAGAAAATAAAAAGTTTGTCTTTCTGGGTATAGCCAGAACCAGTCTCTATCCAACCTGGACAAACAAAAATGGGAATCCAAAATTAATCTGATTTGTGGCAGTAAAGGTCCTTAAGTGCTTTCAACTCCTCAATCAGTGTCTTGTTTTGGTTTTCAAGCACAGCCACTCGATTTTCTAGACATTTCACATACTCCTTTTTCTTCCTGCGACATTCACGTGCTGCCTCTCTGCAAAGTAAAAAAGGACACTCAAATTCAGAACAATTACATGCAGACATGGACTACTTAACTGTTCAGGTCAACCCTTTGCCCACCACTACCATTTTTAGAATATGGAGTAATTGTTAAGGCTGAGTCCCTAACGACTGCTGCTCACAAATCACACATGCGTGAGATCCATGGATCGTTTCAACATGATCCCAGTAAACCAGCATCAACAAAATTCTGCTTCTGAGAGAACAGGGTCCTACTCAATGACAAAACACTGCTTGCAGGATTTACATTACAGCCTTTTGGCCAGATGGAATGCTACTGCAATAACTTTACTGGTTTTATTATAATACATAGATGAATAATAAAAACATGGATTAAACCTATGTTCATATATATTAATCTCTTTATAGTCTTAACTCTTCCTTTTGCTGCAGTCAATTCAAATAATAAGAGTCAGGATGTTCAACTGCCAAAAAAAAGAGCTGTATTTAGAGTATTCATATATTTGCTCTCAAGCAATACTTTCATTTTATTAATAATGTCTGCATCGCTACAATAATAGAAATGACTGCAATGAAAAAATCCCAGAAAAAAAGAGTTGCTAGCAACTATAACATTTGTTAGTCCTCGTCTGCTGTGCCAAGACTATGGCAGCGTTAATGTGCTGTCACACTCAAACTTTTACAGCTTGCTGACTGTAGGTGACTTGTACGTAGGTAACATACTAAGGATGTAAATGAAAAATATCTGAAAGGTGTTGATGTGCTGCTGAGCATCCCGAAGGCAGTAACACCAAAGTAGAATCTACCCTGCACAGCAACAGTGTAAAGTAAGCACCAGGCTAAACGCCAGGCAGAAGGCTCTCCTCCCATAATGGAGCTCCTCAAAGTGGCACGCTGCAGATACATGTAAATGCACATGCTTGTTTGCTTGGGACTTTCAGGTGCAAAGCAGGGCAGCTTCAAAAGGAGAGTCCGGGGGTCCCTTCACTGCACGCAGTAGGTGGATTGGTGATATAGTCAATGTTCTGGGAAATGAGACTACAACATTGAACCCATTTCTGCTTGGACTCACGTGTCCATTTCTCACTCCTACAAATCCAATTTCATGTGCTTGCAGCATTTAGTGGGCCATGTGCAACATTCAGACTAAGTAATTTTGGGCTGTTTTGTCACCAAAAGATTACTACTGGATCAGGAAGTGTGTCCCAGTACATGCTACTCATCTGTCTTCTTGAGTGATAATTTTTTCTTTCTTTTTGTGATTTTTGTGCTACCTTGGGCTGCATATTAAGCTGCCTCAAGTCTGTGTGAATTAGCTAGTAACTTTAAACAGCTAGAGTTATAGTGAATTGCAAGAGAGCTTTTAAAATGTAACATTTACACAGAAAATTTGCACAATAATATCTATGAATATTTACACTATAATCCTCCATTAAGTACCACCTCACCATCTGCCTCTCTCTATGCCTTTCCCCTAGACTTGCAAATACCTATTAAGCAGGCAGGCTAAAAGCACCACATGCAACATGATACTGTTGCAAAAGCTGTCAATTTTACTCAAGTAGGGGTAATTCCCCATTGTTTTTCTGGGCTTTCCCAAACACAAAAGCTTTCTTTTACTGGAATAAGACTGCTGACTAAATGAGGGGATTCAGAATGCTAATTAAATTTGTTTGAAATGCAGAGCCTGAAAGGATGACATCCACTATTCACCGATATCAGAAAAAAAAAATATATAGAAAGGGGTGATGGTTGACATTCTGTACAAAAACCTTTTTTACAAAAAGTGAACTCTGCTATTCAGCATTATTTACTTTGTTAAAGCCCCTCTGATAAGCACTGGGTCTGCTCACATAACTTGCTATTGTGTTCACCACTCAGCAGTCCACGGAAGACAAATGCACCTGTTCAACACAACAGTTTTTTCAGACCCGATGAAGCAAACAGCTTTCATGGGGTTTCCCCTCCCCTGAGGGGAGGGAAGCGCTGCTGTTTTCCTAGGGTCACCCTGTCACATATACAGGCTCAAATCTGTGGCCTGCAGATGGAGTCCAAGCTTGGTGTGATGGGTCAGCTCAGGCATACGCCCACCCACGGCGCCAGGCTGAAGGAGCACCATGACCAACTTCTCTCTGCTGCTCCCTTCCTTCACTGTGTCCACCAAGCAAAGCCGAGCCACCTCAGTAGGCTTGGCTGTTCCTCTAAATTCTACAGGGCCAAGTCTCCTGTCCTGTCTCTTTCAGCCCCTTTGCTGCCATTACTGACCCCACAAAACATCAAAAGGAGTAGCTGCTCGCCTTGCCTTTCCTCCAGTTGATAAAACCCAAAGGACAAGCAGCTCAAGAGGACAAGTGAGACAATCAAGAAAACACTTGAGTAGAGTGTGGGTAGCCAGCAGCAAGGAAGACACATGCAGAAGGTAAAGCTAAAGAATCCAGGAACAGAAAATTAATTAGTACATTCTCTCAAAAAAATCAACTCATCTCTGTTTATAAGAACAGACCCGCTATCATGCAAGTGTCTCACCAATGACTTTTCTTCTTATGGCAACAAATTGATACACCTCACAGAGTGAGTCTGGCACCTTTACTTAGGGTTTCAGAATCACAACACATGGCATTAGCAGATGTGCTTCTTTGCTTTTATATAAATTCTTCAGCAAGCATTTCATAAAATGACTAAGAAAGATCAGGACTGTTAGTGCTTTGACACTCTAGTTCTATGCAGAGCTGACTGGGAAAAAAGTGATCTAAATGTACGTGCCTGTTTTTCATTAGACGCACTTCTCTCTTCCGCGCGGCCTCTTCTGCTGGCTGGGTTGGAAGTGCTGGAGAGGACGCCATGACTACGCCTGGTGCAATGGTGCTGGTAGGGGCGGTGCGAATCTGGTAGGTCTGCACATCTCCTGAGGCAGCTGAAAGGCACAAGGGAACATCAGTTTGCTGACAGTGTGGTATGAAGAGCACAGTCATCTATCTAACTGTGCAGCCTGGGCTACAGTACAGGAGGGATGACCATCACCTGGGTCATCATTGCTGTCTCTTAGTTTATGGTAGGCAAGGTTTTGGGCACTCCTGATAAAGAAGTCTTCACTTACACTTCACTGCTTGATTTGTATTGCAGTATTAGTACATCTCTTGAGCAGTTTTAAGAAAATTAAGGATGACAAACAGTATTTCTAGCTATGCTCCAACTGTCTGCAAAAGGACAAACTGCAGGTCTAGTGATGTGTAGAAATCTAAGGGTGTAGAAGTGTAGCATGTATTCCAACAAGAAAGAAGCAGTGCAAACTAGGCACTCAATTTCACTGCTTCTTTGGAAGGTTTGGGTTTCTTTTGTTGTTTATTGTAATCTAAGAGTGTGTTATATTTGCCCAAGCTTGTAAAAGATACAATACCACCTAAGGAAATCACGTGTCCTCAAGAACACAAAACCCAGAAGATCAATGCAACAACAGTATTTTTCTTGGCTATGTATTTTCACTGATGCCTGGAGACCTCTTCTCCGGATAACTTTCCAATCACCTGCTTTACAATCATAAAAGAAGAAGTTTTTTTCTTCTGTTACTTTAATAAACCCCTTTTTAATAAATGAAAACATGTATTTTAAACCAATAAAAGCCCCTAATTTATTCTAAGTTGAAGTAGCCCTGCTTGTTTTAAGTGGAGGGCTAGACCAGAGGCACTTTTAATTCCTCAATGATTAAGTACCTGGTGACTAGTTACAAAATCCACAATAGGAAGAAGTTAGGGCTTTTAACTGAAAAGGGGAAAAATTACTAATAAATTAAAGTGTCCTTATAGAAAGAAAGTATCAAATAATCTTTCCTAACTGTAATGCTTCATGTTAAATTTACTGTTATTGCATATGTCTATCTGGGAGAACTCAGAACTTTAAAGTGGTATGAATTTTTGCAGAACATATTAAAAAAAACAACATGTAGACAAAATCCAGGAAATACAGAATGAAAAAAGAAAAATAAATATATATTGTTTTAAGAACTAAACTCAAAATATCCACAAATTTACCACTTTGAAAGGAAAGGTTCCAAGCAAGCGTAACAATAGCTTTGTGCAGAATTTCCTTTAATAATTTTGGAGACTTATCTATGCCAAAGCTGTTAATTCTGTTTCCTGACACACATGAAAGAGGCTGGCAACTTGCATCTGCATGGAGAAATTGTTGCATGGCATGACTGCTGTGAAGTTTCTCACCTTGTACAACAACTTGGTTGCTGGGTACAAGTATCTGTTGCCCATCTGTGGTCTGTGCATATTGTAAAATGGTGGTGCCAGGTTGGGTTGCAGCTGCATTGGTCATAGTCAGCGTCTGGAGACCTTGTACTCCATCTGTGCCATTGTTAGACAACTGTATTGCTCCTCCTTGGGTAATAGCAACTGAAGAAAAAAAAAACAACACAGCATTTAAGACATTAATTTACTCATTAACTTACAGTATTAAACTAGATATGGAGAATATCAGTTGGAGTTAAATCTCTTAAACCATTATACATCCTCAAATCTGACACACAGCTCTGATGTACGTTAAAGAAATCATGCATTGCGAGACCCTGTTTTGGGGATGGGGGAAATACACAGCCTAAACCACAAATTAGTTTTTCTGATAAAACAGCATCACACAGAGGAACTACAGATCTCCCCCAGGAAATAATTTTTAATTTGTTAATTAAGATCTTCTTGGTTGGTTTAGGTCTTTTCCTCAGTCCTTTCTTCTTCTCATCTGAAATTCCTCTCCTCTTCCATGCTTTATGCCCATCAGTCTCCTATCCATTTTGTGTTTCACACTTTTCTTGCTTTGGCTTTTTTCTTTTCTTCTGTTGTAGCCTCCCTTCCCTACAACTTCCTCAGCACCTTCCTAGCAGTGTTTTCATTCATAAAGGTCGGTTTCACACTTTCCCCTACCCTTCGATCACTCATACTTTGTTGGGTTTTTTTCCTTTCTGTCCCTCAATCCTGTCATGCAGGTGTCCTGAGAGAACACCCCTCCTTTGCGATTGCACAGAATTTCACTGTGTTCCTATATACAGACATACAGTTATCTCACCTATCTGCACAAGCAGTTATTTTACAGTTATGGTAGGAAAGCAAAGTTTACCACATCAGTTACGATACAATTAAGTAGGGTATCAGGCAAGGTGGCCAAGGAGGAAACATAGATACAAATTTTTAAAGAGGTTTTAAAAGAAAGATGTAGGCAAGTAGTTCTTTATCTCTTTTGCATATTTAATACTGTGTTTGTTTCTGTGAAACAGCATGTGAATTCTAGCTTTACTGCCGTATCCTCAATCCTTTAAGAAAAAGCCCTCTATCTGTAATATCTCTCTAATCATGAAGATAGGGAAACGTATATATTACATATTTTAAATTAGGCTGCTGAGGTTCTTATTTTTCAGGACTTTCTAAAATTCTAATTGTAGACTGCAACATTTTTTTCTATTAATGAGGTTACAATTTTGTGAACCAGGATTAATAACCCACCAGGAAAAAAAGAAACTGAATTACCTCATCTGGTTCCTGAAGTGAAAAAGTTTATATAGCGTTATGGGAATATATTTCACTTCATGATGCATTAGCTGCACTACCTGGCAGGAGTCCCATAATGTTAACCAAACAGTTTCAAATCCATACAACAGGAATGTGTTTAAAAGGCACGGTTATCAAATAGTCAAATTAAAGTAATCTTATTTTCACCTCCTGATTTGTCCTAGTTCAAACAGTTACAGAAATAATAGTTCTTCATCTTCTCATCCCCACTTACTAACACCACTGAGAAATTCAGACTACATACTGTACTGCCCACTGCTGGTTTGGTAAATGGGAGTTGGCACCGTAACAGTGGCAATGGCAGGTGCTGCCGTTTCCTCTTCAGACTTTTCCTCTTCGATCCTTGGCACTCCTGGGGCGTCCGAGGACAAGTCATTCAAGATTTTTCTGGAAAAGGCAGTGTGTTGTAGAGATTTTAATAAAAATTGTGGGGGTGGGGGAATTAGTCTATTTGATACATAATGCTGGAGAAAACCGAGAAGTGCAGTAGGCCAGCACGGAAAGTAGGAGTGCAGAATGAAAAACCTGCACCAGCTTCAAACCCTTAATGAAGATGCTTCAAAGTGCCACGCACAGATTGGCAAGGGAGCCTACACAGAACAGTTGTGCTTATCAACCCAATATACAGGTGCTTTTCATCAGGTTCTTCTCAACCCAAGACACAGCTATAACAACCTTCCCTTTCTCTTAAAAACATGTTTCTCTCTCATCCATTTTCACTCTCTTCCTGCTTTCAGCCACATAAAAAGATCTGAAGAAAGCAAAAGGGGTAAAAAACTATCTCCTCACATCGGGGGAATTGCTCTGTTTCAGGCACTGTAAAGGCCTCGGCCAGAGAGCTGACTACAAAGGCAGTTCCAGAAATGATTGCAAAGAGCAACCTATAATCTAGCACCTGCCTGGGAGACAATGCTGAGTGTCTAAGGTGCCCTGCCTAAGAAAGCTGCAAGATTAGCATGGGTAAAGAAAATTTTTTACAATTACTTCCATGGGTAATTAGCCAAAGCCAAAACTGCTGAAACATCACTGCTACAGGTCTCACTTAACATTACTGTAAGACTGACCACAGCAGGTTCTGCAGTTTGCATCACTTACACCAAACACTGTCCCTCAGAGGACAGTCAAGCCCTTTTCACTGCTGGCATATTCTATTATGTCACTGCAGAATGCTGCTTAGGTAAAGGGCAACATTTGCAATTCTCCTCATGTGTTTTCCTACAGACTGTCACTAGAACTCAAGTGTGGTAAAGCAAGCACAGCTCCAAGACAGTATTCATTTCCTAAACAAGGCTCTGGGATCCAGAACATCTGTATGGAGCTATCTGGGGAGAGCAGTCACTCAGCTAAGCAACTTGACAGAGCTTTGCTCTTGCTGCTTTGACTCTGTGTGCATGCCGGAACCCCAGCATTGCACAAGCACTTCACTGTGCCAAGCACCCAGACAAATAAAAAATTCCCATCCAGAGTCTAGGTGTTACAACCAGAAAAACTGTTGGACAAAATAGATGAAAAAAATACAGAGAGAGCAAGGAGGATGAGGAACAAAACCCAAGAAACTCAAAATAGAAAGTAAGAAACTACAGCTCACCACTTTCATGGCAGGTATGATCTGATGGTCAAAACCCACCTTTGACATCAAAACGATGGATTTAAATAGAAGGTAAAGTGGCAGCTTTACAAATACAGGAGCTACAAACTGACATGGGGAAGTACACAAAGTACTTCAGTAGCAGGATCAAGGTGGAGCTTCTGAGGAAGAGGTACAGCTCTTGAATTCTGTGAACCTATCTGCACCCATCCTGTCTCTGGGGCCAGTTACAGCAGTTTGAATAATGCCAACCAGGAACTCACTAAACACAGCAGTACTCTGTCTCAGCCTTGCTGACGTGACCCCAACGCTGGCCCAGAGTCTGAGCTGCATATACAGGTTTTACAATTACAAAGTTTTGTTGAGTCACTAGGATCTCGCTTGAGGAAAAGGCTTGGTTGGTGTGACATCAGTGTGTGCAAAGTAAGTGTGTGCAAAATAAGTGTGTCAATGTGAAGCTAGCGTGTACCCTCCTGTTTTGCTGCTTGTTTGCTTAGCTCTGTTGTCTCATGATATACAGCCATTCTTCCATATATAGTAAAAGCAAGTGTCTCACTGCAGAAGCAGACTGCAAGGAAGTCTGTGGCAGCCTTTAAGTTAGCAACACTGCTCCTCACAAATAAAAATATTTTCCCATATCTACTGTGGCTAGGGATCTTCATCAATGATTTTTCACTACCTTCAGCAGAACAGCCTTGAAGTCTGCTGGAGAAGATAGAAAATGATCTGCAAGTGCTAAAAAAATAGTAATGCTTGAGATATGCTCAGGCCTAGAGTATGGCTTATATTTCTATGGCTATGCTCATATGGCAAAAAGGAGCACCTGAATTTTCTGAAACAGCAGGAATCCACAGGTCACTTAAAACCTGCTGAATTCCAGAGCTGTTCCTTAACACTATTCAGCATGTTTTAGGAATGCAGTGAGATTTGGTCAGCCAGAGAAAACAGTGAAAGCATTACTAACATTAATTACTTAAATTAATTACTTAAATTAATTACTAACATTAGACTACCACTATGTGAAGGAGCAATTCAGTTGGTCTTACCACAGGAGTATTTGCCTTGACAACTAAAGATACTAGATACCTATCACTATACTCAACTCATATCCTGACTTCTTAAACTCTGAACATAACCAATTTTGCTCAAGCAGAAATTCTCTAAGCCACAGAACATCACATGTTCACTGAAAGTCTCGTGGGAGAAAGGAATTTAGTTTGATTGCTACTAGCATTTCAACAATAATAAAGAACAATAGAGTTGATTTTTTGCAGACTACAAATTATACAGAGGCCACTTTCTTGCAAAGCTTCAGTGTATCCCTTGTATTACGTATCCATTAAAGCTATCTCTAAGGCACCTAGCACAAAGATACCTCAATATTCCATGAGTGGAAATTAGCTTATTCTCTGCTCACTTCTGTCTTAACCCAAGTGTAACAGCTGAGGTTTTTTTCCTCCTTCTATTTGCTTATCTCTTTACAATCTATTGCATGGAAAGACATTGCAGATGAGAGATTTCAGTTAAATGGTAAATCTAAAAATAACTATGCAGTCATACTGTTTGCTTCCCCATGTGAAGAATGCATCCACCAAGCAAAACACTTCTGCTTTAAACCTCCATACCTGTAGGAGGGTCGTCTGGAAAGAATTTCCCTTCGTTTCTGTGAGTCTGTGACACTGTCTACTGATTCCTGTGAATCTTCACTTTCTGCTATAGTGGAGATCTGCAAATAAGAACAGCAAGCAAACTTAACAAGACACTTCCAATGTCTTTATTTTAAGGAAATGTTGACATCCTGTGAAAAACCCTAAAATTCAAGTATTGTACAGCACTTCTACCTATGCAATGACAGAAAGGGCCATCTGTTTAGCAACAGATCCAGTGAAGGAGAACCACAGTCAGTTATCTACCTGTGAGAATGTCCTTTGCCTTTAAATACTACAAAATACAAACAGAAATTCCACACACTTTTTTGCCTTCCATAATTCCTTGTTTCCATATATTTTAAGGAAACAAAGAAACATTTTAAATTAAAATGTTTGGGGGGATAATAACTAAACCCAAATTAAGATAGCAGAAATGTTTCTTAACTTTGTTTCCACAACATCAGCTTATAAAAAATTAGATGTGTTATAGGGAGAGACTGCCTTTTGAGGGGGAAAATTGTCAGGAAAATGTCATACATGCGGATGCTAAAAAAAAAATACAGGGCTGCAATTTTGAACATGCCAAGAAAAGAACAAGACTTCTAAAGGAAATATAAAAATATTTGCATCAATTATCTTTCAATAAATTTATAACGTGCCAAAATTTCAAGAAACATCTCCAATACATAAAACCAGAGTGTCTTTCAAAAGGCTGTAGCCACAGGACAAATATACAAAAGCTAAAAACAGTCAGTGAAGAAACGCTTGTGTGAGAAACACAGCTACCAGCCTGACATTTCATTCACTGTAGGCAAGATTCCTAAGGGCTCAAAAAGCTTGTTGGCACCCAAACCTCACAGTTATCAGATAGATGGCCTGAATGCTGACTCTGAATTAGCGGGCTTTGAATATCACAGCATTCCAAACAGGATGGCTTTCCACTGAGCCAGGTGAATTCCATGCATTGTTTCACTGTCAGCCACTCACATTCTACCTCTGGGCTAGTGATCTGTGCATTTATCTGAGAACTGCTCACCTCCAATAGATCAAAACTCTAAACTTTTGACTCCAGTGGCTGAGGGGGATGGAGCCTGCCAGAAACTGAGCACTAAAGCTGACAAGGAGTAAACAATTATTATAATCTGAATGGTCTAGTTTTAAATTATACGTACTTAAAAAAAAAATACTGCCCAGCTAAGTATCTGTATCAAATAGCCACAATTTCTACTTTTAAAATTAAACACTTTTTGAGCTCAGGGTACTAATAATGGAATGATGTGCAGTCCTTGTCCTGTGTAGCTGCTGTATGCCGAGCAACTGCTCTTTCTGCATTCAGTAACTCTGAGATTAAAGTGGTTAAAAAAAGTTATAGGTTTTAAAGATCACAGACTAAGCATCTCCTATGTCTTCAAGCTATCTCATCATATTGCATGACAGAAGAAAAAATGCTACAATTTTAAAAAGCAAGCAACATTCAGCAGGAATATTTTACAACCATTTTTATTACAAGAATGATAGGTTTAAGGACCATTAACATACAGACATCTGTTTTGTAAAACAATGCAAATATTTTCTAAGTAGCAAAGACTCAACCCAGAATATCAGCCTCATTAATTATTAAAGATTGCAATATTTTAAAAATTTCCTTTTGTTCACTTTGGAATAGTATGAACTCTTACTCAATGAAGTTGTGTGAAAATACAGTAGAGAGAAAAAGTGGAATAATACTGTACAAAAAAAACATGAGAGACTATTAAACTTACCAACCAAATTCTAGAGGGAAATGAAACTCGGCAATGTTTAAAAGTGAAAAGTGGTTAAACCAGAACAGAATAAAAAGTCACAGTGTAGCAACCACCGTATAAATTTTTGCCTTCACCATGCTCTAAAATTTATATAAGCAAAAACAACAATCCAGGACAAGAACCCATTAGAAAGCAGTGAACTGACAGGAATATTCAAAAGGCTCAATATTAGGAAGTTCTTCAGTCAGTACCTGAACTGTCTGGACCTGTGGAGACTGAATAACTGACGGCTGGGCAGCCTGAATTACTCCATGCACTTGAACAGTCTGCCCATTGGGCAGCTGAACTAAGGTCACCGTGGGCGCAGAAGACGTTGCGTGAGCTGCTGGCATAGATACCTGCAAAGAAGAGACAGTGAGCATAAATTAGGTTATTGTGAAATCTTCATGTTTCACTACCGAGAACACTTTTTGGGTGAAATAATTAATTATGTCTCTGCTAAGACCCTGGTTAGATGACCCAAATGTTTTAGCATAATATAAAAGCCCCTGGACTCCCTGAGCCCAACATCTGACCTACTTTACAAATTAATCTAATGCAGAATTTCTGCAAGCTCAAAACATCGCTTGTAAAACCTCTGGCAAGAATGAGAAAAACACAACTGCCTCTGTTTTGAGGTAATCTAATAAAACCACATCGCTACCTTTCATTTACTTCAGTTAGATCTTGCTAGGACTTGGGTGTACTCCTACAAACACTGCTGAGTCAAAGGCAGAAACATAAGGGAGTGGAGCTATTTTTATTCTCACTCTCACACCAGAAAACTCAAAACGTTTGCCAGATGTAAGAAGTTAAAATTTTTAGCTAAAACTTCAGACTTCCTAGAGATTAAACCATCATGAGTAGCTAGCAAAGACCATTTAAATAGAGAAATCTGACCATTTGTTGAGACAGAAAGCCTGTGGGTTCGCAGTGGAAACAAACTATTGTAGGCAGCAGCTGCAATTCAGTGAAGTGGGTCAGCAAAAACTCTGGTGTTATTCTACGAGGAAAACGCAGCACCGACCTGCAGGCAGAGTGGCTATGCCACTAGGAATACGCTAATACTGCCGCACAGAACACTAGCACTGCGTGCACAGCAGGGAGTCCTTCGCAGGGGCTCAGGCTCCGAGGACGGTGACAACCACAAGAAGCTGTTCACCTCTCGCCGGTCACTGTCACTCTGGCGTTAGAACGGTACGGGGGCGGATAAAGGGCCTTGTGCCATGGTTACCGCGTGTTTGGGCTGTTGCCCTGGCAACACAATAAACAAACCTATGGGCGGGGCCAGAGGGAGCTCCCTTAAGGGCTTTGGGAGGGACGGCCGGCAAGCGCGAGCGGGTCTCACAGGCCAGGCCAAACCAAACCAGGCCAGGCGCTGACTAGCCAGCCTTCTCCTAGACACCCAAGTTAGGAAAAATTGTCGATCCTCCCTTGTTCAACGGCATTTTGAGGAAACTCGATCCCTGTAGCTGCAATGTGAGAAGGGGCTGCACTGCTGCACCATATCAAATGCAGAACTAAATCCCCTGCTGTCCCCGTGAACACGTGGTTCTTAAAAAGCCGCAGTAGCTGGTCTCTGAATTTCATAAACATCCGCCACTTACAAGGAAATCTTGCTTAACAACAAAATTAAGGTGAATTACACATAGACCTCTCTCCTCCACAGCTGTCTCTCCTTAATCCACAAATTTGCCTTTACCTTTTTTTTTTTTTTTACAAATACGGCTGCAGCATTATATGTCAGTATTTGGCTCCCATCTGAGAGAAACCAGGGCTGAGATTAACATGAGCACAGTTTCTTCTGGCAAATTATACTCCTTCACCAAGCAGCCTTTTTAATAATGCATTTCTGACTGCACAGTCCTTGGCAATGACAGCAAAGCTGATCAACTGGAGGCCACAGTGATTGGATTAAGCCAACAGCAGAGTGTAACTTCCGCAGATGTCTCTGACTCATACCTTGTGGAATGGGAATGAGCTTCCTTTTGACTCTGAAAACTACCCTGAACTCACTGAAAATGCAGCAATTAAAACTAAGCTTACAAGAGGGGTGACTACACAGGAGACAATGAAAGAATGAAATTGACATAATTAGTTATTTAGATTTGACTAAGCCTCTAAGGGCACTCCTTAATGCCGAACACTGCCACTTCACACATTAAAAATACCTAATAACATAACACTGATGTGAACAAGAGAAGGAATTATGTTTATGCGGTTATATCACCTCTATAAAGAATATAAAGCCTGGGGGAAAGCTAAGGTGAAAGTAATACAGTGAATAGCAACACAGAGGAAATTAGGAAATATACAACATAACTCTTTGTAGTTGACATAGATTTTAACCATAGCTGTGTACCTTTTTCTAACTTGGAAAAAAATTCTCATTCATGTACTAGGGTCATTTTGACCAAGTAAAGTGCATTCGATCCAGTACATAGCTCTAAGTTCGGCTACCTAGAGGTTACTATGTTAGCACACAAATTTAGAACATTTTTGCTTCTCTGGACTGAATTTTAATGTATACCAAGGGAGAAGCAGTTTACTGGTTTTGCAAGAGAAATAAACTACCTCCACTCAGTTCACACCAAAGTGTTATTCACACCACCTACATCCTGTGCCTAAGTTAGACAGTGAGAAAACTGTCCAAAGAGGCAAGCTGGTGCAGGGCAGCTGGTGGCCTGTGAATTCTCACTACAGCTTCACTGAGCAAAATCATCCTTGTGCATTTTAACAGCCCCAGTCCCTCTACTATCACTCGAATGGAAGTGTACTATCTCTGGTTTACCAGAAGGTGTCACGACTTAAAAAAGATATTAATCATTTTATAAATTGGTGATTTAACACTTCTGCCACTTAAAAGACAATTCCCAAAAGTATGAGATCTAAAAGACCTGTTTGTTCTTCGCAGACTGCAAGTCCTTTTAAAATGAAAAGGTTACAGAAGAGAGCCAAACAGATTCTGTACTCATTTACACAATGGAGTCGCTTCTGCGATACCATCAGTTATCCAAGGATGAAACACGGTTCCAAAATTAGAGATGTAGCTGGGATCGCATTTCTTGGCTCTCTGAAATGATCTGGGAATAATAAATGATCTACTACTGTATCTCTAAACAGCCAACAATTCTGTGAAATTCTGGAGCTAACAGGATAACACGAGCTGTCAAATGCCAAGTTGTTGCACTTCATTATAATGTTTATTGATAAGATGATGTATTTGCTGCATTATTTATCTACATTTTCAGTTCACTTTCTTCAGCATTAAGCTGACTGCTACAGAGACGTTTCTAACAGAAAACATAACAGCAAAACAATCCAGTCAATATTGAAAGGACAGTAAATTACATGGTTTGAAGAAAACACCTTTCAGTGGTACGGTGGTTGTTAACATTGCTAGAAATATCTTAATTTGGTTTTCTGTTAACATTACACATTTTACACACATGCAGTTCTTCAGAGCTAACACAGCCCAGTGTGATGGGAAGTTAAAAATCTCTACTGCTTTAAGAACATGAAGACAAATATTAAAGGAACTATACATTGCACCTTTTCAGAATTGAATTAATAGAACCTGCTCTCAGGCTTGTGAGCAGACATTATCCCTCTTAAAAAAATTACCCAATAGGTAAAACTATTACACCATATGATTTTATACCTGGGCTAACGTTGCAATCTGTGGTTGTGCCTGTACTGTCATCTGTTGGGTTTCTGCCTCTGTAACGGCTGCATCTCCACTCTGCTGGTTCTCTGCTCCAGATTCCATGGTCATTTAGTAACCTACAATCACAATATTTGTCGTAAGTCTGGGTTGGTATGCATGTCCATTATTCTTGGTGGATCTGGTAGCAATCACTGCAGCTGAATTCCCATTACTACATACTCTTTTCATTTGCTTATTATAATATTGCCAAACTATTAGCATTCAGGCAAATTTTTTTCATGCCAGGTGCCTGCCTCAGGTTGATTTTCTGTGCGTCATGTTTCTGAAAAAACAGGTCCGGTCTCCTCCAACAGTGAGATCAGAAAAAAAGCGTGTTTTGCTCATCTTAAAAAACTGCTTGAGTAACTGCACGATGATGATCTAGTACCTCTGCAAGTTGGTGTAATGATCGGTGGTTTCTCAGGAAGGGCACTCCCTCAGTGCCAAGGTGACAATATGCCCTGCTATAGCCCCCCCTCTCCCCCGCAACTGCAGTATGCAGATAACCCACGGCAGCTGCTTCTGCCGTGGGCACTTAGCTTTCAGCCTATCAGACTCTGAACTAAACACGCAACATCTCCACGCAAACTTCTTCCACAACCAGACAGTGTATAGCCCTACCTCACAGCAACTTAAGTCTTTTCTATTTGCCAGTTCTAAAGTTGGCACATGTAACAACAGGAGGCATTTCTACTTGAACCTTACTGCAAATGAATATTTTTATATTGAGTGGTACAAAGAATTTCATCATGACCTGAGTCTTCTATCATATATAGCTTCTAATACACTTATATTTCTAAGCATTAACTGAGCAAGTCTAGATCACCAGAACACGGAACTCTATAAAAAGAGGTTGCATAACTTCCAAAACCATGCATGTAGGCAGAGTGCAATGTTAAATTCTGCACTGATCTGTGAACATTTCTAGTCAGTTCTTCTTTACATACTGATACAGAAACATTTAATACATAAAAGTAATGTTAAAGTACAAGGAAATGCTCCCAATGGTGATCTGTGGATACCACTGTCATCCATGGAACTACAAACATGAAATATTAACAATGGTCATCACCTCCACAGACAGTCCCAACCCTGTGCTGCCCCGTCTGCCCAGGCCTCTAGCTGGGCTGAGGCAGCAGCACACCTCTTCAGAGCTGGAACAAAACAACTAGCACAGCATTTCTGCTTTGGGAAAGGGCCTGGAGGCAGAGGATGCTAGGGTGAGAAGTGGGAAGGAGAAATGCCCCTCTCCTTGCTCAGCTTTATTGCCTTTCCCTCCCCCCACCAGCCCCCCTGGGAAAGACTCAGAAGTGTCAATACCGGTGGAGGTACCATGACCACATTAATAAACACAGAGTCAGGGAAACTTCCATTTCAACCCAATCTGTAGCTTAGCATCACAGGGGTGAGAATAGTCTCTGGAGATGCGTTGCCTAAAGCAGTACAGTCACATTCAAAGCTGAGTATGGTATGAAATTTCTGTCCTACTGTGAACAATTGCTAATTAACAAAGATAAAATAGCATTTCAAAGTAGTAGCTGCATCTCACATCAGAACAATGTAAGTTGAAGTATATAAATAAAAAAAATCTGTATACTTAGTATTGAAAGTGACTGTTCAAATGACCTTTTGTGTCCTATGTGTGTATGTGAACACTGAAATGTTTAAGTACCGAATATTTAGTTCCAATGTCAGTTTACAATCTCTTAGGAAATGAAAAGAAGGAACAGCATTAAACCTGATTTTCTTTAAATACAATGAAAGAAAACTTAAAAAATTTCAGTAACAGCTAATTTAATTCATGTAAGAGCCTGGAATTTGTTCCACCTCTCCCCATTGCCATGATTTTTGCCCCACATAAACAAGGCAGCAGTCCAACAAATCCTCACAAATAAACAATACTCTACATGTATGTATACAGTGGTCAACTGGCCATGAAAGAAACTAGCTGTAAACTCAGGACATTTTAAGTAGTCTCAATGTAACAACTTTTGTAAAAACTTCAAGAATAGCCTGTGTCTGTCTAAGTAAAGTAACCCAACTCTTTCCTACAGTACGAAGTCTTCTCCGTGTGGCATTTCATCTTTTAGAAAGCACAAAAGAAAAATCCATGCAATATAACTATTTGCAATATAAATTACCAAAGTGTTCTTAAAAACTTAATTAATGAAAACAGTTCAAGTGGTTCTCTATCCCAACTTTAACACTAGTTATATTTTAACAGTTTCAGCCCTCTGCCTTATACATCCTATACATATATATTTTCAGTATTCTGCATTTTCAAGTTTCAACTACAAACTGGACTACCACAGGTTCCCCTTTAATCTGTGTATTTCTGAGGAGTTATCTAGTTTTATCACATTTTTACAAGTGTCAGCCAACTTGTCCAAAGTAAGCAAATCCCCAGCTTTCTCCCAGTTCCTATGCATGCCTCGTGGTGACTCCAGCCAAAAGACTACCTCATCAGAACGACTTCAGGAACAGATCTTTCGCATCACTTTCATCTCCAAGACAAGTATAAAGAACTTTAAAAAACAATATCCCAGCTACAAATTCAAGTATGTTGTAAAAGTAATAATGCTTCTGTTTGCTGACAGAAATTTTTACTCCAATATAGAGACAACTGCTATACAAATGTGACTAAAAATAGATGAAATGTGAGGAGTGTCTTGAATCAGGTGTTTTGCAACGTTCACAAAAGCAGATGTTGCCAAATTCCTGCTGATAAATGCAATGTTTTCCTAGGAAGATTTTTCAATCTTCTCATATTCTATTCAGCAAAGGACCTCTGGTTTTACAAGCTTGGTTTCTATGCTTGCATCATCTTTTGCATATATAATCAGCAAAAGCATTAACTGTTTGAGGTGCTCCCTCCCTTACTCCACCATCATTTCAGAAATTAAATTCTTAACCTGGCTTGGAAACACCTAAAAGGAACCTCCTCATAACTTACAGTAAGCACAAAGCAATGCAGGAAGCTGCCTGCAAGACTGACACCTTGATACATGCAGTTTAAGCGAGTTGCCAACTCACTAGTAGTTTTTGGAAAAGCTCTTATTTTCAGCTTCTAAGTGCTCTTGAATTTGCTTCAATTTACCCAGCACTTATGTATCACAGGATTTGTACTCTAACATCCTTACTACTACCTTTTATAATAACTTACAAGAAAAAGAAGCAATTGGATCACATTCCAGATACTCTGATTACTGCATTGTTTCACGTTTGCTGTAACAGTACAGTATGATTAAGATTGCCAAGATATGCAACACCTATAACATAACTAGATATTAAACTGTGTGTACAGATAAGACCATCACATCTGGAATTAAGGTTGTAAATTCCTATTTACACTGTAACAGACGAAAGCTACATTTGGTTTGAAGCCATAACCTCCCCACATACACAAATGAATGGCAATCTTTACACCTCCTTTCTAAGCTCTCACTCCTTCCTGCTTCCAGGCTACTTTACATCTTGTCAGGATGGGGACAGCCCCCACTCTGAGAAGAAATGAGTAATTGCTGTATTTCATCTTGAACCACGTATTCTAAATGAAGCTAACAACAAAATAGGTGGCTGTTAAGAACCAGAGTTGGAAAAACAGTCTGCTTGCCTAAAACACCCCAGCTATGAACTCTGAACACAGATTAAGAAATCTGATGAGATTAACTGGTTAGGGATGGTTTAACTCGTGACTTTTATGTAATACAGAATTTTCTTTATTAATTCAAAAGAGCTAGTCTTATACTTACTAATACTTTCTTAATAACACACCTACTAATGATCTGCAACTCCAGAGGTGAAGAGTCAAACAGCAAAACGTTCAGCTGATGCCCAGTAATTTGTTTTAGCCAAATCAGGACAAGGAGAAAGAAGTTCGTTAGAATGTAACTAACTGTTGTAGAATTTACACCAGCACAGCAGGAAAAAAAAAAAAAAAAGAAAAGAAGAAAAAAGGACAGATGTTAATAAACACCAAAACAGTTGCAGAATGCAGAGAAAACTGCACTACATGAAAATAAAAAAAAAAAACAAACCTGGCAAAGGGGCCAGGCACTACTGCAGATAGTTCAGTACAGATTCTTGCTTATCAGATGTCTGAAACATGAAAAGCTACAGGTTACACTGCACAGTAGCACGGTACCAAGTAATCTTAAAATGCATTTGCCCAGCTGGATCACAGTGCAGAGGCTGGGAGCCCATCTTACAAACGGGTTCTGTGGAACCTGGGTGCTGAGAGACAGCGAGCTTTTGGGGCAATGCAAGCCTGTCCTATGAACAGACTGGACAGCACTGCATTATTTACTCCAGGAAGGAGACAAATGCTTCACACACTAAAATTATACTTAAATAGTAACAAGTAAACAAGAAACATTCATTGATTATAAGAAAAGCAAAGCTAAAAGACAGCAAAATTAAAAGTCTAAAAATGAAAATAACAAAATCTATTAAAAAAATACGGACATTGATGCTTCATGTACTGCACAGAGTACTGATGCTCCTGATAAGCTATTTATCAGGATTCAAAGAGGGGCTAGCCAAGCACATGGATAGCAAGAATATCCAGAATTAGTGTGGTTATTTCATACCAGAAGTAGTGCAGAACTGAATGGAAGATAAAATCTAATGAGGCAGGATTTAAATCAATCTCTAATCCTTAAAAATTCAAATAAAGACTGGGAGGAGGGGGTAGGTGAGAAAATGTCACATACAATTACTGCAGGTTCCAGTTGTCTTTTGAGGTACCTACAGATCTGCAGTATCTTAAAAGACATGATGCTGAACTAGGTGTGCTTCAGATAATGGTAACTCCTGTAACCTCTGATATTTAAAGTATCAATGCTGTGTGTTCAGGCTGTGAGCAGAGTTACCTCCCCTCCATCTGTTTATATGAACAGGAAGATAGAATTCCGTCTTCCCACAGCAGTCCTATCTTCTTCACTCTTTAGTACCCACCTATTGATACGTCTGGTATATCTTGCTCACTTTCTTCTTTGCCCATTTCCTATCTAAAACATCCACATGAACTCCAGCACCCCTACTCCTTGGTTTCTTGTTGCCCATAAGAGCCACAGAGCTCTCCCACTCTGCAGACATAGCTGCTTTTTGCCTCTCAGGACTGCAGAAAAAAAGGTGGAGGTCCTTTTCCAAACACCACTAAATCCAAGAAAGAGATCCAAGAACCAAAATACCTCACTTTGGCCCTTAGAGCAGATATAACTTTCCATCCATTTTTGTACGTGAAGGTCCTGAATGCCACAAAGCTTTCTGTGCTTTTCAGCTGTACCTGCTGGGACAGTGAAATACACTACCCCTCCCAGAAAGCCTTTCTTTGCTTTGTCTTCAGTACCCTCATGGTGACAATTCACTGGTATCAGTTAATGCTTATGCTGACACATAACGTGACTACACCTTGAGGCAGCACGTTTGCTTTACAGCTCAGATGTACTATCACAGGTTGCTCACAAGTGAGCACAGCTTTTCCAAGTGACATGCTTTGAAGTATCCTTCTCCACCACAGCTAGATGATGCCTTCTGGGTTCACTTAATATTAAAATACGCACCCAAATTTTGAAGAACATGGCAGCCTCCAAAACCAGTGCAGAGCAGGACCAAAGCTCTGAGTCTGACTTGGGCCACATCCAGCCAGCTGCTCCCTCTGAAGAGGCCATCTCTTTGTTCTGCCACCCTAGGCTCTGGACCCAGTTCAACACCCAGCCACCCAACTGCTAAGGGCAATGAAGGGCTGGGGCAGCAAGGGCGGTGAGGAAAGAGAAATGGAGGCAATGCCTGTTTCTCAAGCCCTATATTCATATTTATTGATAGCAGGCATGCCAGTACAATTCTTCAGGGAAGCAACTACAGTTATTCAACTCACACCATATTTACTATATGCAGCTTCACCGAGCCACAGATCCACCATGAAAGCACCAAAAAGGTCATCAAACACCGCTCTTGTATGCTACTGCTTTCACCTTTTCCGTGTAATTACTGAGGACATTCACATTTCCACTGTTCCTTGCAGCACAGCAGCCCTCTCAGAGACAGCTCAACAACTGCTTTATGAACTCACTCAATGGCTGACAGGCTGCAAACGTTCAGAGAAAAATAATTTTATTTACAGCTTACAAATGGACTTCAAACAGCCAGTAATAAATGCTCAACAGGACAAAGCAGGCCTATAATTATCTCTCTGTTGCTAATGACTATAGTGGGTTGTTGGCACAGGAACTGCAATTTATACCAGGGCTCCTCTGTCATCCCAAGCTGGCTCTGCCCCTACCACTGTCCCCTGGGTGTTTGCTGCCCTCAAGACAGTGCTTGGTGACAAGACAGTGCACCATACTATGAACACAACCTATGCTCACTCCTTTGTCTGAAATATACCTTTTATCACTTCTCTGACCAGGTCACCACATAGCCACTCGATGATCATGCCAGCTTCTGGGTCAGGACTGTTCAGGGGCTGGGCAAACCAACTGGAAATGGAAGTAAAAGAATGGCCTCAACCACCACACCCCTAGAAATTGCAAAAAATGGAGAAGAGTCTTCAGATTATTTGCATTCATATACAACAATTTGCCAGGCAAACTGAAGAATAAAAAGCTGGGAAAAAAATCCTACTGTCAATGAAGCTAAAATATTTGATCTGAAATTTGATCTTAAACTTACAAGAAAAATTGATCTTACTGTGAAGAGACCTTGCAAAAAGCAGAATCAGAGCATCAACTGAACTTAATACCTGTAGTCCTCCTTCTGTGTCTATCAATAAGACACTTGCAGAAGTGTCTGAAGGAAAAGCAGTGGCAGGTTTTAAACCAAGGATAGAAGACCGAAAGTCGAATCTCTCAGGTGAGCACCCAAATGAACCATCAGCTCTAGATTTTGTTTTCTGTTACTGTAACACAGGGAAGATGACATTTACCAGGCAGATGGTGAATCAGTATGCACAGGTAAGGTTGGTGAATGGAAGTTGCTTAAACACTCCTCACTGACTCCCCACTCTTGGCACCATACTAATCTCTAGTTTGGGCCGTCAAGATTTTTTAAAGGAAAAGAGACTGGCAGCAATTAACTGTAATTTATTGCTCGTATCACAGATTCTATGAACAAATATAAGAGCATCCATCAAGCACTTAGGTACACATATATAATTTATTCAAGTTTAATCCATACTGCCTTTTCTTGCTCAGTAGATAATTATCAAAAGACCTAACTGAATTACAACCTTTCCCTTCAAGAATGTGAACAGGGCACTAAATGCAAGCATGAATGCTCCTGCCCATTTTAAAATACAAAGCAACCAACCTAAAATTTTTAACTATACTGATTATATATAAAATCCTAAACAAAACACAGCACACTATCTTTTTGGTATTTAAACTACAATACCTTATCTAATAGTCAGGATAGGTCCTATGTGACTACACTGGTTCTGCAAAGAGGGTAGTAAAAGTGGAGAGAGACCAAAGCAAGTATTTCCAAGGCATTAACAGTGAAAACCAAACAAATGCCTCTCCGCTGCCTTAGGCCCTCTGCATTCACAAATTTCTCAAAAATACTGTGAGACAAAACAAAATGTCAAAATAAATCCCAGAAAGGTTATAAAGTCCCTGGGGGGTAACTATTACTACTACTGAAAATATAATCTATAAACATATTCTATTTATATATGCTCTGCCCTCACCCTGAATGCACGTAGGATATTAAAAGACTAATTCATATGCTTTTGTCTGTGATCTGTGTGACAGAATTGCCGTAACTCCTTATAAACACTTTAGTGAATGTGTAGCAAAAAAAACCCCAAAACCCTAAACATAACCCCCAAAGGTGTCTGCAAACTGAATTTTAGAGAAAACAGAAATTTTTAAGGATGTCCTGAGCAGTATATACTATCTGTTAATAAGCATCTCATCAAAACATGCTTGTTTCTGAGAATGCAGCACATTTTGTAGCTCATATACACTAGTTATCAGTATAATATTTATGCAGTTCATTTGAACAGAAACTGACTGCACTTTACTACAGCTTACCATCTCTCCTCTGGCATTATTTTTAGAATATACAAAGCACCTCATTTTCAACCTATGCTGAGTTATTGTAACTCCTCCTAACTGTAGAAAGCTTTACTTTCACAAAAACGGAACCACATGAAATTGTCAAAATACATGTCTGTCTTCTGTCTATTGGAAGTACTGTGGGTCAGTTTGCCACCTGCAGCTGCTGGCTACTTACTATGTACCCTAACAACTTAGCTGAAGGCTATCATTTGTACACAGACATCTTTAACACCACATAAAATAGGGACATCAAATGACTTTTTATGACAGTACTTGGGAGCTCATGCTTCTTCTGAATACATCATAAAGGAATGAATTCTTTGCAATCAGCACAAGCCTTGCAAATGAATAATCGGCATGGCCACTCATGACGAGGTTTAATTTCTAGCCTCATCAGACCTTCTTTTACCTCTGACTGGAACAGCAGCAGGCAGCGAAACGAGGAAGGAATGACTCCATGAGATGTGACGCTGCCCTCTCAGCACAGCTGACTGCAGTGCCATGACGCCAGCCACTTCTCATACTTGCCACTTCTGACTTCAGTGATAAACTGTGACCGCAGCCACTCTGATGGCAGTGTTTCATTAAAAAAGGAAGACACGATTACATCTGTCCAAAGAGTAGCGCGTGGGTGTGTGTGTGTGTGAGTGTGTGTGTCTGAAAGGGAACCCCTGTGATGCTACTAGATGCTGCAGTTGACCAATAGTGCTCACCTCTGGGTACCTCACGTGGTGCGGCAGGACACAACGAACTGCTCAACCACTGGAGAAAGCTTGCTGGACACAAACCAGCACCCATCTAAAAGCCACAGTACGTATTAATGCAGCCTGGGCCTAAGTAATGTGAGTACAGCAATGGGTAAGATATACTAACAACTCTGTTTCCAACAGGGCCCTGTGCCCAAGCTGGTACGCCCTACCTCTCAGTGCGGGTTGTTAGCTCAGGCTCAGTGCCACGCTAAAGCAGCGACGTGACCCCTGTGTAAGGATCGGTTGTGCCTGGCTGGCAGAGTGAGCAATTAAGAAAGAGTGCTCTAGTACCACTGAGCTATCTAGTAACCCCTACACATAACTCATCCTGCTGTGCTGGTCAGCAAGCACAACATTTTGGGCCACCTCCTTTCAGAGCTAATGTGAAGGTGTTTCAGCAGGAGAGCTGAGACAGTCTATTGTAATACAAGGGAAAACCAATTCTGCAAGCAGATACCTTCCCTGGTGATGGAGAAAATGGGATATTATGCTAGAAAAGAGGACTGTGTCCCTAGCAACAATGAAAGGTGTATTTGGAGCAGAAAATAATGTCAAGTTAGCATGGGTAAGATCCATCTATGAAGGTGTGTTCCTTTTTTCCACTGGGTAGACCTGCCAGGGTCATTCAGATGGATCATACTTGTTCTTCACATGCATTTCTGTGTCTTAAGGCCTTTTACTGCCCCACTGTTCATTCTGGCAGAGTAAGACCCACCTAAATGCTGCATGAAGTATTTGACATTTTGACATGATGTAAGGATCTTTGTCCATGTGCCAAGCAACCTATAAACATCCCAGGTCAGAAGCATCAGCTGGAGGAATTGCTGCAATCCCAAATCTGTGTCAACATGCCAACTCTGCAGGGAGAGACTCCACATGTGTATTACATTGTTATCTCCAAGGTAGGGAAACTACTGAAACTTGTTCTCAGTAACCAGCTACAGGAGTGATGACTGACAGCTCAACTGAGTTACACTCCTACAGAGAGCAAAGCAGGACTTTTTTTGTCACTGTTTTTAAGACAAGGGCATTTAGTACCAGTCCCTCCTCCATAGGCTTTGTCTGATGCAGAGATGTGCACAGTCTCGATCATTGGGTCCACGACAAAAGATTAAGTACACAAAACTAAAGTTACTCTGAAATTATACAGAGTATCGCCCAGCCCTCTTTTGGTGTTCAGAGCAGATCAGCAACAACTTATTTATAAAACAAAAATAACCCCAGAGCATTAGTCAGACTCACATCAGTCTGGTTAACCCGAGTGCTCCAAGCCCAAGGGCCAAGTATACCACATACAGTAATGTTACACCTGTAACAGAGAAACGCATCACCTTCATACAGATGTCTCGACTGCAATTACATACATACCAGACAGGATTTAATGGAAGTGTAAGCAGGAATGTGATATAGACAGCTGACCGTATGTTTGTTATTACCTGAAATCTTCCAATTCCAAAGTAATTTGTTACCAGAGTCTGTTAATTTTACTGTGAAAACACACCCTTCACATTTATCTGGACTCAAGGTTCTTAAGAGATTACACTGATTAAAGATGACATTCTATGTAATATGAATGTAAATTTATATTCTGAAACTTAATCTTCTGGAATGTGCCAGAAATTCAGGGGACTTTCCCATGAATAAGGCAAACGTTTCCTTTCCCATCCACACCACATCATGTCATGCTCAAACTGGGGGATCAGCTGGGAGGCAGAACAGCTCAGGAACTAGCTGAGCATCTGTTCTGGATGGTGAGCAGTGGTGCTGTTTTGTATAATCTTGTTTTGTATATTCATTTATCATTATTATTGTCTTCCTTTTCTGAACTATTAAACTGTCTTTATCTCAACCCATGAGTTTTACCTTTTTTCTTTTTGATTCTCTCCCCCATCCCACTGCAAGGAAGAGTGAGCTGTGTTTTACTTGCCAGCTGGGGTTAAACTGTGACAGCAAAATAGGATCTACCCAGAGCAAGGTGCTGTAGGAGTCCTGACAAGAGATGGCCATTAGCATAACAAGCAAAACACAGACAATTTAAAAACAGCCTGAGGTTTGAATGCCGTGGGTCACCCCAGGAAAATACTGCAGACTGAAAAGCATCAGATGTTCAAACCCCAAAGTGATACAGACAACGCATGTTTTCACATTATTCTTTCAGAGATCTATCACACCAGATAAGAAATTCCAAGCAAGCATGGAGTTTTAGGTATTATCAGCACAATAGTTAAACCTAACAAGAGGGTCTTGGGTAGAAACCATGTCTGTGCTGAGATTTTGCCTGTTGGGGCGAAGGGACAGCTTCATCACTAATGTTTCTAACCCACTTCTGAATGTCAGTGGCTAAAGGATTAAAGCATAAAAATTGCTACTTTGCATGTTTATGCTGCAAGCTTTATAAGCACAAACTATTCAAACAAAAATGGCTCATTCTATTTGATGCTTGGAACATAATGTGGTATTTCCAGAATTCAACCCATAGTATAAGAGTATGAAGTTACATAACTTGGTAAATACTGGAAAGTCTTGGTTAGAAACCCCACACTTTCAATGAGTTCAGAAATAAAACGTAACAAAATGGATGTTTCAGACCAATGCTTTGACGTTTTTATTAACAGATTATCATTAGAACTGGTTATCTAAGATAGACTGAATTATTTACACAAAGCTAGTAATTACCAGATATAAGGCCAAACGTCTGAAACAAATTCAAAATAACCTGTATCTTCAGAAGCAATGCACTTTTGGTAACCATTTGATAGCTTAGTTTCTTTCTTAACAAGCAATCTGGACTGGTTTTTTTGCTTCAATGCTTTTCAGTGAAAACTTTGGAAATGTTTTTGGCAGTTGGGAGTGATATAGCTGAGTGTGCCCAGGTATGCACAAAAAACCAGCACTTCCTTACAAACCATGTCTTTGTCCTTGTTCTGAATGCATCCTATTCACAAAACTCACTGCAACATTCAAACCAAAAGATTTGGGGCTTAAGCCACAGCTCAGTCTTGGAAACACTTTAAGTCCTAAAATTGCTACGGTGTTACTAGATATATTAAAATCATTCTTGCACGGACAATTGGATGCACTGGTCTGGAAGCAGAAGCAGATACCTTGTATTGCCTAATGTACTAAATCAATGACCTACCCACTCCCTATAAAGCAACTGAAACTAACAGTGACCAAATTCTGTAGCTGTCTGTGAGGCTGTGCCCTAAAGGGCACTGGGCAACCAATCTGCACTACAGACCAACCAGAAATCACAATTTATTTTTATCCTGGACCAATTCTCCAACCCAGTTCATCTCACTTCCTCAGAAACAGCTCTACTGGTGCTACTGGCACAGGAGTATGAACAAGAAGGGGAGAGCAGAGTCCACCCTGCTGTATAGGCCTGACGATGAAAGCAAAGTAGACCAAATCATGGTTATTGGTGTTGTAAGACTGCAGTAAGTCAACAGAGATGCTGAAGAAAACATACATATTCTGTAATTTATTATTGTTTTACTGATGACTCTGCTTAAGAGCGGGAGGCTAGAAGTAGGATGGTTATTTTTTATGCAGTCAACATTAGCTTTCTGAGGATTGGGCAGAGAGATGCGTTTTTCAAACAGCCGCATTGCTGACAAAGCAGTTTGCAGCACGTAACTTACTGCTTCCTCTACTCAGGCCAGGATAACGTGCACTGGTTATGCACTCTACATTAACCTTACTCCACAACCTTCATGCCAGTAGTTTTCAGTCACAGCAAATTTACAATAAAGATGAGAGGCCAAGGTATCAATCAGGATGTAGTAAGAGCGAAACTACAGCGAGCTCACTACCCAGGTGCCTTGGGCCAACTGACAGGATTTGCACCAAGGTGTTGGACCCCTTCTAGAGCTTTGTCTTTCAAATTGGGCTTGAGTAAAAAAATGTTATATATAACTCTCCCCACGTGACTGGGCTCTTCAAAAATAAAGGGACCTAAGAGTTACACTGTTCCAACCTCTTAAGAAGACTGAAACCTGCCTCTGAGGAGGAATAGCTAGTTCAACAACCTAAGTGTCACCAGATTTTCAAGAGGGAAAATTTCCTTTTGTGGTTTGTTTTTTATTCCCCCTTTCAACTGATATAGTTCCTGTGTTCTAGCTTTCCTAGCTGCTAAGACAAACTGACATGGCTCTCACCACCATGGACAGAGGCCTTACTTTTCCATTCACTCTGAATCATGTGATTCACAGTTCCCAGAGATGGGTTTGCTGACCCAGCTCTGTGCTGCTGAAAGGAGAAGGTTGTGTCCCTCTCCTCCCATTCCTTACAGTCTCCCTGAGAATTCGCACCAGTGTTGGTGCTAAGAGCATCTCAATCACCAACTCGGCTCACTCACAGAGAAGAAAACTAACCTGGCAAAAAAGCAGTTTTCTCCTGACTTAGTGATTTGAACTGGCTCGTTGTATCTTACATAAACTCAGTGCTACAGCCAACATACGGGATGGATGAGCACCACACAACCATGAGCAGTAGACCAGATGTCTGTCTCCTGAGAGTCACATACAGTTGTACCAGTTCAGACGAAACCACAGCAACAGACTACTTCTGTTGGTATTATGCTGTGGCATTAGTGCACACTGCCCTTCTCACATCTACCTTGGCTCAGTATCTCCCAGAATATCAGCACAAAAGAGAAAAATCTGGATGCGTTTCCCCATGAGGGGCGGGGGTCCTACTTCTACAGTAACACTGTAGACTATTTTTCAAGAGAAAGCTCTCTACAAAGACATAAATGTACAAACCCATATCATATTGCATGTTGCTTGGAGGAGTGGACAGGCACCAGCAGGGTCTGAGGCCAGGCCTGCTACACAGAGCCAGAGAAAGAGTCATCAGAGAAAATAATGCTTCCCATCCATTATTCCAAGGGATGGAAAAGATAAGCTAGATGAGATTTTACATTCAAGGTCTAGGAAAGTAACAAGTGAAAGTAAAATCTGACTGATATTGGAACAGCAGTGGAGAATGAGAGAAGATTTGGTGTAGCATCTATTAGAAAAACACATGCGATATTGGAGCCAAAACCATCAGGGGAGGTTTAGTAGAATTGCTGGAGAGATGATTAAGAAGAGTGCAGCAAAGAGCTGCAGAGAACAGCAATGGGAGGTTAGAACAAAGCATGTGAGAAAAGGACTGGGGAAGTGAGCATAACAGTTGTTAACAAAACCATGCAAAAGGTGTTTTAAGCCAAGTAAACAGGTAGCACAACGCACAGCATGTATACATGATATTAAGGTTACAGCTCATGTCCATCTGCTCATATTCAGGACACTTAAAAACTTAAACATAGCTAAATGATCCAGCGCTGCAGCCAGAAGAATCCAAACAGGCTCTAGGCTCTCCAGCTCGGTTATAAACACAACAATAATTTTTTTTAAAAAGTGACATAAGCTGCATATCCTCATTTAGCATCACTGCTGTTTGAGCTGCCGTTATGTTCATGCTCATTCTAGCCCCATCCCTTCTCCTGAATATGTGGGTACAGTTACTGAGCAGCATCGCAGTAACCAGGGGTGGGAATGATCCAGGTGAAAAACCTCTGGATCATTTCCCATCTTGTTTACCATGCAGTAGCCCAAACATTGCACTATGCCAGGGCAATGGAGAAGACATGAATGAATCGGCCAAAATTACCATAAGAAAAAAACCCAACCTATGTGCAATGATGGTTTCAGTCTGTCAGGAGTACACAAACTTTGGAAATTCCTGGATTTCTCTGGCTACCTTTTTTTTTTTTTTTGAGCCTGCTCAAGAAAAGAACCCGCTCTCTTAGTTTAGAAAGCTATGTGAAAGCAGAACAGGCAAATACAACCTAGCTTTACAATTCTTTCAAATGTAGGGAAAAAAGTTTTGCTTGCAATCTCACTGGCCATACATGCTATTGCTGGGACATTTTTGTTTCATTTTCCTGTGTGAAGTTAGCTTCAATATAGTTCATTAACAAGGCTTCCCACAGCTTTGTCTAAAGTAGCTCATGTAGTCTTGTGTCAGAGACCAATTGAAAGGTAATTAATCCCAGAACAGCAATTGGTGGGACTCTTCTATCTTTGGAATTATTTTTCTATCTTTCACCTAATGGGTTTGATTTATGACAAACATCTAATCTCATCTTACTCTCAGAAGAAAAATAGGCATGCTTACTATCTTAAGCAGTAAAAGAAACATTCTATGAACTTTCTATTTCACCTAAAAGTCCTAACTAGACCCTGGCATATCTTCATCTCCTGCACAGCTCACAAGGCTGGTTTAGAAACAGGAAAAAAGAGAAGGTGTCAAATTTCTACTCACTCACTCACTCACTCACTCACTCACTCACCTTCATAACTGTGGTACAACCAAGTGACCTAGAAGTTTTGAATAGACTAGGTATCAATGCCTTTGTGCTGGGTGATGTACAAAGATCGTTAACCGCAGATTGCTCAGGTTTTCATAATCACCATGAAATATGACTGCACAGACTGTGGATGAAGCAATGCAATTTTTGATTCAGAGAAAAATCACTGCCTTGTCATGAAACTTCAACTGTCTGCAGTTAGGGCACCAGAGAGCTCAAGCTGAATTCGGATACTTGTATCTGTAGATGAAGAACACTTTAATCTCCCACAAAACTAACTTTAGTGGCAGAAAGCTAGCACGGCCTTCTCACTGCACAAATGTTGAGAAGTGCGGCATGATCCCCATTTGCTTCAGAGATCCAAAAATAGAGCTGAAGTGTGAATATCCCATTTGTTTCACAAGGGTGTCAACAGAAATTCCTAGTCAGGGCCTCATCTACTATCAGAATCTTCACCTATAGAGCTATAGCTGCACTTAGGCAAGTACGGGTTACTTGCTTCTTACTGCAGCAGAACAGTTACTTTCCAGAATAAGATCAGCTACTACAGAATATTTTACATTTGACATCAGTACCAGCAATAGCTACGCCGGAGCAGGCTTCCAGGAAACAGGTTGATGACTTGACAGTCTGAGATGTTTCTAAATTTTCTGTATCAACAGCTCCCTCTCTCCTTTCACACCTTTGGGTTTGGGTTTTTTGTTTTTTGTTTTTTTTTTTTTTATTTCACCCAGGGTAGCAGACACATTTACCACCAAATGTATAAAAGAAAATAAAATATTAAAAAAATCAGATGCAGATAATTTATTGCATATCCAGACAAAAAGCCAAGAGTACTATTCCAAACACTGATGTTCTATTGGTGGAATTAAAGCATTAGAAATCATTATATTCTTTCCTACATGCAAATATTTCTTTTTAGGTGACCTGTAGGTGATGTTTAGCAAATACATACAACCACCTCTCTGGTCCCTTTTCTCTCTGACCTGTGAGGATACAAAGTGGTGAGGAAATGCAGAGATCTGTGTTAGAATATATATAGATCTAAGAGTCTTCCACTCCTACAAAATCGAATAAAATAATGTTGTATTTCTAAATTACACAAAAAAACAAAAAAACCAAAAAAACACCAAGGAAGAATTAACTGTGTCATTTTGTATTTAAAATAAAGTGCATATTCCATCAAACCAAGAGTGAATGAAATACACCAACCACTAACATTCTCTTTAATCACCCTTAACAGCTACATTGCTTACTGAGGTCCTCAGATGCCTATTAATCAATTACAACTACAGAAACCCTCTTCTCATGTTGATATTATTCAGAGTGATGTTGAGCACCTTTGGCCTTCGTTTCAAAGGAAGTGGTGGAAGTGACAGAAAACAGAAATATATACAAGGAAGGACAGGCCTGTCTACATATGTGAATCACAAATATCCATCTCCATCAAAAACTTATTTCAGTGACTTCACATTTTACTGTAAAAATACGCAACTGTTGATACAGGGAAAGGCTGAGAGACTAGTACATGCAAGCAGAGTCTCAAAATTCCTGTATTTCAAAATACGGTGCTTGGTGGTCACAATGGGACTGAGCAGGGATAACCAACATTCCTAAGTAAGTCTCTAGTCCTTTATTTAAAAATCAGGAAACTTGTTTCTGACCCCAGAAAAAAAAAATATTAAAATTTTAATACAGATATTATTCCAAAAGCAAATTGCATGCAGGCATGCCAATATTTAATAGGGAGCATAAACCAAAACCGAATTAAAAAAAAAACAAAAAAAAACAAAAAACCAAACGGGTTTTGGAAGGAAAGTTATATGACCTACCCTTCTTTATATATTTGAGAGGTGTAACAAACTTCACAGGGTTTTTTGGTTGTTTTTTTAAGACTGACATGTAAGTTTTGCTTATTACTGTTGTACAAAAAAAAATGCAGGTTTTGAAAATAAAGTCAAAAACAATGTCTTATATTCTTAGCAACAAAATGGAAAAGAGAAAACGAACCCCAAAGCCCCCCAGCCGCAGAGGGCAAGCCTGGTGTAAGGGAGAACAGGCGGTCGCGCTGCTATCTGCGAATGAAGCAGGGACAGAGCTCAAATCCTGCTCGCTGCACAGCGGGAAAACGGCAAAAGCAAATCCCAAACCAAGAGTCACCAGCCAGGGCCAGGCTCAAGTTCGCTTCGGGTTAAAAATACTGACAGGAGAGAAATAACGGAGGAAGAGGGAACCGTATCTGTTACGTGACCTGCGCATCGGGCTTTAAAGCTCTTCGCTCCGGTCTGCGCCGGAGCGCGGTGCTGGGTGACCGAGTGCCATCGCCCCTCCGCAGCCCGCCGGAGACGGCCGTGCCCCACGCTGCGAACGAAAGTAAAAACCACCAGACCAAGCGCTGGCCCGAGCTGCAGTGCACAGATTTTATTAGAGACTTGTCGTTACAGAGCCCAGGAGCGCGTTACGGAGCCCGGGAGCGCCCCACGGGCTCGGTCCCACCGCGGCAGGAGTCGGTCGGTCTGTTTATTTATTTATACAGCGCCCTCGGGTCGCCGGGGAAGCGAAACTCTCCGGGCGCGGAGCG
>VXBZ01006975.1:733735-786329 GCA_013399135.1 Heliornis fulica | reverse complement strand
CGCCCGAGCCGAGCCGGCCCGGGCGCGGCCCCGTCTGCCCCGGAGACCCCACTGAGGGCAACGGGTGTCCTCAATTTCATCAAGCACGTGTCCCGTCCGTCGTGGCTCCCCCTCCCAAACACACACTGGGGCCCTGTGGGACTTGCCACCCTCAGCTGCACTCCCTATGGGCATCCCACCCCACCCTGGGTACCTTGCTGTCAGGACAGATGCTCAGACTCAGGCCCCCGGTTCTCAGCCCAAGCCCCAGCCACCCCTTGAGGTATGTGAGCCGCTACGGTGCGGCAATGCTGGCCCTTGATGGCTCTCAGCTGCCTGGCATCCCTGCTGCCTCTCCGTGTGTGGGTAAAGCACTCACATCCTTCACATTCTCCTCTAAACCTTCTTCTGCTGCCTGGTTCTTGGGCTCCAGGCTGTGACTCCTGTCCTGTTCCCGGCCCACTCTGGCCAGCCCTGGCAGCCCAAAGCCAGGCACATGGTCACTGCTGCCCCATCTCAACACAAGTACCCCCTGAAATGCCACAGCCCTGCACAACCAGCCTCCACCGACACTGTAGTAACAAACCTGTTTTTGCAGAGATGCTGACATCAAAGGTGTAAACCCATGAGTTTCAGAGTGGCTGTGGCCAAGGTAACAGTTTGCACCTCTCAGGAGGAACATGGGTCCATGATGAGGCAGGAGATGAGATACAGGTTTGTATCTCATTGTAGAAGAGGAGCAGCCACATGCTCTGGCCCTCAACCTCATTTGCAGTACCAGTGCAATGTTCATGGCTGTATTTCTAAGTGTTGGATAGGTGAAGGACAGGCTTTGGACAGGTGTTGGACAGGCTGCAAGAGTTGGGCTTATTCAGCTTGGAGAAGAGACGGCTCCAGGAGTCCTAATTATGGCATAACAATACTTGATGGGGTCCTACAGGATAGTGGGCAATGGACTGTTCATCAGGTAGTGTAGCGATAGGACAAGGGGCAATGGCTTCAAGCTGAAAGAAGGTAGGTTTAGATTAGACATTAGGAAGAAATTCTTTACTGTGAGGGTGGTGAGGTCCTGGCACAGGCTGCCTAGAGAAGCTGTGTCTGACCCCTCCCTGACAGTGTTCAAGGCCAAGTTGGTTGGGGCTTTGGNCCACATGCTCTGGCCCTCAACCTCATTTGCAGTACCAGTGCAATGTTCATGGCTGTATTTCTAAGTGTTGGATAGGTGAAGGACAGGCTTTGGACAGGTGTTGGACAGGCTGCAAGAGTTGGGCTTATTCAGCTTGGAGAAGAGACGGCTCCAGGAGTCCTAATTATGGCATAACAATACTTGATGGGGTCCTACAGGATAGTGGGCAATGGACTGTTCATCAGGTAGTGTA
Source organism: Heliornis fulica (assembly GCA_013399135.1). NCBI lineage: Eukaryota > Metazoa > Chordata > Aves > Gruiformes > Heliornithidae > Heliornis > Heliornis fulica. The sequence goes on along the minus strand of VXBZ01006975.1, from coordinate 784,971 downwards.
GCGATAGGACAAGGGGCAATGGCTTCAAGCTGAAAGAAGGTAGGTTTAGATTAGACATTAGGAAGAAATTCTTTACTGTGAGGGTGGTGAGGTCCTGGCACAGGCTGCCTAGAGAAGCTGTGTCTGACCCCTCCCTGACAGTGTTCAAGGCCAAGTTGGTTGGGGCTTTGGGCAACCTGGTCTAGTGAAGAGTGTCCCTGTCCATGGCAGGGGGTTGGAAATAGATAAACTTTGAGGTCCCTTCCAACAATCAAAGCATTCTATGATTTTATGAACTTTTTCAAGGAAAGGTTTTTCAAAAAGTTGATGCCACCAGGGAGCAGGAAACAGGCCCACAGCCAGGTGAGACCAGCTCTGTCTTCACCCATTCACAAACACGACTGAATGCATCCAGTTGCACACCCTGAGGAATGAACTTCTCGAGTTCTGATCAGATAAAACCCATACTAGCCTTGAAGAGACTTTCTATTTCACAAAACCTCAAGATGGCACTACATAACAAGATTTGAAGATCCAAATATGGTTCATTTTTGCAGCCACCTGGTGACACATGACTGTGATGCTGTAACTGCAGGCACTGCATCTGATAACACCAGCATGCAGTTTAAATTCGTTTTGCTCTTGTCAAGTCTTGATTTTACTTACACTGAGTCTCTTCTAACTCTATCAAAAATTACAAGAGAAGGTGCAGAGAGCAGTTAGAGGTTTACTTTGCCTTTGAATTTTTTGATTACAGTTATTCTAAAATAAACTGGAAAAAAAAAACCCCAAACCCCACCACCCTTGATATATATAAAAATAAAATAAGGAGCTCAAGCTAAACAGGTAAAACATTGGTTTATTGACAACACATACCATGGCTTGGGCCACATCTTATTTTCCACCCTGCCTGCAGACAGGAAGGAGCTCCACAGTTGCAGGACAGTGTACCTTGGCTGTCACCCTCTCTGTGCCCGCTTCTCCCCGTGGGTTTTGAGGACCTGTTCCGTGGCTTCGGCTCATACCCAACCTGTAAGCAGTGTACAGCTGACATCATCTTGTGAAATAATTTTATCTTTTTAGAGTCAGCTAAGAGATGAAAACTGATCCACTGAAAAAGTCTTCTACTACTCTCACCAGGAGCAGAATTTTTCTGCTATTTAAAGCTGTTGAGAAAGGGAAGAAATCTAAAATCAATGTTTTTAACTTGGTCTATTCATTGGCAGTGAATGGAAATGCTATTCCCTCAAAACTGATGGTAGAGGTACAAAAGGCTTGTCTCCCAGACACACCCTTCCCATTTCAGTCCACTAGATACTGATGCAGAGGGCTATTTTCATAACGTTTTGACATTTGAACTCTAGTCCTATTGCATACAGCTTTAATATTTTAACGCGTGTTTAATAACCTCTATGCATTTGGTTGCCATATAGAGATGTAAATCAAACTAGGTAATTGTAAATATGTTTCAATTCAGCTCAAACACAGACACTTTGCTGTGTGGATTTTAAAGTTTGCTGAAACTCCTGTGTTTCAAGGAGTGATTACGAAAGCAAAGCCTTTGTGTTCCTCTTATGATGAGTAAAGTACATTTTGTGAGAGAATACTTGCAGTGAACAGAACACAGGTAGCCATCTGAGTGTCTTTTGTTTGACACAGGCATATCTTCATCTGTTCTACAATCCTTCTCTTTCCTCTTTGTCTTAATGTTACATCAGTTTATTTTGCTTCCCCAAATGACCAAAACCATATACATTCCTCACCTGTGCATGTCTCCCAGAGCTGGATTACTTGCCCTTGTGCAGAAAGCCTGAAGAATTACAGCTAAGTCTTTAAGGGAATAAACTCTGGTCCTCAAAAAAAGCAACTAAAATGCAATAAGCAGATCTCAGTGAACAGCTCTCGTGACAAATCCAGGCAACACTCTCAGCCTGAATGATCAGAGTGCTGCTGGTGGGACTGAGTCACACCTGGTCCCCTGGACCACCCAGGACTGCCCTTACACAGCCAGGCAGCTCCTGTTGTGGTTCTGGTCCCACTGCCTATTTAGGGCACGGCTGATACTCTGGTGGTGCCTCGTTGATCCTTGCCAGCCCAGCTCTCACTCACAGCCCTCCAGCTGGCTCCTCAGCACTTCTCTGTAAGTCTGTCAGCTCACCGAGGAGTTTGCATCTTGCAGCAGTGGCTACTTCTCTGCCAGACAGTGTAGGCTCCCCATAAAACAGGCAACTCAAGAGAGAGCATTTATCTCAGACTAAAACGGGCGCCTTGGATAGGCCAGATGCCTGAAGGGATTTGAGATTATGCCCAATGCTGTGTGTCTTCGGTACCTTCATCTCTTGCCCCGTGGCTGAGGCTTAGACCATATATGGGTGGGAGCTGGATTCAGCCCTGACTCATGCTGGTTCAGTGGCAGGGCTGGGGTGAACATCTCATACACAACTGCTGTGAAACCTTCTGATGGCTGTTTTGCATGTTCCTTCTTCTCTTACAGGTTTGTTTTGGTTTTGGGTTTGGAATGTGGTTGGTTGGCTTTTTGTGTTGTGGGTTGCTTTTTTTTCCCTCTTAGCAGATTTGAGCAAATTTGAAACATTAAGCAGAACTTTGTGAGTGGTGTGAACATCTAAGCTACCAAAACCCCTTTCCCTTACTAACACCTATGCTTTCCTTTCACAGTGTCCTTTTGGGGAATCTGTACAAAATGCAACGGTAATGATATGTCAATTACCCACAAAGTCCAACAGGGAGAGGCTGACTTGGGGAGTTCAGCAGTTTTCCTCTTCATCAGCAAGAGTTTGCTTGACGATGAGTGAAACCCAGCAAGATTAATTACTTTTCTTACAATTAAGCCTCAGAGGCAAATTGATTAGCTTTGCAGCTTCCAGGTTGGTTTTCCTGGGCAATGGACACCTTGCGTACAGCGCTATGGGTTGACTGCCCATGAACCCTGGGGTTCCAGGAGGCTGACTGGTGACATAGAGATCTAGAAGGATTTGTGCTTGGCTGTAAGGTGTGGCAGGGATGCAATGCTTACTTTTGCACCTGGAGCAGTCAACTCTGCTGCCGCCGATAGCGTGCAAGACAAATTTATCAGGAAAGCACAGACAGACATGCATTTTCAGTCTACACATCACTGTAAAGAGAGCAACACGAAGGTATTTTGTACAGGCCACAGCCACCTCTGCGAACGACTTGGGGCAAAATAATCTTTTAGCATTAAACTCTTGCTGATGATTCCTAGAGCGGTCCTGCAGCAGAGGGGCAGAGAGAGGGTGTTTCGTACATGTATGGCAATAAGCACAAGTGTTGCTGGGGAGAAAAAAAGGCAAGGTATGCTCTGGGCCATTGCAACGACATTTACTAATGGGTATTCTCCCTAAGGCAAAAATTAGAGTATTTGCACATAGTGCATGTGGAGGGGGCAGATGTTTCGTGAGACAGTAACATGTCCAGCACTTTTCAGTGTAAGGAGCATGGCACTGCACTCTCCAGACTGTGAAAAGAGAGCAACTGATTTTAAAGCAGAGGTAGGGGAGGGCAGGAGGTGCCACCATACTGAAGTGTTACTCTGAAACCCAATGGCAAAGGCATGTTAGCCCTCCAATTCCGTCTCTGCTTCCAAGACAGATGGAGGCTTAACTTCAAACTCCTGTGCAGAGCAGTCTTCTATCATTTCGTTGCCTCTCAGGTCCAGCTAAAACTGCTTACTCATCAGGATAAGGACAAAACCTTACAGGTTTAGTATCTGTCACAGAGCACAAGATTCACTGGACTCTCTGAGCACTTTATTACAGAAGTAGGTCTAAATCCACCGTTAACTCAGAACAAAGTAACCAAAAATAGAAATGTTTTTTCAACATAATCCCACTTAAAGTTAATGAACTGCAGCTCAGGTCTGCCCTCACTGCTCTTGGACATTCATCATTGCTAAAAGTAATAAATCTTCCTGGCCAAAATACAGGCTTTACAAGCAGACAGATTGCATGCTCAATTAGTCCAAGGAAATTGGTCACTTTGCTTAACCCCTGCCGTTTGAAGTATGGGGTCCCACTGCTGCACCATTCTGCCGGAGTGGGATCACATTTCTTCCACTGACAATCAGCCGGGGAGGGGAAATCCTCTGTCCCAAGCCGGGGACACAGCCATTCCCCACCATGCCTATCTTGTGTGGATCAGGCTGGCTCGCAGGCTGCTGCTTCTGTATTTGCCCATGCCAGCTGGCACAGCAATTAATTTCTGAGCTCTGAACACTTTTGGTTATGTTCTGTGCTAAATAACAGCCTGTTTCTGATTTCTCAGATACTTCCCTCCCTGAAACAGAGGGGAAGTTTCAAGGGTAAGAGTTTGGGGACAAATGAGCTCAAGCAGCTTTTCAACGTTTTGACACCGTGCTGTGTTTTCTAAGCTTCCCCAGTAAAACCCGTCTTCTGGCTCCCCGAGCACAGCGCAGCAAGCCCAGGCTAGCCCACCATCTGAACAAGTCCTGTGCAGACTAGGGAAAGGGTCCTGCCTTCAGTCCATGAAAAACGCCTCTTGAAAGTCACTGTTTTCTTGCCACTATAGCTTTACTTTTCTCTGTCTTCCTCATTAAGCTGAATTTCTTCTCACTTTGCTTGACCTCTGCTTAATCCCTGCTTAACCATTTCTATTTTTGGGTGCTTTGTTCTGAGTTAGCTGTGACTTCAGACCAAATTCTTCAAGCAGCGTCTTCTCTTTGCAGAGACATCCCGGTACATGTAGTCCCAGTGGCTTTCAGGGCACCCCACTCATTGCCCAAAGATAAAAGATGGATTGTGCTCCCGCTAAGCCCCCTTCCCATCAGGTTGCCTCCTTTGCCCCATCTTGGTCCCCTCCATGACTTAGCAAAGGTCTGACATTGCCTGAACATGGCAGTGCAAGCTCAGGTAGGTCCCTTCAGCCTCCCTCCTCTGTGCTGCTTTTCCTGACTCGGGATGGACAGATGATGGCCCTGCAGAAGCTTGGTTCTCGTTGTTGTTTCATCTTATGGCAAGTCCCTTCTGTGCCAGATGTCAGCAAAACTGCTGTGGGCTGAACCTCTAAAGGTCACCTAAGCTTTGAAGAGCGTCTTGTGTTTTCACGTGACAGCCTGTCACACAGAAGGAATAAGCAAAATGAATTGCTGACCAGGAGGGGCTCAGGCATGCTATAAATACCTGTTTATGCTCCAAAGAGTGGCAAGTTTTTTCTTGTCTATGGAGCCCTTTTATCACATACTTATCACCAATTGTGAGCCTCCTGTACTTAAAAACTTTCTCTTGCTTTAAGAGGTAGAAAAAAGGATGGTATTATCCACACTCATTAAAGTACAGACATGGCAAACATAATATGAATGGGATACTGGCCCTGCACAGAGGGTCATAAGCAATTCCTGTCATGAGGCAATGTGGGCCCTGTGCAGGAGGGAGAAGGAGTCGGGGCTTATCTGTACCCCACTGAGCTTTTTCCTTTGAATGGGAATGGGATTTCAGCTGTTGTGTATGGGGGGGGGGAAGCCATTGGATGAGGCCCCATGAAACACAAAGCTGAAATGAAAACCAAATCCAAACCCAGTAACTGCTGTCCCAGTGAGTTGGGGAGGAGGAGCAGAAATTGTTAAGAAATAACTGTTGGGAATGCCCTCAGCTTTGGCCCCGAGAGCCCTCATTTATCTTAAAGGTGGCTGCTGCTGGGGGTGGTGTGTTCTGCACCGCTCTGCCAGTAAATACCCCATTCCTATCTGCACAGTCTGCTGGGTTTGAGTCAGTTCCCATCAGAGAGAAAATGCTATTTAGGCTGACTTTCACACTTGGAAAAAATAAACCTTATACTTCCCTAGCTGCCTTTCCTCCACGCTAGAAGCCAGCAAACACTAATTTGGTGAATAATTTCAGCAGTGGCAGAGACAGGAGAGCCTGCATGTGGTATTTGGTTTCAGGATTGCTATCACACTGTCTTGGTCAACAAATGTCTGTGTATCTTCAACAGCTTGACTCCTTAGCATGTCCGCTTACTAGAAAGTCAAGTTGCAGGAGTTGTGGGAGGGAGGGGGAGGTTCTTCCAAAGAGAAAAAAACAGTGCAGACACTGAAAAAGTAGTGCAGGTTGATCAGAAGCAAAATGCAGACAAAAAATGAGGGTGGGAGGAAGAGAGGAGGGATTATCATTAGCCTTCTTTGGTTTCCATCGCAGGCGTGTGCTATCTATTACAAATTTAGCTGCATGAGGGAGCCACAATTTCTTTAAAACACGCCAGGACTCCGGTCTGTCTCTCAGCCTGTAATATCCAAACAACAAATTGGGTCCCAGCTGGGCTCTGTTTTTCAGCGTAAAACACACTGATTTTCTCTCCCACGGTCAAGAGGAAAGCAGCGTCTGACAACATGAGACGAGACCAGTACTCTCTCTCAAACTCCCTGCAAGTGGGCTGTTTCAGTTATTTGGTTATCTAGGTACTGATTCTAGGCTCTGCAGGTTTAACTGTGCCTCATAACTGGTGGCACACCACCATCATCCATCCTCATCCCCATTGCCAATCTCCATCCTCATCCCCACCATCCATCCCATCGTCAGCGTTCGTCACCACCTTTTATCCGCCACTGCCATCTTCTGTGCACCTAACTGTGCTTTGACCTCTCTGCCTGGATGCCTAAGTGAAAATGACCCCAAGCTGAGCTGAATCATACTTAAACAGGCAAGCAGGAAGCCTTGCTTCAAATAACTAGGTTTAGCCTTTTTTGGTGCTTGTTCTTGCCTATTGTCTTTCAGGTCGATTTTCATGGACTGCTAACTATTAATGTATGGTGATTTGTACAATACTTCCACTAGCCTTGCTGTTATGTGTAGGTAGGAATGAGGTACTGTATCTAATCACAAGTATTTATTTATCCAATTATGTAACGTATTTACTTGTGTAGCTATATAACGTATAATTTAATTTGCTCTATGGAAATAATGAGCCTTCCTTACTAGATTTGTGTCAAACTGGCTGAACATAAATTGGAACTCAAATAAAAAAACACATTACTTTAAAGTATTCTTATTTAACTATTGATAAAATAGCTCAGATGGGCGCAGTGTAAATGACAGTAAAATTGGCGCTTACAATAGACCTATTAGACAGAAGGGAATTGGACTGAGAAAAACAAATCGATTTTTTTCTCCTACACCACGCTTGAAGGAAGAACTGTATGTAGAGAAGGGATTCACTCATTTAAAAGACCTTGGTCAGATGACTGGGGACAAATGTTTGCTTTCTCCCTCCATCCCTCCCCCTGGGGGTGATCTCCCAGGGGTTGGTGAGGGCTGCAGTGGGATATTGCCACCAGCCCTCCCTGAGTTCCCTGTCTGAGCTGGTGTACCCCCCTTTGGGACGATGGCCCTCAGTCCCACTGAAGTGACCTCCACATGCCACTGCTGGGAACATCTCAGCAGCATTTTCAGTGTTGCTCGTGGGGGCTGCTGATGCTGCAGTGTGCACCTGCCTCATTGACTGCTGCAGGGAGCCCCAGCGAGCCACTGCTGAGGGCTGGGGAAACAGCCCTGTGACCGTCTGCTCGAAAATCTGCACGAGGAATCAGGGTCTGAAGAGCAGCTCCTCACCTGCAGCTTAAATACAAAGCAACCTCTTTTTTTTTGCCAAGCCCTTGTCCTTACAGTGGTGGAAGCGCATGCTCCACTCCCACCCTGCTGTTCCCTCTGACCCCGTGTTACATGTTTCCACCTCACAGCCATGACCAAGAGCCCCGAGATGCTCATGGATCCTGTAGAGTTGACTGCAAAGTGCTCTGCCAGAGTCTGGCTGGCCCCACCGCTTGCTCCCAGGATTGGCATCTGATGACCAGCTTTGGGGCTGCAGAGAAGTGAGCTTCAGGGTGCGCTCACCATGGCTAGCCTGTGCCCACACACAAGCTGCCATGCCGGTCCTGCCCACGGGGAGAGGGTAGGTCTCTTTGGCAAGGTCTCTTTGGCAAGGAAAGTATTGATTGCCCCCTTTCTTCCCTCCCTTAACTGGTAAGGTCCGAGATAAACAAGTTGCCGCACAGAGCTGTATACAAAAGGTTATTATACGATAGGGAAAAGCCCAAGCCAAGCATTTGGCTGGGTTTAGGCTGTTCTGTGCGTTTCCAAGCATGATAAAATTAGCGGTATTATCTCTGTGTGTGTGCTGGCACGTTCGGAAGGCTAATGGTGTCAAAGCGGCAGAAGAAAACGAGAAGAGGTTTGGGAATACAGCAGAGTGTTCTCCCTAGAAGGGAAGATTTGTGGTTTAATTTGAATAGCATCATGTTGGAAAAGACTCTGCCCTGGGTGGAGAGTAGGTTATTCCAAGAGAGGAGCTCTATTGCTCCTTTCTATCTGTAGAAGGAGATTAAAAGGACAACAGCAAGGATGCTGATGGAGAGCGTCATGTGGAAGACCTGAGGTTTGTGGAGAATATTTCCTCACTTTTATTTAGCTCCAGGGCATGGGTTATCTCTAGCCCTCTGCTCACCACACCTGTCTCAATCTGCCAAATACATTTAGCTCTTCTGGGAGCACAAGCAAATAAATAAAACCAATGTAAAGATGAAAGGCAACAGTTTGGTTTCATTTATGGATGCTTTTAAAAAGCAAGGAATAAACTGAACGCTGTCTACCCAGGTTTCTCTCTGAAATTGGAGATTCTGGTGAACCACATCTGGATGAATCTTGATTTCTGCAGAAAGGAAATACAGCAAGAACCTTGTAGTTTGCAAAGGCACAGCCAGGCCTGACCTCCCTCCTGGTGTCTCCTGTCACAGATTCTCATGTCTGACATGAGATGCCCTGCCCAGAGTTACAGCAGTTTTTGTGCTCCTGAGCACTGAATTTCACCCTCCCCTCATTCTCTGGGCTTGCCTTCACCGCCACTTCCATCCTGGCTACAACATCAACTACATGTCAAACAAGAAGGTGGGATAAATATTCCAAAGCTGCTTCTGGCTTCAGTGTTTGGCAGCTCTTGCAATTACTGCGATTTGTGAGGAGTGGGAGGGATCGCGACCTGTACGTCGAGAAAACAATGCAACAAGAGACCACTTCAATGCCAAATGTTCATGGCTTGGCCAACACAAATGTCTCAGCAGGGCAGAAGCACAGAAACACGGAACACGGAACAGAGAAATGGGAAAATGCAAGAGAAGGCACCATGCTACAGGACTAACTCCTGGCTAAGAGAAAGATGCGGCTGCTACAAGCACAGCACTGGGGTCTGCCAGAGCACGCCAAGCCCAGTATGAGAGGAATAACCTCAGGATAAACAACTGTGAAGTCTAGATAATGTGGGGTTAGCTTCATCTGCAGGGCGTGCTGGGCCCAGTGCTGGGTACTTAACCAAGTTAAAATCTGGGGGATGGTGTCTGCTCTGGTAGGTTAGCTTGTGTGAACTACCCCAGCTCACACACCGTGGGGGGGAAGTCTTTTTTCTCCAGCACTGGTTTCTTTGTGCTGGCTCCCTGCTTGCTAAGGATACCTCACCCTGCGTGGGCTGCTACACAGCCATGAGTCCATCAGTGCTCTGGAGCAGTGTCTGCTGTGCCTGCACTTGGAGTGATAGCTCAGCCGCCAGAAATCCCGATAATAGCGTTCTTTGATCATTTCTTTCCCCATCATTCCTCTCATGTCATCTCTGCAGGGTGGTAACTCAGGCGATGAAAGGTTTGTAGGGAGAAACGGTATTTCTGATCTGAATAAAGGTTGTGACTGGGAAAACCATGTGGACTTTGGGCCAAGCTCTTCCCTGTGCTGCCATGCAGCATGGCACGGGGGGGCTACTGAGGTGCTTACAGGAGACCTACAGTCCCAAAACTCCTGTCTGCTTTTACTGCAGCAGCGGCTCCAATGGAGGGCACAACCTTTCCCTGTAGATCTGATCTTGTTTTTGGGAGGGCAGGAGTGGGTTGGAAAGATGGAGCCCAAGCAGCGGCAGGACTCTGCATGCCCCAGCCTCCCCCCAACCACCACATTCCCAGGGCCAGAGGAGCCTGGTGGGAGATGCATGTGGATGGAGGGGCACCTTCCTGCCAGGGGGTCTGCACCAGGGCACACCTGGTGCCTTGAAACACCTGCATGAACAGTGTGCCCGGTGCTGAGCTGGGTACAGCTGCCACCCTGCAATGCCTGGGCACCATCTCCCTCCCCAGCACCTCAAGACAGCTTCTGTGAGACCCAGATTGGGTTGGTTTTTTTTTCCTCCTTTTAAATCTTCCAAAGAACTTACATGCAGCCTAAGCAAAAAGTCCTGAGGCTGCAACTAGCAGAGAAAAGAGCTCTAATGACTGAATATGTTTAATGGCAGATCGTAAATGACTGGTGATGTGTCAGCTGCAGGTCTTGAGCAGAGCAAGACTTGATCTTGAAATGGTAGTTGCCACCCGTTATCTGCAATGAAACAAATGGAAATACTTTTGTGCCTTTGCTTGGTGCCTTTTTTTATGTTCCAGGTTTGGAGATTTCCCCTGTTCCTGTGAAGCAGACTGTGCTGACAAAAAGGAATATCACTCGCTGCCGGCTTCTGCGCGGTGACTCGTGCTGCAGCCTGAGCGCTCCCAGGCTGCTTCCTGGGGCTCACTCTCAGCTCAGCATCTGCTGCCCTGCTTCCACTGCAGTCATGAGCAGTGAGGGCCTGAACCCAGCAAGCTCCTTCACCTCTTGCTCCTTCACCTCTTGTCCCTTCCTAACCCTTGTGTGGACAGGGCAGTCCCAGGGGCATAGCTCTGCCGACAGCCTACCTCACCCAAACACAGGTACCGGTAATGGCAGCTGCTGTAACCTCCGTCAGACCAGGTTACCTCTGCTGCCTTTATTTGCCTTCCTACCTTTGACCTTATCCACCTAGTTCTGTGTTCATAAAGAGAAGAGTGATTTCTTCCTGCATGGTGTGTGGAGTCATACACGCGGCATATTTTCTGACCAGTCAGGGAAAAAGATGTACTTCCCTATCAATCCAGATGGTTTTGGCTTGACAGCCCCTCGTGTCTTTCAGTTATTTCACCCTTTCTAAAAAAAAAAAAACCCAACCCAAATTCTATCTATATTCAATGCAACAACAACCAAAAGTTTCTTTTGAAGAGGAAATCAAAATATCTTGATGCTTCCCCATGTGCTCCCCATTCTGTCACCATGAATGCTCTGCAGGGGTCACACAAACACCTTGGGACATCAAAGCCTTATTTCTGGGGCGTGGATCTTGGGTTGGTGCCTGTCCAGCACAGGTACCTGGCTCGGCAGCCAGCCCTGACTCCCAGCACAGTGCAGGGTGCAGTCGGGATGGGGTCTGACCGCAGGAGGCGTGGGGGAGCCCGTGTCACCCCAGCATGGGTGTCCCCATGCAGCCCAGTTGCACATGCATTATCGGGGCAGAGCTGAAGATGGCAGCAGGAATTTGGTTTCTCTTACCGCATTTTGTCTCCTCGGGAGCTGCAAGAGGGCTGCTGCAGATTGGAAATGGGGCTGCGATATGGGGTTAATTAATCATTCCTGGGGGCACTGCCGAGGAAGGAGAACTTTTCTCCCCTTGCATTGAACCCCATTTCAAGCACACAGAACACGGAAGACATGCAGAAATCACCATGTGGGTCTTTACCTGAGGTGATTATCTCCTGTAGGGATCCTCTATCCAGTGTGGGGAGCACAGACTGCACCCTCAGGCCCAAGAGCTGCCAGCTTGTCTGTGCCCCCAGCCAGAGGGACATCTCTGGGCTACCTCCAATAGCTCTCAGGAATGGGCACCGCATAGGTTTGCAGTGCCTAAGTAGAAAAAAAGAAAAAAAGTTAACTAGGTATTTTTCATGCTGGACACCTTGCTTGTGGGGGTTGAATGCTGAAGAGCTGGCTGCAGGCATCTGGGGAGGGGCACTGCCAAGAGCCCTGGGCACTGGGACTTTGCCTGCTTTATTAGGGGGCGTGTGTCATGGCATGAGATCTGCCCGTTTTCCAGCAGCAGGCAAGGGAGGGATGCCTGGTACTCTGCCAGTTGTGAGTGCTTGACTCTCAAGCCAATGGGAGAGACCAAGGAAGACAGCAGGAACTTTATTCTGCATCTTAATTTATAGATGTTTCCCTAATCCTTTCACAGACCTCATCTGTTTGAGAAATCAGGTTCATATGTCATCTGCAATGTCTCCTTTCAGACAAATAGCCTCACAGCATCTGCAATTTCCATAAGTGTGTTGCACTTGGAAGGCAGAGATACATTGGACACTTCAGCATAGCTTCCTTTTAAGTGCCACAGGGTTTGCCTCATCAATGTGAAGGTCTATTCGCCGTTCAGGGCACGCTGGTATTAGTTTCAAGCTGCTCAGATGCATCAAGAGCAGAAGAGCCAGTTGCTTCAGGAAGGCACTGCCAGCTGATGCATTGCTCAGATCCCCATTTAAAGGGCAGAATTTGAGAGGACACCTCAAAAAGGGGAAGGAAAAAGAAGGCAAAAAAATGTTTAAGATTGCAACCCCATAAACTTTAACAGAATTTCCTGGGTTTCATTCATTTTCCTGTAATTTTACACATGTCTTCACATTAAGTGCTTATATTGTCAGAGGAGCACTCAGGGTAAGTAATGTCACTCAGCGAGTCACAAATGGAAGCCATGTCAGCTGGCGTTGCAAAATGGATCTATAACTGGCTTTTTGTCCCTCGATTTGAGATGATCTAATTGGATTTCTGTGATTTGTGGCTCAGAGGAGGATGCTCGCCATCCTCTCGCTCCCTCCATGTGCCTGGGCTCAATGTTTTCCCCTCTTCTGGACACCTGGGTTTTGGAGGCGATCAGTCTCTGCAAGGGCAACATATGTATTTCCTGCCTAAACCCATCTCTGTGCCAGTAACTGCACAGGGGATAGCAGGTACCGCTGTGGGGACCACTCGTGCCAGTCCTCAATCTGGAAATCATGGTGAAACTGCAGGTGTAAGAAAAACGAGCGAGACGCTTGGGTTGAGTTATGGAGACCCATAGGAATTTACTACGGCACCACAGAGCTGCTTGTGATGGCGGTGGCACCTGGTGCCAGTATGGGCTGCTGCTCCAGAGCCTCCTCTCCACGTGTTTATTTACTTTCTGCAGCTCATCCCAGCAAGACGCCAGAGCATCAACGTACAACACCCATTAACAGCACGGCACATGCCCCTCCGTGCCCATGTCGGTCACTGTGCCTTCTCTTTACTTGGAGCGTGGCAGTGAGTTGAGTCCCTGGCAGTGAATCGAGTCCCTGGCTCCTGGGCCATGCCATGGTGGCTTGCAGGCCGTGCGTCGGCCAGGTGTGTGGGGCAGGGGGTAAGTCATGGGCATGCAGGGGTCCTGCGCTCGCCTGGGCGCTGCTGTGGGTAACGCACACCTGCACATGTGCACAGGCGTGCACGCACACACCCTTCCACAGACTGACCCCGGCTGGCAGCACCGTGGGGGTAAAGCCACTCTGCCAGCCTAAAGCCTCTCTGAACATTCCCACTCCCCTGCTCTGGTGCTGGGTGCAGGTATCCAGCTGGGGGCCCTGGGGATGGTGGGTTTGGCACACCAAGAGCTCCCCAAGCTGCCAGGGCAGAAGGTGCCCTGTAAAAGGGTCACCCCTCATCTTGCTCATTCCACAGACACTCCTGTCGTGCCTCTCTGAACAGCCCTAGGTGAGCTCCATCCTCACTGAGTCACCAGGACTTGAGGAAGACCCTGTGCAGGACTGCCTGCGTGCGCCCTGCACCATGGTCACCCATCAGTGCTCCTGCTACACTCCCCTAAAATTTGGGAAAAATTCACTGCTGGCTGTTGGCGGTGGCAGGATGGAGAGACTCCTGCCACGACCCTGGTGGGTTGCTCATGGCTTCCCCGCACCCTCTTCCCTTGCTGCATCGTGCTCAAGTCATGAATATATGTATTAACTCCAGAATAGTCTTAAGCAAACATTTATCTTGCAGAGCAATGGCCGTTGTTAAAGACTCCGGGGATGGATGTTTAGGAAAACAAGCGCATTCGAGCGCAGCGCTGGAAATGAGGATGTTCTCACAATAATTTTTTCTTCGGGTTAACAGTTTCCAAATAAGCAGGTGAAATGGTCTGAGGTGATTAAAGCAATAGAGAAGATTAGTTTTGTTATATATAATCACCTTTGCTTCTCTTTTATGCGTTGCATGATTTTCTCATCAGGATGCACTATCTATTTTAGGGAAGGACAGACCTTTTTCCAGTCTTTTTTTTTTTAATGTAAATCAGCTTTTTAATCTTTTTCTGTCAATTTGACAGACTGTAACAGCAATTCTGCTTGGTAGTAGTTCCCCTCCCCCCTTTCTCCAAGCACTTCTTTGCCTTTAATTGCCTTAATTGTTCTAATTTGAATAAATCTGGGATCGCACCTTGGCTTGTGGAAATCTGCGGAGGATCTGCAGTGTTCAGCATGGGGCTGCTCCTTCAGACCTCACTGTTGGCTCTCACAAGTGGGGTGTGAGGTGTGGAGGGGCTCTGTGGGCAACCCAGATGGTGCCCTATCTCGGCAACAGGCGGGTACAAATGATGGACGTCCTCTAGGATGGGTTACAGCTTCATCTCAAATCTCTTTCACTCCTGGTCCTACAGGGAGCGGCCGCCTCCTTCCCTTTGGATGCCCTCATCTACTCAAATGGATGAAGATCTGGCTTAAATGAGGCAACTCTCAAAATATACGCCTGCTTTTTTTTTTTTCTTTTTGACTGCTGCAACTTTTCTAGCAGTAGATGCAGCGCTGGAGTATGCGCTTTGGTGGGATTGCCTCTCCCTCTGCTTCAGAAGAAAACATGCTTTTATATAGATCACTTGGAAAACAGTCTCTGGAGCAGCCTGGATGAGAAGGGCTCCCTTGGGAGCGCTGGGAAATGAGCCTTCATTTGTCAGAGTCGTCTTTAAGAGAAGGAGGAGACATCCATGGGCTGCCTCCTGTGGTCCCCGGCCCTGACAAGGGGACCTGCAGACAGGGACGGGTCCCATTGGTTGGGATGCTGCCTGCACCTGGAAGCTCCAAATTCAAGGAGGAGGTAGAGAGGGGGGTTATTTCCAAGGAAATTGTGCCCCAGGGCAGCCCAGAGAGTGAGTCCTCCTCACTCAGCCTCTCTCCCCATGCCCCCCAACTCAAAAGCTGCCAGGATGGGAGGGGATGCTCTCCCAACGAAGCTGCCATGGGGGCAGTTCTGGGGTCACTGTCTGCTTGTATAGAAAAGTTAAGTGTTATTGGGAAATAAAGAAAGGAAATGCTAGATGATTATCGGGGAGGGAAAAAAGGTTACAGTAAAAAAAGGAATTAAGAGAGAAATAACAAGTTGACCATTATTAGGGAGGGAGATGCAACGAGATAAGGGGCGGGGGGGAACGCACATCTAGCACAGTATATTAGACTTTGGTGCGGATGTAAGTATAAAATGCTCCACAAGTCCTGTAATTGAGAAAATCCATCAAATGTCCTGACAGCTGTTCCAGCATTTCCAGAAGCGATAAAACTTGAATTTATTTCACTTCTGGAAAGGGGGCAGTATCACCTTCTGGCTGCTTTAATGAAATGCCATAAAAATCCAGGAAAAACTGTGCTGTAAAGTAATAAAAAAGGGCAGTCGGCAGTGGGTTGTTTGCTGAAACACCATCAGAGGGGACGCAGCAGGGCAGACCCGCTCCCGATGGCCACGGCACCCAACCCATGGGTCCCGGCGGGATGTTCCATGCCCTGGCCCTGCTCCTCCCAGCCAGCGTGCCCTCGAGTGGCTGGACTGGAGCCAAGATGCTGGTGGGGAGGCACGGAAGTCATGGCGTAACCAGCGTGTGCCAAAGCTCAGGCAGGGCGGCAGAGGACCTGGGAATGGTTTGTGCAGCTTCCACCCGCTGCTGGTCAGCCGCAACCACTGGCCAAACTCAGAGAGGAGGAAGCCTGTGAGTGTGGGCACCGAGAACACTGGTTTAGGGGTTCTTTTTGCTTTAACTGGGTCATTTGGTGACAGGAGAAAACATTGTCGCTGTGAAATGTCTCCCTGTGTGCGATAGCTGCTAGCTTTTTCTCCTATTTAATTTGTTAATTGAAACTAAATTTGTAATACAGCGTTTAACTTATTTGAAGACTCCCGGACTCTGTAATTTCGCCCTAATTTGTTGGCAGGAGAGCACACCTCTTGCATACATTTTTCTCTTTGGCTCACCATCATCTCTCACATAATTGCTGAGACGGTTCTCTTCCATTGCCTAATTTTGTTTAAATGCTGCAGGCACCTTGGGAGGCAGCATTACTACCCCCAGCTGGCAAATATTATGGATCTAGGTAATATGTTTAAACAAGAGCGGGAGGAGAAGCCTAAAAATAGAAGGGAGGGAAGGAGCAGTGCTGGCTGTACAGAGGGAGCCCTTTACTCCTCCCTGCTGCTGTCCAGGAGCTGGGGGTACCGGTCCCACCTCGCCTTCCCTGGGGAGTCCGAGCAACATGCAGCCGCTCGCTCACTTCCACAGGGAAAGTGGCCGGGATAGCAGAGTGAGAGACACTGATTTGCTTCAAATTAGGGCTTTGTAATGTGAAATCATCCCTGGCTGTGGCCACTGCTGCATTTCTGCCAGCACCTCGCACACTTTGTCACCTCCCATGGTTGATGAACCTTTTGGAGGATGACTGGGCTGGCTGTACGGGACAAGGAGCCCACACTTCAATCAGACTGTTTTCCAGTGGCTCAGCTGGAGCATGAATTACGAGAGTTGTGGGGGTCTGCTGAAGGGGGTTCAGACCAAGGGAAGCATCTCATGGCTGGTGAGTGCAAGGGGAGCTGCTGGTGCCCTGCAGCACACCCAGCACCTTCTACCACAGACGAGAAAGGAAAAGGGGGAAGCTGTAAGGCGGTCTGCTAAAGGACCGCGCATGTCCCAAGTGGGCTTGTCTTTTCACGTGTGCTGGCACATTTTGGCAGCACTAGAGAGGCTGAGCCCTGCTGACGCTTCTGGAGCCCGGTGCCACTTCCTCTGCAGGGTGCTCGAGCACCCTGCTGCTCACAGGGATGGTGAAGCAAGCAAGGGAATGACCTGCTTTTGACTGGTGATGAGAATCTGGAGTCCTTTTTCCCTGAAAGCAGAAAGCAGCTTGTGGCCAAAAGGCCCGGTGGAGTGTGTGGTGTGAGATGGCTCATGGAAAAGAACTTTATCTACAGTAAGTGGTCTGAGACAAGCTGTGCCCTCCAACAGGAATTCTTTGGGT
Source organism: Heliornis fulica (assembly GCA_013399135.1). Lineage (NCBI taxonomy): Eukaryota > Metazoa > Chordata > Aves > Gruiformes > Heliornithidae > Heliornis > Heliornis fulica. Next base: position 767,798 of record VXBZ01006975.1, on the reverse strand, counting down.
GTTGGGAGGGGGCTTCCCAAGACTTTAGCTGTTACTAAAACTCCTTGTGGTGTGAGCAGTGCAGGGCTAACCCCACCTGTGAGGGATGATGCTGAGCTGGCAGCACACTGGGGAAGATCTGACTCCTGCCCAGTCATGGGCAGGATCCTTCCTATGAACCCCACGTCCAGATTTCTGCGTGAATGTTCCCATGGCAACCAGACTGCAAAGATTAAATATTTAAAAATAATGGAAGTGATGCCGGTGTGCAAGGCAAATGCAAGAACTTTGGAGTAAGCAGCATCTCCCTGCTCTGTCCCACAGGGGAGAGCATACAGTCCTGGAGCCAGCCAGGCGCTTATGCTGTCATTTCAGGCGTGACTGGGTCGTGGTCCATGTCGGTGGCCCTGCCACCCACCTTCGTTCTACAGCACTGCGTTGGAAAGTGCTGTGTAGTGAAAAGGAGTGTGTAGTGAAATTCCTCTGTGGGAAGGAATCAGTTTCATTTTGATGGAAAGTGTCTAATCCACTGGAAGTGAGAAATCTGGTTTGACCTCCTTGCTCTGTTCCTGACATCCCTCTTTACCTACTCGCGTGGTGTTAGCAAGATCATTCTCCAGCCTGAACAGTATTCTGCATCCTGTGGTAAACCAAAAACCACCCCAACACTGCCACGGGACCTTCTCCAGGAACTGCGCATTTCAGGTTCAGCATGGTCACCTCTTTTCCCACCGGTGAACGTGAGTTTATAGATACAGCCCCTGAGTAATAGGTGTAGTAAAAGGCAGGCAGCGCCAGCATGCGGGCGTCCACACGGTAGTACAGATGGCCTTCCCAGACACAGCCGAGCTGAAACGGAACCGCAGCTTCAGCTCCTATCTCCAGAAAAGAGATATCTCCTCTCTGAAATCCCAGGGAAGTTAGGGAAGTTGGGTTTTTAATGGCACCCACCATACCTATATCCACATTTAACATTTCAGCCTTGTCTCGAAGGTAAAGAAAAAGGAGGCTCGTTAGAGTCCTTTTTCTAATTAGCTGCTGCAAACAAATTTTCTTTTATAAATGCCTGAAAGTAAAGTTATTTGTGCACCTAATTTCTTTTTTATGTTACATTTATTTTTAAGTGTAATTCACTAAGGCTTAACATTTGTAATTCTTGCAGGGCATTACAACCAACGATGCACATTTATTACAACCCCTTAAATTGCTGCATTTTATTTCCATATGCTATTGAATTGCTATTGAGCCCGTTTTGTGCTCTTCCCATCGTTAAAGTGTATTTTTTTATTGTACATAAATGGTAAATAATTGATACCTGCCATCTGGTGCTAATCATTCTGCCAGCCCTGTGTCTCCACCCTGTCCTTTTATTCCTTGAGAGCTCTCCCTGATCAGCTTTTCCTCTTTCTTTCCCAGTTTCCTCCACGTCATCACCCTTTTGCTCCCCGGAGGTTCTTGCAGTGATGAGGTGCTGAGAAAGGCACTGCCCCTCGCCTCTGCTCAGCCCAAAGCCTCCTCTCCTTCCCTGACATCTTTCAGGGAAGGCGGTGCCTCCAGGAGATGTTCATCCCACCTTCTCTGCCTCATCCCTGTGGTCCAGCCCGTCTCTCAGGGACCACTGTGGACCCCCCCGTCAGAACCGCTTTGCCCCAACACTGCTGGGCTTTGCTGTGCAGCTCCTATAGTGCCACTTACTCCTATGGTTACTCTTACGGAGGTGGCATCCTTGCCAGCATTTTCTCCTGCTCTGGTGGTGTGTATGGACCCCCGTGAGACACAAGCACTGAACTGCGGGACTGGGTTTCTCTCAGTGTCGGCTGTGCTGGAAGAAGGCAGCTGGGCACTACGGCAGTTAGCAGCAGCAAACCTCAAGTGCTGGTGACTCCAGAGAGAAGCAACAAGCCAGAAGCCACCATGCCGTGATGTTGTGACCAGCTCCTGCCCTGGCAGGGAACAACATGATGTCCCCCTGACCCCTGAGGCTGTCCATGGGCTACAAACACTAAACCCCCACATTTACCAAGTATCCAGTTGCCAAAGCCAAAGCAGGGAAAGCCCAGGGCTGCCCACAGCCAGAGCATGCTGTCCATGAGCAAAGCGATTTATTTCTCTTGGCCTGAATTAAATCTTTTTGGATGTAAAAAACCTCCTTAGAGGCAGGTCCTTGGGATGGAGAATCTCTGTCTAAATGGGTACAAGTTCAGCAATGCTGTGAGTGACCAAGTGAGGTTTTCTAATGGGGAGTTACCAGCCCCACCTGTAATAACAGCTTGCGCTGTGCAGAAATGTGCCCATCCGTGCTGAGATAATTGTTGATAAAATCCTAAGAGTTATAATTAGCCCCAGTGGGACTCCTCGTGCTGCTAAACCAGAGCGTGTGTCTCCCCATTTGTAATGGGGAGCTGCAGGGCAGGGTGGTAGCCCAGCCCCTGCAGGGCATGGGATGGGACCTGTCAGGGCAGACCCTGCTGTGCAGCACCAGCCCCAGAGAAGGGGGAGGATGGGGGCGCTTGGGGGGGCTGGGGAGGAATGAGGCAGCGCTTCATCCCATCCCCTCTTTCCCACCTTCCCATGCAATGGCTAAAATGGGCCATTATGTGACAGCTTTGCCACTCTGCCCCTGCCAGAGCATGAGTCCTCTCACTGCCTTCACCACCTGCGGGATGAGGAGCCTGGGTTGCACCTGCCCACCTGGCTGTGCTGAGCACTGTAGCCCTAGCTCTGTGAAGGGGAGGTGGCTGCTGGCTGTGGATCAGAAGCAGCAATCTTTGCCTCTGAGTATCAGTGACCAACAGTCCTAGGAGGTGGGAAATAGGCTGGGGGCTGAAGGCATCACTCCCAATGGATTGATGTCTGCAGTGCGTTTGGTAATGAACTGAGCTCCTTTCCATGCTGCCTGCACAGGGAACAGCACTACTGAACGTGCCTCGAGCAACCAGCTCCTGGAGAGATGCAGCTGGGCTTCACTCTGGCCTGAAACACTCTTTTTGGCAATCATGCTTCACTGAGGGACTGATCAATCAATAATTAAAACATGGGATAATTTAAAATCTCATCAAACTTTCTCTGAGTCCTCAAAGAGAAATGTATCAGCTTCTTTATCAACTATAACACTTGTCCTGATTGTGTGACGTCCCCCAAGCCCAGTGATCTGACCATGGCATCTTGCTGCTGCGGAGAGCTGGAGATGACAGCCTCCAGTAGTGCCAGTCACCAGCAAATCCCTCCGGGGCCCTGACGCCTTTCCAGCATGGGTTGCATCATATGCAGCGCAGCTGCATGCAGGGACGTGCTCATGTGTGCGCACACCCGGCTGTGTTTGGAAACTAGGGTGGCTTTAGCTACTCACCTCCACCAGAAACTGGAAGGTCCAGGTCCCCTCAGGGCTGAGCAATGCACCCAGCAGACATGAGCAAGAGTCTTGGTGGGAGTCCGATATCCAGTGAAATCCCACCACAGAGGGGGAAAACTAAAGGCATTTCACCTGTTTGTGACCAGGGAGCAGCGACCCTCACAGGAGCTGAACCTGTAAGCTGGGACTTTTTTTTGATCCCAGCAAAAACCCTAACAAAATGGCAGTTTTCCTACAGAATACACAGATTTTTTTCCAGGTGTTTGAATGTTAGAACACATCAAGTAGGTTTTGAACCCAGCTCCACCCCCCTCCATTCCCTCTGCCTGGGGATGCTTCCCTGGGTGCACTCAGGCCTCTGAAACACACCAGTTAAACGGCATTCATTAGCTGGGGATATTTCTCTAGAGAAAACGTCCTTGTTCTGGAGCCAGGCGCCACCAACATGTGATTAATAGCAAGTGGTGGGGTCTGTGCTCACCAACGGAGCAGGCAAAAAGGCTCATCAGGTCCAAACATCTTTGGCACAAGCCTTGGCAGCTCTTCCTAAGCTTTTCCTGAAAACTGGCAGTCTTGTGGGACTCAAAAATGCCGCTGCACTAACAGCTCTGTGTACGGCAGCTGGTGAGATGCAGCCCTGAATTTTCCACCTTGTCCAAGCAAGACAGCTCCTAACTGTAGCTTTACTGGGAGCTGATGATGGCTGTTGCATTATGACCCCCAGCACACAGAGCAGTGAGATGCAGGGCAGGGGGGCTCCCACTCTCTTCCAGCTGCCCGGCCACACCACAAGCCCACCCCTCCCCTGGGAACCTGGGTCCCCAGGAACACTTCTGTGCCACCCTGCATCCCCGCGGGCCACAAGTGTCTTGAAGAAACTGTGGCTGCTGCTGCCAAGGCTGCTGGTGCCCAGACCTGGCACCGAGGCCGTGGACGTGTACAAATCCTCCCACATCCCCAGCGAGGCTTCAGGGCTGGCAGCCATACACGCTGGCTTCGCAGCGCGCTGTGGTGGTATTTGAGGGGGTGGGAAATAAGGCAGCTCCCAAGCCTGAATTTTCTCACTGGTTTCTGATGGGCTAATTATTATTGATTGACATTTTTGGAGTTTTCAGGTCACTTTGGGGGAAGAGCAGAGTGTGGGAAGAGGAATATGTTGACAACTTCTTCACGTAATCCTTTCCAGCCCCCTCATTTTTCAGTCAGCCATGGAACATGTCCAAATATCTGGGTTTTTAATGAAATTAAAAGCAAGAGGACCCAAAATCCTTTGGAACAAAATACAAGACATTTGGTGTGGGCTTCGTCCGCTCCCTGAACAGCCTGCCACAGGGAGAGGTCACAGTTTCTGTGACCGTCCTCTGCCCACACCAAGAGCTGCATGGCATCCTCAGTCTGTTGACAAGGGAGGGGACCGTTTGGTCCGGTTCAGCACCCCTGTGTGTTGAGCTACCTTAAGAAATGTTTTGATAGCCGTTGCTGCTGGTGGGTGTTTACCCTAAGCCCCGAGTGAAGCCCTGCCAGGTGCTGCACCTCGGCACACGCTGCTCAGGATCCCCAAAGGGCTTTGAGAAGGTTTGTCACCAGAGAAAGGAAAAAAAAAAGCTTTTAATATGAATAATATAAATCTCCTGTGGCTTTGGTGAACTGAAGGCAGCAATTTGTAATGCACATGCTATGAAGATGCAGTTAGAGGTGGCTGCGAGGACAGACAACTGCATACTAGATCCATGGACATGTGCAGCACCTTCCTCAGCTGCTTTGAATGCATTTACACAAGCTTCACCACGACCACTGGATGAGACTCTTGCACTACGTTACGCATGATGCAAACCAGCGTGCAGTAAATACTGATCTAACCAGCTGGGTTTTAAACTGGCATCAGATTTTCCTTGGAAATGGCAACCTGAAGTGCCTGCGTGGAAGAGTGTTGCGGGCGCTGGGCAGAGCTGGTACAACAATGTCTCTGAAAGATGCTCCCAGTGTGTGCTAATACTGCACAGGTACAATCCAGGCACAGCTGGAGCTCCGGCTCCTACAAGATATTCCAACCTCAGCCTGCAGACATAGACTCTTTGTATTTTCCCCGGGCAGCTTGCTTAGCTTTTAGGTGCCTTGTGTTTCGAATTGACTCTGCCTTCTGAGTGGGAGTTTTAAAAAGAAAAAAAAACCAGCCAGTTGACAGCCAAGGAGCCGGCTGTGCTGACTAACTGATGTGATTTAAGGCGAATGTGGGAAATACCGAGGGGAGAAGCAAAGCCTCTGCTTTGTGAGCAGCACGTCAGCAGCCAGCAGCAGCACGCGCTTAAAATGGATCCCAATACCTGCCATCCTCAGCTCAAAATTATTAATGTTACTTAACCTAAACGAGACCAGACGGGAGGATTTTCCCCCAGCATAGATTAGTGAGTCGGGAGGAAAACGAAATTCAGCAGAAATCCTCTTAGTCATTTTTAGGGGGTAGATTTTCACATCTGAGTCTCAGCTGCCAATTTGCATGGATAATCTCAGATTAGCTTTAGACCATGCTTTATTTTTTTTTGGTCCCCCCACCCCTCCTAAATAAGCGCACTTTTGCTGTGACAAAGGAAATGAACAACTCTGTAGGCAAATGGCTGCGACATCTAAATAACAATGACAAAAAAGTCCATCTCAAAGCAAGCAGCTCGGCGCTTTTGGCTCCCCCCTCCTCGCTATGCATTATTCATAGCAGAGAACAGGACCAAATGTGTACGCTCCCTGTGCAATTACCAGGAGAACATATTCAAAGACATATGCTAGTGCCTCTTAGTGAAAGGAGATGTGCAAGTGCCCATTATTTACTAGGCACTGTTATAAAATCTGCAAGTTTGACTCCAAAGTTGCTGCTTAATTGACTCCCCCTGGTAGCTCTTGTCATCCATCTAATTCGAGCCGTGTGGAAGTCTGGTTGTTGTTTTGTGTGCGTACAATACACTGGCTGCTTTGGCACACGCTGGTGGAAAAAAATGTGGTTTGCATCAATTAGTCTTTTTTATAGTGAGGAGAGAGGCTGAATGACAGGGCATGTGAGATGTACGTAAAACTTCAGCGCTTCACTCAGAGCAAATCATCATTGAGGCCGTCCGTGTTGTCCTCATGGCGTCGCTAACCCTGCTCCTCCTGTGCACAGAGCCTCGATAAGGATCATCTGGTCAGCGTATTCCTTCTTCATCCAATAAATGTATTTCCTGTGAAAAAACCCTTCTGTGGGATTTATTTAAATGAATCTCCCTAGATTAATCTATGCAAAGTTCCTTCCTCTTCCTCCCGTGGTTGTTCTCTTTGTGTGCCATAAACTGCAAGGATCCCTGTGCCGATTCCTCTCTGGGTCCCCCTTCCCAGGCGAGCAGTAACCTCTGTGCATGTGGAAATCATTTTCCTCCAGCCCCTCAAGACCAGTCTGGCTCTTTTTTTCTCCTCAAAGCACATTCCCCAAGGATGCACAGCCCCTTAGAAATGATGTACTGATGGGTGGTGGCACAGAGGCACCACCAAAAGCACGGGAGGAGGGTGATTTCTTCCATGCTCTTCCACAGCTGAGATGAAGAAACCTGGGGATATTCCTCCTTTGCCATCCCATCCAGTCTTACACCAAACAGCACCTCCTCCGGGCTGACATTTGCCTGGAGACCTGTCCTCTGGCAACACCAGAGCAGAGGCCAGGCAGTCCACAGTACATGGCTCCCTGCACACAGGGCCTAGCAAAAAACACAGCAGCAGATGTGCTAAGGATGTGGAATTGTGGCACCTCTTTCCTGTCCAAGTGGTGATGCCCCAAAAAAGGGTGCTCAACAGCTAAGCTTAGTTTCGGGCTGACAAATTAACTGGTCAAATAAATGTAAGACCATATGGAAAAGCTCATCCTAAATTTGAGTAAGCTCAAATTCAATTAAATAGGCATATTTTTGAGAATGCACGTGAACTATGTGTACATTTTTCAGGCAGCCCTGCCCTCCGCAGTGCTTTGGGAGGTAACGCATTGCTTCCAGCTTGCCTGGACTGAGAGCAGCGACCGAAGCAGCAATCTGGTGTGCTTTCCACACAAGTCCGTAATGTAGACATGCTGCAGCACCGCAAAAGGGAGCTGACTCTGCTGCAAATGGAGCAAGGCCTTAAGTGCTTTGCTGAACAGCAGCCGAGCTCTTTGGTAACGAACAGCAGTGACAGAAGAAATAAAGAAGCAAGCTGTGCTCGCCTGATGTGGTTGCAGCGGAGAAGCGGCTCTGACGGTAGCTGGTGTGCAAGATGACATGTGAGTACAATCCATCTCCACATGCTGCTGCAGTCTTTCACCAGAGGCTAGTTTAAAAACCTTGAAGACTTGGCAATTAAGAGGACCTCTAATTGAAACAGAACAACAGTAGCATTTTAATTGCCGCGCGGCTCCCCTCCAGAGCATCGTGGTCTAGTGGAAATCCAAGGGTTCTGGAAGCAGGTTTAAAAGTGGGTATCTGAGTCAGGCAGAAGCCAGGTCATGTGTGTGCTTTGCCCCAAGAGCGATCTACACCCATGGGGAAGCAGTCAGCTACACCATAACACCAGACCCACACAGAGGGGCAGGAAAGATGCGCGGCTTCAGTAGGTGGCACTTGCCCTGAGAAGGGTGGTGTTGGAGGGCAGGGGAGCCCTCTGCAAGCAGTGGGCAATTCAGAAGTGCTCTGGAGCCCAGCGCTGAGCCTCCTTGAAACAAACCGTTGGCTGCTAACAGTTGGGAGATGGATGGGGAAGCCCACTGGTGTTGCACAGATGGGGATGGTGTTGTTCCAATGTGCCCTATGGAGGTGCTGGGGGTGTTGCAGGAGTTCAGGTCACATCAAGGAAGCAAACAGTGCCAGAGGCCAGGATATTCCTTCCCATTGCCAGGGCTATCCTTCAGCTGGGTGGTGCTGCCACAGAGCTCTTCTAGGTAGGGACCTCCATTCCTCCTATAGCCGGGAAGAGAAACATCCCAGGTAGCACTTAGGGGGGTGATAACCGTGGTTACATCAGCGATGTCACCCAGTGTGTGGGCATGGACCCTGAAGGGATGGAGAGAGATGCTGTAGGTGCTGGGAGCAGTGCCAGCATGCCCTGCGGTGGGTGCCAGGGCCTGAGCTGGGCAGGAGCTACTGGCAGACACATGCTGTAGTGAATTAACTCACTTCTATAAATCCTCTCATTGCCGAGAGCCACAAGACATGGTGCAGCAGATAATCCTGCTGATTAGCCAAATCAAAGCTTTGTGAGCAGAAACTCCACACGACTCGGGGAGCGGCGCAGTACGGAATCAATGTATTGAAGGAGCGCTCTCCACAGCAAGCGCGGCTGAGTCACAGCCCTCATTCGCTTTCCATCCCAAGGCAAGTGACTACCACAGAATGCTTGGGGTGGTGTTTGGCGCTGCTGCTGATCTGCTGTTCCTGGGCTGGGTGGTGCTCAAGACATAAAAGATCCCATACCTTCCCCAGGGAAAAGAGGGACAACACACACCAAAAAAAGCCAGGAGAGGAGGTTTCTGTGGCACACTCCATGTGAGGCACCAAGCTTGGGCTGAAGCCACATATGCATTTCAGGAGCAGGTCTCCAAAAAGTGGTGAGGAGGTCCCTGGCACAGCGGGGAGAGGGAACACAGAACAATGGATGAAGAATAAAGATCTTTTCCTCTGCCCAAAAGCTCTATCAGGAATCTTAATCTAAATCTGGCCAAAGCCAAACCCCTCACCAGGAGTTTAGGATTCACCCCTCATTTTTCCAGAAAGTCCCAACGTTAGGCGCTACCATCCGGAGCTGGTTTCCACTGCATGTTTCAAAACTAGGTCTTGGCCTTCCTTGAGGGGAAGCAGGCAGCAACAGCAGTGTTGGTGGGGAGTGGTACCCTGTGGCACCCCCAGCACAGCCCCTGCTCCCCAGCTTCATTGGCAAGGCACCACCATCACCCTTGTTTTCACCCCCTGCTCCTCATCCCCGGCAGCACTATGGCAGCCAGATGCTCTGCCGCAGGAAGGACCTATTAGATAATTGACTGTATCCCCTGCCAAGACAGGAGGCAGTCTCCTGACAGAGGCTGTAACAGATATTAAACATTCTGCTCTTGATCTCAGCAAAAAAAAAAAAAGGCCACTGGAGTAATTTTTTTAACCCACTAAGTAAAAGCTTTCTGGCTAATATTAATAGGTTTTATCTGATGAAAATGGTACATTCATCAGGGATGGGCTTTTCTTTTTTTTCTCCCCATTAAACTTTCGAAGAAATGTTTTAATTTTTTTAAGCCATCATTGATTTTTTGTAAGCAAAAATGGACATTTTCAAGCAGAAAAAAACACCCCATTCTGTTGCAAACTGATTTCTATTTAGGAAAACGTTGCAACATGCAATTTCCAATTTGGTCTCATCGCATCCTCGTCTCGCTGTTACATGGGTCAAAGCGTTGTGAAGATAGATAAAAGTGCAAAAAAGTGATCTCATTTTAGCAGAAATTGGGACTTTTATATTTTTTTTTCCAGGCAGTTTTGTTTTGCTGCTTTCCTTTTCCTCTGTCAGCCCAAGTGACTAATGCCCTTGAGTAGCTGCACGTCAGTGCCCAGCCCATCACGAGATTTGTCCCTCTCGCCTCTCCTGCTTCTGCATGACCTCCTATACCAGACATGGAGTAAGACCTGCATTTGGGTGAGCCAGCACCAGCACCGCCGTGGCAGTGGCTGACGACCCCTGTTTAATCCAATCCCCTTGCTGAAACGCTGAGCATGACTGTCCCAAAATCCTTGGTGGCCTTGGCCTTGCTTTGCTCCCATCTGGGATGGGGTGGGATGTGGAGCAGGGCAAGGGGCAGCGGGAAACAGACCCCTGGCAGGGTTCACCAGCATGGTAACCTGCTCCATTCACCCAGATAACGTCACCTAAGGGGCTTCCAGATACTGCAACCACCCTTCGGTGCTGGTAAGTGCTGGCATTGCCAGCGGTGCTGGCGCTGGACCTTTTAGCCCTGTGTGGCCTCCCTAGCCCCACATTATCTTCAGCCAGTGCCATGGATGAGCCATTCTCCAGCCAAGGCTTCTCACTGCCTGCTTGGCGCCGCTGCCTGCACCCTTGGATGTCTCTTGCAGTTGTCTCTTCTTGGTACCAGCTGCAGGAAAAGAGGGAAAAGGTGAAAAGGAAGGAGAGGAACCCGCATTGTTGGTCGCTGGAGGAGGGAGGGAAGCTGCTGCTACAGCCCGCAGGGGCACCGTCTGCCGTGAGTCAGCAACCAGCCAGATTTACTGCCGATTGATTAAATTAACATTTGTTATAAGCCAGGGAAGGGAGGAAGGAGGGGGAGAAATCTTCTTCAAGGCTCTTGAATTATTTATGCCCTGGAAGCCTCCACCGTGCTGGGGGCAGGTGGCAGCGACACAAGGGGCAAATCCCCATGCAGAGGGTCAGGCTGGGCTCCGCGCAGCCTCCCATCCCCGACAGACCCTGGTAACTTGGGGCATGCAGCATGTGACACTCCAGAGGGCATTTTCCTCCCGTTATTTTGTTTATAAGCTCCATTTTCCCAACAATGGCATGAGGGTGGACAGTGAGGCATGGTCGTGTTCCTTGCGCCCTCCACTAAGGCTTCACTGATGGGCACACGAGCGAGGGCAGGTCAGTGTGGGCAGGGGCAGGCCGGGCTGGTCTCGCTCTGCTCTCCTGGCTGGGATCCTGGAACTGGGATAAACCCACCCCCAAGCTGAATTCCCACCAATTTGATGGGGTTTATTTATTTCTTTCCTAGGTGCCAACAATGAATCTGGATGGAGTCAGCTGGATGCTTTCAGATCTCAGTGAAACCTGCCTCCACGTGCGCGACGCAAGGCGCTGAATTGGGGGCTGGGCTTGTGTCACTCTGCGGGGGCTGTCTGGGCTCAGCATGTGCCTGGCGGGGAGGGGGAGAAAAACGTGGCAGCTCTGCGGAGAGCTGTGTTCCATGGGCAGTGCCGCAGCGGGCTGAACCTGCCGGGAGAGAATGTCCATGCAAATCCGTCCGATGGAGCTGCTGAGCCGGTGACGAGCACAGACCGTGCGCCTTTTGTTCTTGTGGCTCAGGTCAGGTTTGAGAGCCAGCCAGACCCAACCCAAGACCATAGCCCTGACCACAGTCTCTCTGCAGAGCTGGCGGCTGGCCTGGGTGAGAGGTAAGGCCACTCTGCCCTCCCTCCTACAGACTCATATCCTCTGCCCAAGCACCCTCAGGATGTGTCTCCTTTCCTTCGGCTGACCTGACATATGGAGATAATGCCAGGAGCCCCACACCCCACCCCACAGCAGGGGCACAAGGAAGCGAAGGAAGGCAAGGAAGAGCTACTGAGGTGTGAGGGCAGAAGGAGTGACCTCGGGGGCAGTGCCACCTCCTGCCCTCACTAAGACCCCTGCGAAGCCCAGCCAGTGCCTGCACTTTTACAGGGTCTCATGGCCATGTTGGCATGAGGGCTCCCAGGCTCCCCATAGCCCTCTGCAGCCCTGCCATCCTCCTGAGCCCCAGGCTGCCATGCAGCTCCCCAGCATCAGCAGGGCAGCCAGCACGCCTGTACCAGAGAATAAATTTAGGTATTTAAACTCCTCATTACAGTCAGCCATCAAATATTCATAGTAACAGATAAACGAGGAGAGGAGGGGTGAACCTATCACACAAGGGCTGAAAAGGGAAATAACTTTTTACAAGCAGCCAATTAGGATATAAATCTGGGTACGTTCAGGATTTATTTAGCGTGTGCTCTCGCTGCAAGCACGCTGCGCTCGCCAGGAGAAACTGCGTCTGTGAGCGAGGGCAGGAGACCTGTGGTTGGTCTGGCCCTGGGACCAGATTTGGCAGGAGTAGTAAGAGCAGGGGGTCAAGGAGGACGAGGTGCCTGGTGTTGGTGGTAATTGGGGTTTTTGCTGGGGGCTCTGGCTGCTACCGCAGCGCAAAATGAAGAAGGCAGCAAAAGCTGAGAGGTGGGCTCAGGCCACCAAGCCCCTTCCCACAGATGCTGAAGGGCCATTGCCCTGGAATTGTTCCCCAGGCCCCCAGGCAAAACACTGCTCCTTCCAACCAGCAGCCCCTGCCAGCCTGGTCTGCTATGGCGCCGCTCGAAATACTGCAGGGAAAAAGCCACAGCCTTGACGTGAAGGGGTGAGACGTGGCAATAGCCAAAGGATGTCCAGTCACCAGTGCCACATGGTGCCCCAGGGAGCTGCCTGCTGCCCTGCTCGCAGGCAGAGCCGCCCAGCAGGCATGCAGCAGCCCCAGAACTCATCAGCAGACTTCCCGCCATGGCTGATGGAAAAAGGGGTGAGAAGGATGTTGTTTTGCTGCACACCCCTTCCCTACAGCCCCCTCCCCATCCCTGCTTCCCCAGGAAGCTGTGTCTGCTTGTGGGGGCACTGGCCAGCGCAGGAGCCCCACAGCAAGGAGGGGGCTGTGCAAAGCTGATTTCTGTGCGAGGATTTTCCCTCAGCCAGGCCAAGATTTTCCCAATCCCCAAAGGCCCAAAGGCGTTGTAAAGGTCAGGGTGTATCTCAGCGGCACAGTGCATCCGGCACGACAAGCGGATGCCTGGACTCCTCTCCCAGTGGCCGGTGCAGATTCCCAGATCTGCATGGCGTCGTGGAGCTCCGGGTTTTCTGCGTCCCGGGGAGCAGAGCCGGCAGGGAGGCTCAGAGACATGCCAAGGGGAGCTCAGCCACTGATGAAGTTTCCAGTCATATTCTATTTTAATGTTGAGATCCTCTGTTTGTTCATTTCTTAAAGGTGACCCACAGAGGAAAGCACACCTCGGGCTCACGCCCAGTGTTCCCTTCCCTGTGCTGAATAAAAAGACCTGGAAGTAGGTATTTTTATAATAAAGCTACTTTTTGGCATGAGAGATGTGGATCCTTGATTTACCTGAAGTCTCTGGGGAGGCAAAAGGAGCTGCAAACGGTGTGATGACAGAAACGGCAGCGATGTGAGCTGAGTCACTGACCGGAGCCGGCTGCTTGCTGCCCAGTGCTTCTCTTTGTTTCGTTATTAACACCACTTAATCTCAATGGCCAACTGACATTTTGGATAAAACCCCTTTGTTAAAGGCTCGGCATCCTTCCCCCTGCTGCAGTACGCTTTCCACAGCCTCTCCTCCATCTGCTTCAGCAAAACATATCAGCTATCACTTCTGTCAGCTAAAACAGCAAACAGAAAAAATCTCTAAGAGCTTTCCCCCGCCCAGGACTTCCATCATGCAGAGAAGGTACCAATGAGGCAGTGACCCAAATAAAACCCCCCCAAACAGTCTCAGGCCCCAAGAGCCCCCAGAGCTGCCCTGGTTGCACAGGGCTCTTTGCCCTCCTGTGAGCCGCAGGCGATGGGCAGTGCTGTGCTGCCATGAACGCATCCCTTCCACCGCACGGCCACCCCTTGCACCCTGTTTGGGGCTGGGGTCATGGCTGCCCTCCTGTTGGGAGCTGCTGGCATGAAACCTGTACATCTTCATGCAGGCTTTTGTCTTGATCTGTCCACGTGTCTTTGGAGCCGTCCCTCTGTCACCTCCATGTGGACACCCCACCCCACTCCTCTCAGCCTTCTCTTATTTCCAAAGCCACCATTAAGTGCTGGGGTAATGTCTGGCCCCAGGTGCATGCCTGTAAGGATGACAGAAAAAAACACTCAGGGAATTTGATCACCAATGGAAATCCTCTCCCCACAGGGCTGACACCGCTCTTCCACGCACTGAGGTTTTCCTTGGCAATGCCCTCACCTCTGGCATGCGCAGCCAGGGCTACTGCCAGCCCGTAAGTGCTCGCCTCGGAGAGGAGCATGGCCAGAATGCCAGCAGGCAGGGTGGCAGTGGCGCAGAGCTGGGGGACACGCTGCAGCTCTGCCTGTGCTGAGTCATGGCCGCTGGACGCTCCTGCAAATCCCTCTGTTTCCGACGCTGCTGGAAAGGTACCAAGAGCATTAGCATTGCAAGCCCAATCTCTGCAAACTAAGACAGCCCGATTCTTGCAGTAGCTCCTGTTACAGCCCATGGCTCCCTTCCCCGTGTCCTCCAGCCACCCGTCTCACCCGGGTCAGGCAGCCTCCCCTGGGTGCGTGCTGAGTGCCTGATGTTCAAAGTAATACGCTTGGGCCTTCTCCAGAGCAGCCTCTCCACCTGGTAAGCAGCTGCTAGAGCTTAGTTACAGACTGTTGTTGCCCTTCCAACGCTCGTGTCCCCCAGCAAGTACAGTGGTGTTGTCTGTATGCCTGCTTGCCCACCTGCTTGCCCCATCCCGTGGCACTGCCCAGCCATGGGCATCACCACATCCATGCAAGGACCGGCCACCAAAGTGGCCTTGAGCAACACGAGAGACACAGATGGTGTTGTCCCTTTGTTGACACTAGTAAGCACGGGACATGGCGATGACTGGGAGGCACTGGCCTGCCTGTCAGGGTCAGAGCCCATGAGCTCTCCTTCCCTTCAGCTGCAGGCAAGAGATTTACAGCCTCTGTGCCTCCGTTTCCCTGCCTGGGACCCGGACAAGCGTCACTCCCGCTCCAGGCTGCTGTGATGATGGCTGTGTTTAAAGCCTGAGGTTCCTGGACACTATGGCAACAGGACCATACAAATACTTATGGCTGAGCCACCCTTTGTTTGGGGTTTCTGGAGCTTTGGTATGACTGATGAGCTCTCACCAGACCAAAACCATCTCAAGCAGGCTCTGCCAGGGCCAGGCTCCTCTTGACGTCAGTGGGATTTGGACCAGGGCCCATCTTTCAGAGGAGGTGAAACCAGAGCTGCTTTTAAACCATGATGCTTCTTCCAGTGGTGATGAGAGCAGGGTGGGTGTAGGTCCACAGAGGCCTTGGCAGGGTCCTCCAGGGATGGAGCTTAACCAAATCCACTCACTCTATCTGGCCAGCCCCATCCACCACCTTGTGCCCGAGACCCCAGAGCTCCCAGTGTGGGCAGCAGACCCGGCAGGCTCCCTTGCCCAGCTGTGGCTGGGGAAGACAGGGTTTCCTCTGCCCAGCTCCTCAAGTATCTTCCGTCATCCCTCCACATCTTCCTATCCTGAGGGGACAAGGTTGCTGCCACCAGACTCTGCTGACACCTGGGGACTGAGGGGGGCTGAGAGGCTACAGGACCAGCTCTGGTTGGCATTCACAACGTGGGACACACTGTAGAGGTCCATTGCAAGATTACCTTGAAGACAAACAGCCAGCAGTTCAGGTTGTCCCCGGGGTTCTTCCCTTCCTGACAGGCATCTCGGCATCTCTCTCCCAGGCTGGGTATTATGTCAGGCATGGTGCCAGGGCCGCAGGACAGGCAGGACTTTTGCTGATGCTCTGGCCCTGCTGCTCCAGGTCCTCCCCATGGACTGGTGTTTGCCAAGAGCAGTGCTGGTCCGGGCATGGCTCCCCAGCACCGAGGCTGCCCAGCCCAATGGCCTTGGCACTGGGCTTGCCATGTGCCTGTGTCCCACTCCAGGCCAGAGGTTCCTGGGAAGGACAGCAATGTAATTAACTGCTAACCTTCCTCCTCCCTGGATTTGTTCAGCTCGGCTAGGTTTCCCGGCTGCTGCTTCCAGGCATTTCATTGTCTGGAATCCAGGCTCCTTCCCACTCTCCCTCTTCTGTCCCAGGGCTGCTCTCCGAATCCACCAAAGCTGCTCCTTGGGTCTTACACTAATTTTAACAAAGGCTCTCCCTTACCCCAGGGATTTTGCTAGTGTCTCTGTCAAAGCTGCCTTTGAAAGCTTTGCTACTCATGCTCACTAATAATTTAGTGTTTGGCTTCTGCATGGCTTCCTACCGTTATCCTGGCTCCACCAATCTCCCTCCCGCTTTAGTCCTCTTCTTCCTCACACAGGTTGGGAGCAGGATCCAGTTAATATTTGATTTCCCCTGACTGCCGTGTCTCCGAGGCATCAGGGGATCAGCCACAGCAGCCCAAGGTGGGAGCAGGAGCCCCCTTAGGGCTACTCACAGCCCTCCCAGATGTCTCACTTCACCGCCTTTGTGCTTCCCAATGTCTTGTCCCCTCATTCCTCCCCACACCCATCCCCCGAAGGTCTGTTCTCCCCATTGATAATACATTATCTACATTTAATGCCTTGCCTACTTCTCCCCTTTGTCTGACGGTGAAATCCCGACCATATGCGAAGCTTCTTCTGTTACTAATGGCAAATCCTTTTGCAGTTGCTGGTTGGAAAATGGGGAAATGGTTTTCCTGAAATAAAAAACGAAACACTGGAATCATTTTCATTCTGCAGGTCTTTCAAAGAAAGAGGTTTTATTTGGGATTATTTCTATCTTTTTACATAAAATCACTCTTTGGAACTGTAGCCCAGAAGACGGCTTTGTACTGTCAGCACTCACACTGCTAAATGTTTCCTTTGCTGTTCCAGTCCAGTTACTACTGTTCTTGTGGTCCGCTTGGCCTTGAAAGGAAAAAAAATTGAGAGAGGGAATTAAAAAACCCAAATGTTCAGTTACTTGTTCAGCCCTCAGAAAACTGAGGTCACCAGTAGCATTCCCAGAAACGTGACTGCCCCCTCCGTGGGCTGAGCATGCCCGCGTGGATGAAGCGTGAAGTGTAGCTCAGGTCTCCGGTCAACCCACAAACCGAGTTTCCACCACTTGGCATCATTTCCAGAGTCCTCCTGCAAACTTCTTTGCTACTATAATAAGGTGTTAGGTTGTGCCACCCACACACAAAGCCATGCTCAGACAAATTATTACTCAAATGGAGCAGCGCTGGCTGCTACACAGCGGCAGAGCTTTACAGAGACAGCCAGCGTGGCTGCAGTCCCCAAACAAAGCTCTTGAGAGTGTGGACAGAGCTATGCCATACCGGGCAAGCATCTGAACGGAGACCCCTGAGCTAGAAGGATGCAGATAAGGCACCGGGACGTGCCCCTTCCTGGAGAGCCAGCACTAGCACAGCACCTCAGTCTTGCATTTGGGCTGCGTATGCTGGGATTTTTGTGCTGAGATCTTTAGTCTTTGTGTTGCTGAGACAGGTGGTAAGAGGAGATCCTGGCTCGCAGGGACCCCAAGCACTGCCAGCAAGCTGGGAGAGAGCTGTCCCCCTGACCAAATGCTTATTCCCAACACTACAGGCATGCCTATCTATGCTTTTGCTTCAGATATGAGCTAGTTTTGCAGCTAGTCAGAAATTCACCGACAAATGCCAGCCTGAAATGTTTCATCTCTTGTTCAATGAACTGTTACTGAACCAAACAAAAAAGATCTGCGAGGATATGCTGAAGCTCCTGGTGGGTCTGCCCAGAGCCAGGACTTGAGGATCCTCCCAGACTAACTCATGACATTCTTCCAGTTGAGGGGAAATCTCGCTAGTTTTCAAATTTTGGTCTAATTCAGAAGGATTTTGTTTTGCTTTTACTTTCTGGATACGACAGCATACTCTGTGACCTGGAAAGCTGGTGCGCCAGCAAAGCCACCCATTGGACCTGTTAAAGGTTCTTGTGTCCTGCCACGTGGGACGAAGGAATCGTGGAACTCATTTGATACCCCTCATTTGAAACGACAGGCAGAACATGCAAATGCAGACACACACGGCAGCAGAGCGGGCAGCCCTTGCCTTCCTGATGCCACAACACCGTACGCTGCTGCACCCACCTCTGGCAAAGGCCAGAGAGCTCTGTGGGGACGCTTTGGATCTCACAGACTCACCAGCCTCCGGCTGCACTCACTTGATTATGACTTGAAGCAAAACTGAGGCACCAAGTTCAGATGCCCAATGGCTCCGCTGGAGCCACAGGACAGTGCTTTGATGGCCAGTGCGATGTCCTTGCCAAGGGCTCTGCTGCCAGTCACACATGGGGGAACTGAAATCACTGCATGGGGCTCCCAAATACACGACTTCATCCATTAGTGAGCCAGAATGTCACTCATGACGCAGGCACCTCCTACAGCAGGAGGAGTGCTCCTTTGTTTGAGATACTTTCTAATGGTCGTGCTGCAGAGCCACCACCTGTGTTTCTGTGATGCCCGCCCTGAAAGTCCACTGAATGTCTGGGGATCCCAGTACGCTGGGCTCTGGGATGGGACCAGACTCTGCAGGTCAGGGCAGCAGAGGGGATTTCTGACTGCTGAGGCAGAAGGGCTGTCATCGGCACATGGCAACTTTCTGGGAAGAGAAATTGCCTGTGATAAACCCCACGTAAGGGAGGGAAGATTCTGCCCTTGTGACCTACAGATCAGCTCAGCCCATGGAGCCCACATCTGTGTTTTGGCAAGGGGGGCTGTTCTGCGGGAGGGAGGGGCGGCAGTGGCTGGGACTAAGCGGGCAGGAGCAGGACAAAGCCCCCGCACCCCACAGCAGCTGGGGCAGGCAGCCCAAGAAACACAGACCTGGTTGGTGCCTATGGAAACTCCTGTTCCTGGCTGCCCCCTGCCAGTGGCTGCCCCCACCCAGCTGCCCGTGCAACTTTTCGGGGACTAAAACCTGTGCCGCTCTCTCCTCGCTCTTGGCTAATTGCTTTAATGCATCCCGAGGTGCCTGCCCTGCCTCCCTCCCACCAGCAGCTCATCATTTATTCAGAGGGCTGAAACCCCCCAGCAGCATCCCGCTGGCCGTCACGCTGCGGGGGGCTGATGCGGGGTGGCTGGCCGGCCACAGAGAAGGATGACATCATCTTCGTGCCGGGAGCGAGACGCGCAGGGCCGGGGAAAGGCTTAGCCCACTTCTCTTCCGACGTACACCTACAATTTTCCCTTTCAATCTCCTTCCAATCTGCCTACTCCCACGTGAGTTACTAATATAGGACACGCAACGGGGATTCTCCCTGCCTGGCCNCAGTGGTACAGAGGAGGAGAGGGGGAGAAAAGGGATGGGGGGGAGATCTTGTCCAAAACCCACCCTTCCCTCCACCTTCCCCAAGGCCAGGCTGGCTGAGGACCTGCAGCCAGGCTGGTGCACTGGTCCCTTCCCACCTGCCCTGCTGCCATCGTACCCAGCAGCCCTGTGGGTGCTGGGACAAGACTGTCCCTGCCCTGGGGAAGCTGCAGCTCTCCGCTGGCCAGGCCAGCGAGGCTGGGTGGGAGCAGAGAGGGGCAAACAGCCGAGAGACTACTGTTTTCCTCTTGTCCCCCCACTGCAGCCTGTCTGCACAGCAGGTCTGGGACAGACAGTCGGTTTTGGGGGACAACACACCCTGGGAGAGGGTCTGAGACCCACCAACACCAAAACTATCTGTGGCCAGATCCATGGCATATGAGAAGCTTTAGGAATCATTTGATGGGGATCGAGTGGTTAATTACCACGTGCCATGCTGTTAACCTCTGCAAATAAGTCCAATTATCACAGATTAATGAATGGAGCGCAGGCACATCCGAGGAGCCATCACTAAGGGTCTTTCTGGGGCCACATTTCATTATCTTTCCAAGCACTGCTGTCCTGCCTCCCCCATTGCCTGTCCCCCAACCACGCGTTCCACTGATGCTCCAGCCAGTCCCTCATAAGTGCAGCCCCACAGCTCCCGTGATGCTGCAGCAATGGAGAAACCCCAGAGGAAAGGAACAAGCTGGGGAAGGTGTGAAATCAGGGTGCCCGATGGCTCCTGGAGCTCATCCCTTGGACATCTCAGTGGCCCTACACAGATGCTGACACAACAGGGCCATCTCCTCGGATTTGTTACAGGGATTCATGCAACGTTTGGGTTGTGCTACCCCAGAGGCTCTAGCTCCTGCCGGCAAACAACCCTCCCGTCTGATCCAGGATAGAACCCACACCCCCCAGCCCCCTAAAGCTTGGCTTTAGCTCTTGTGGTCACAGGGAAAAAGCTCAAGTGAATCTCACAGGCTGAGAAAGCAGACAAAGGAGAAAGAGACCGTGGTTATTGATTTTTTTTTTTTTTCATTAGAAGCCCACTCTTTCCCCCACCCCCACCTGATGAGAGCCTGTGGCTGGGCAGACGGAAGCCCTGGCACCTGCTGTGGCACGGGCAGCGACGTGGGCAGCCACCCCTTTGGCAGAGCTGGGGGATTGGGCTGAAGATGGCAACAACAGCAGAAGGCTGGGGGTAGGATGGGACGAAGCCTCAAAGCAAGGAGCATTAATAAATGATAAGATTTTACGATCACGTCAGGAAAGCTTACACTTCCAGCATTAAAATAAATAATGAAACATTTTCTTTTTTTTTTTTTTCTTAGCTATTCTGGCTTATTTTCAGCCCTTGCTGAACGGCTGATGCTTTTTTTTGGTTGCTTACCCAGCACTCAAGAGCATCCTTTCAGATTTGAACCAATTAGCCCACGCTCACCTCAACGAGCACTGCGCACGACTGCCGTACTGAGGCTCCCGTGCCAGCAAATCGATGGACCCTTTTTATTGTCTTTTTTTTGCTACCCTGCCTGAATTTAAGAAGTTGCTGTCCCTGTCTTCACGTGCTCTGGTGCAGGGAGAGATTCTCACCAGCAGAGAAAGGAAATCTGCACATGGGGATGCGATGCATCTGTGGCTGCTGTCGTTTCCCCCCCCCAGCCCCCACCCCCAGAAAAGCCCCGCTGACCTCAGCTGCGTTGGGATCAAACGCATCCCATCGTCTCCCTCGTGGTGGTTTTGTGCCGAGCAGCTCCAATGTGTCCCCGGCTTCGACATGCTGTCGCAGGGAAGAAACCAGCAGATGCAGAGGAAGCTGAATGTGCAAATGAATGTTAAAATAATTGGAGCCACCATTTCAGACTTGATGAATATGCTGCTCAAATTACAGCTCTGCCTCGAAAACAAAGCAAAACAAAAGCCCGAATGAATGTAACATTAATTTAATAATAGTGAAACTTGTAAATAATGTAACACTCATTTAAATGGCTGCTCATGCGAGATCTCTTGAGAGGAGAGTAAGGGACTTGGTAATTTTGGGGCGGGATGACACATGTTCTGTAAAACATGATGTTTTATTCACCAGCTCCCCCAAGAGCTGTCAGGGCAGTGGGGCCAGGGCCAAAGACCCTGCAGGAAGCCCCCAGCCCTGGCACTGGCCACATGTACACTCCCTCCTCCTCGATGGTCCCTTGGGTTTCCCTAGCTCTGTCCTTCCTCATGTTCAGGCACCAGGGGCTCCTCAGGTGCTGCCTCAGCCCGGTGCCCATCTCCCCATCCCATGGGCACCCGTGGCACATCTCAGGCACCTCTAGTCCCTTCGCTGCCACATTTATTGAAGGGTTTCTCTTACCCTTCACCCTCTGCCATGAGGTGGAATTAAATTCACAGAAAACCCAGGAATGCAGTCCAGGGCCAAGCTACTAACTGCAATCAAAGCCAGAGAAAACCCGAGCAGAGATATGCAAATTCAACTGTTTGTCCCTTCAATTTTTTTTCTACGTTACCCTTTTTTTTCCCTCCCATTTTTACTGCTCTAAGAGCCTATTACAAGCATCTATGACTTCTTTCCACCAAGGACCTCTGGGTTTTTCCCTGCCTGCTTCCTCTGCTTTATTTATTGACATACTCAATAATTTAGAGAAATCTTACTTTAAATGCACAGGGCAGAACTCGCCCCCAGGTTTAAAAACAAATCCTGTCACATTTGGCAAACAGCTGCACACGGAAGGCAGGCTTCAAACATCCACATCCACATGTGTAAACTCAAAGAATCAACAGATACAGGGCATTCTTTATTTTAATTTTTCACCCAAAAATAAAAGCTCGGTGCATTATCTGAGTATGGCTGTATTGATTTCCTTGTGGTAAGGAGCATCCTACGAGACGTACCCCAAGAGTAAGGTTTCCTCCTGGAGGGAAGGTCAGCCTGCTGCCACGGGGACTACCCTCATACAACCAAAAACACTTGATGGAGAGCACACAGGGCTGGGCTCTAGCCCAGTGCCACCAGTCATCCTCAACCCAGGAGGCACCTAAGTGCCAGCTAAGGGAATCCCTTATGCAGGGGACTTTCACTGCAAGCCCCATGGCACCTGGCAAAGACCAGGAGGCTGAGCTGGTGACATGGGGGCTGAAGCCCCTGGATTGGCACCTGCCATTTATCTGCCCCATGGTCCGTGATGATCCTGTGCACTAAATTTATTCTGTTCCAATACACTACTCTGAAGGCTACATCTCCTCTTTTACAACCTGGGCATACTTATCATTCACTTCTCTGGTGCCCCCATGTTACACAGCCTTGCAGTTGACCAGTGCTCTCCAGCCATCACTTGCTGCATAACTTGCCCAGGTTTGTTTGTGGATAATTGAGAGTGCAAGACAAAACGCACCAAAATGATTAAGATGAATACAGCTGGTGCCACCAGAAATGAGGAGAAAGGAGCAAGTGCCGAGTCCCTATGAGCCAGCAGCCCATGCCGCTTCACACCAACTCACCCAGGACCAACAACCTCCTGAGGCCACATGGCAAAACCGCCTCTGGGCTGTGCCTCTGGGGTTTCTTCCTGAATTATCATTTTCATCTTGCTGCTGCCAGTTATAAACTAAACATGTACATCAATGCAGCAATGGCAAGAGAGTGTCTGTTTTGGAGAGACATTGCCATTGTCTTATAAATGTCAGCAGCTGAACAGCAGTGGGTTCCATCACCTGCTACTGCTTCTAGCGCTTCCCTTTTATTAAAAATACATATTGACAATAAAAGCTCCAGCTAAAAAAAAAAAAAAAGGAGAAGCCCCTCCCTGCTCAGAATAAAGCCCTTGCTCGTCTCTTCTTGGGAAATCTTTAAACATGTGCCCCGCAAAATGACCTTACACACCTCCCCCCTCCTGTGGCCACCATTGAAGTCTGCTTTTAAACCAGGCAGGAAAAAGCGAGGCTCCTGCGAGTGGTTTAACGGCGCCGCTCCTCACAGCCACCGCGGCAGCAAACGTTTGAGCTTTCTGAAATACTGTGTTTTGTCCAGCCTGCCCTGCTCACAGCCAAGAGATGCCGTGCTGAGCCATGCAGAGCAGTGCCAGACCCATGGCTCCTAGCCCCTGCCCTGTCCCTGTAAGCACCTCAGCAGCACATGTGGGGCTCTAGGAAAGCATCCCATGAAAGCAGACACCTGCATAAAACCTCACTATTTGAATTGCTGTCTCTTTTGTACTGCTTTCCATCATGACGTGTCTCAAGGAAAGAAGGCAGCGATGTCTGAGGAGGGCCGTCACCCTACGCAGCCCACAGGGTGCTTCCAACTCTCATGCCTATATCAGGTTTGCAGCAGAGGTGCTGTTAGGCAGGTGATGATGGTTCCTGGGTCTGCATCCCTTTACACCTCTGTGTCAGGGGACCAGAAAGCCGTGAGTTCCAACGCCTTCACAGAAACCCCAAAGACAACATGTTGCTCGGGAACACAACCACGTGAACACCACCACATAAATGCCAATCACCACAAATCCTAAACATCGGCCATTTGTAAACTATCCGACTGCAAGTCAAATTGTTTTATGGTTAGAGGAGCATTTAATACACTATGAACAGTTTAAAGTTAGCATTTCGTATTCAAAGTGATTAATGGCACCATATTGTATTTCAATTACTATGAGATACTTCCCCATAATAAACGATGGCAATAATATTCACATTAAGTCAATAAAAAGCATCTTCAAAGTGTGATGTATAAGTGCCATTATCACGGCCCAATGCGAAAGCATCACACAGCAAGTTAGCAATGCTGATAACGGAAACCCCAGCACCCAGAGGTAGATGTCCATACGAGGCAGAGGTGTTGCCCTCTAGCTCGGGAAGCCATACCAGGTTGCTCATTGCTTCAAGGTACAACTTCATCAACAGGCTGGAACCTGACAAGATGGGGATGGAAGGCGCAGTCCTACAGTAATTTCCTAGGCACCACAGCTGATAAGAGCTACGCAACAGGTCACACCAAAGCCTTTCATCCTCTCTTTCTTCTTCCATGTGAAACCTCAATAATTGAAAGGGGAAATTATTTTTGCTCATACTGTTTTAAACCTGCTTGCCTGCCTTTTAATTGCTAGTGTTGATTTATCTTGAGTGCCCATGAGCACACCAACTGGAACCAGCTGCCTTCTGCAGCCACACACCAAGGGTATAGTTGCATTCCCCATCAGGAAGCAGAACACTGAAAGAAAAAATTAATTTAAAAAAATGAGAAAATACTTCATTTCAATAAACAGTGTATTGTTTTGTCTTGGCATCTTAAATTAGTTTCATCTGACTAAAATAAAAAGACACTTGCCTTAGATGTCAAAACACAACAGCACGTATAAAAAATTAGATATAGTTTTAAATATCATTGAGAAGAAGATAAATTAATAACTGCTACGAACAGCACATTTACAGCTAGCAGAAAACACAGTAAAATGAGAAGGTGGAAGTGAAACATTTTTGCATCATCTAAATGACAATTCTGTCTCTGTCAAAACAAGCCATTTCACCGTTCCCAAAACGTACCAGAAAAGCCCAAATGATTCACTTTGAGTTTCCTGTTGAAAATGATGTCCGGATTGTCAAACCCTCACAAAACACCTCAATTTCAAACAGACGTTGCTCACTCTCTGGATGAAAATTTGCCTCTGCCAGAGACCTCTGCAGCCACTCCTGCTGAAGGGCTTGGGAGGAAAGGTGCTTCTGGTCACACCTCTGTCCCCTGGTTAAGAATTTGGGGCCCCTGCATGGGTCCCACACACTCTGTCCACTGACTGGGGGTGGGACTCAGCAGCCCCCCTGCTTCCAAGGTGAAATAGAGAGCACAGCCCCGTTTGGTGCTGTCACTAAGAAGTGATGAGCAATGCACCAATAACAGTGGTATTTCACAGAGCTGAGGAAAGACTTTTTTTCCCTTAAAGAAATGAGAGAGAGAAAATCAAACATTATTCTTTGGAGGTCAGCTTTAGCACACCTGGTGCGGGATAGCAGTTGAGTAAGGAAATCTCAGAGGGAGCCGTTATCCGTAGATCACTGCCCAGGAAGACCATAACGGCCTCTCCCAAGCTATTAGAGGCAATTGTTTCAATAAGCATCCATCCTGCAATTAATCACAAGACAAACGGCCATGTCCCTGCAGATTCTTGCTGGTCTAGTGGGTGTAATGCAGCCCCAGACTGCGGGTGCCCAGGTGATGGGAACCCCTGGCCTTGCCTTGCTATGGTGGCTTGGCAGGTGAGGATGGTGTGGTGCTTGCCAGGCAGGCATGGCCTTGCCTAGCAGTGCTTCTAGATGCAGCTGGACTAATGGTGGTTGGTGCTCTTCTGAGGCCAGATGGCTCAACTCGCCAGCCATGGCCACAGGCACATTGCTTCTGCAGTTCTGCGTGGAGATGCTTCCACCAAGATGTTCTGCAAAGCACTGCTGAGCTCCCCAATCCCTTGTGCCATGCCCACACAGCTGCAGCCCAGCACTACAGACTGGCTCTGTGCCATTTTATAAATCCCTGACATTATGACCAGCAGCTTTTGTTGAACCAAACACTTAAGACAGCTCAGACCCACTGGAGACCCCAGCATAACCTCCTGGTGCTGCAGCAACCAAGGGCACTGCAGCAGTCCTGCAAGGACACGTGAGGTGACCATGTGTGCTGCGCTGCAGACCACGTTGTATGGAAACCCTCCCACATTGCCAGCTCTTGTGGGGGCTTGGGGGACCCTCCCTCAGTTTCCTGCAGTTGGAGGGTGCACTACACCCTGGGACACATACCACATCAGCCCTAAGTATCGACTCACCACAGCAACCTGAAAGTAATTTTATTAACTGTCTGCTCTGCTCTGAACAAGCAAATACCAGCTGCTTCCACAAGCCTGTATTTAAGTTTTCCTTTCCAGAGACCGCTTTATTTTGCATTCACAGACTTCTCTACCAGCTTGTCCAAAGCAGGAACACAAAATACATGTGACAAATACAGGGGCTGTGTGCCCTGACACACACTCTATCCAAGCCAAATTTAAAGTGGAAATTACGGGCAGAAAACAAAGAAACCTCCAATAGTTTACCAGCCCCAACCCAATTAATACTAATAATGTAGATTGCTAATAGCAGGGAGTGGGTCTCTTCAACACAAACCAAACTTGCCCTGCTCACTGTGCAGCTGAGAGATGGAGGTAGATGTAGCAGCAAAGCGCAAGCTGGGTCTCCAGGTCAAACCAGGCCATGCCTTGATCATACCGTTCCTCGCTTTTTAAGGTTCATATTATTCATTTCTAGAAACACATGTTCCTACTTTAGCCAACGGGAAACTTGCCACTGACTTCAAAGGACCTAGAGCGAGCTCCCGCAGCAGCTGCTCTCCATAAGGAGAAGGTCTCTGTGCCTCCCTAGTTCTGGCAGGGCACTAGTGATCCCATCAGCTTATAAAGTCACATTCACACTTAACACCACAAGGGCTGGGGGGGAGTTTTTTCAGGAATAACCCCACCTTCATGATGGTAACTTATAAAAATCACCTGACTTTATGCAGAATTCCGTGAATTCAGTTCATCAAAATGATTCAAAAAGGAGACAGGCATGCTGTAGTATCCCTGTCCAGAAAGGGACAAGTCACGTTCCTCAGAGGGGGCTCTCTGCAGCAGGACCGCACACTTCAATAATGCGAGAGGGCTGAGGTTCAGCCCTCGCACTTGGTCTCTCTGGGCAGCCCCTGCTGATCCCTGGTCTGCCCAGGGTGGAGGAGCCAAAGAGTGGGGACTTTGCAGCCTGAGCTTTCCTTTCTCACTCAAGTGGGGAAGGGCTCATTCCTCAGCAGAGCTGTACTGAGAGCAAGGGCAAGACTGTGTTGTGTGTCACTCATTCAAGCCACACAAACCCTTGTGAATCCCCTGTCAGAAACCTAGTGATGTCTTCTTGTGTTGCCATAGAGAAAAAATGATGTCAGAGGCTGAAGCAGCTGCCGAGCCCGCTCGTCTGCTTCCAACAATCTCCGAGTTTCTGGAGAGACATGTGTTTCCCTCTTCCTTTGCTCCTCCAAGGCCCTGCTTCTCCATCACTCAACTCCTGGCTTCAGAAATCAGGAGGGATCCACTGGGCATGACAAACACCTGCTTTTTGCTCAGCAAAGCTCTGGCATGAATGATGGTACCCAGCATCTCTACCCTCAGCTACCCTTCAATCAGCTCTCAAAGTAGGGGGTTACAGAACAAGGGAAGTCCAAGCCAAAGGACAAATTGCATTGGAAAAGAGGCCCAGAGGCTGACTTTCCCTCTTGAACAACATCCACTTTCCTTTCAGCAGTCCACAGTCTGGCAGATAAGGGCCGAGCCCCCAGGAGAGATCAGACATTTTTTTTAGAAGAACATGTCTGCAGGGCCTTGTTCAAAGGTCCATCTTCAAGCAGGGTGAGGGCTGAGAGAGGAGAAGCCCTGGAGGTTCAGCTGGCATTGGTATGGCAATGGGCAGCCCAAGCAAAAAGCTGTTTCCATTTTGTTTCATACAAGAGCAGTGCCCCAAGAGATAAGCAGGAAGAGCAGGGACTCTGTGGGCTGAACTTGGCTCCAGCCTCTCTGTATGAAGACTACTCACTGCTGTGAGGTGGCTGCATGCTTGTGCCAAGACAGGTATTCATTCTTCGTGCACCTCTGTTCAGAAGCAGGAGAAGCTGGTCAGCAGGCGAGCAGCACAGCTGGGACACCTGCGTGCACCCAGCACAACTCACTTTGGCAGGCAAGCTCGGAGCCTTGGCTTGCTTCCCACGCTCCAGCATTTCCTTATTAATTCACACATCCGTGCCTGACCGCGAGAGCCACGTCTTCAGCAGCTTCTCGTCAGGAAGAGGACTAAGAGAGAAATCTTGGGAGGATGTGAAAACAGGGTGGTCAGAGGGTCTTGCAGCTTCCAGCCAAAGACAGCCTTTGCTTTGAAGGCACTGCATTTCCTTCCATCTGCAGAAAGTCTAGGGAGAAAAACCCAGCGAGGCAGCGTTAACCCCTGCTTTCTGGAGGGGTTCCCACCTCTCCTTCCCACAGGCACCAAGAGCTGCAGGTGCGTGCTGCGGTGCCGCAGACGAGCCATGCACAGCAAGACCCCCTTGCTGCACGTGCTACCTGTGCTGCAATGACAGCTCTGCAGAAAAGAGCTCCTGCTGGCTGAAGCCAAGACAAACCAACGCGTTGGTCAAAGCAATGTGTGCAATCACAAAACCAGTCCCCAGTTACCATCTGCTCAATTGTGCCAGTATCCTCCTATTTTATTGCAAGGTTTCCCATAAATTACCCAAGTGCAATCCAACTCAGTCATTAAAAGGACTTGGAAGGGCAGCACAAAAACATGTCTTTCTCCTGTCTGCCAACAGCAGCACAACACCTCCCAAGGCTGCCGGGACCCCCCTTCCAGGGCACTGAACAGCAGCAGCACTGCTCTGTCATCAGCACCAGCCCAGGAGGAGCTACTGGGTGGGTGCCTTGGGTGAAAGCCAAGAGTCCAGCCTGAGACACAGAGGTCTTCCTTGCAGCTCATTATTATTTATTATTTGTACTGTAGTAGTACCTGAGAGCCTACTAATACGATCAGAGACTGCATGTTGGATGCTGCACACCAATGGAATAGCAATGATACCTGCCCTTGCCAAGAGGTTCTCTGGGCAGAAGGAAAGACCTGAAATACAGCAGAGGGAGTGGTTAGATCCAGGCTCAGAATTGTTCCTTTTGGGACCCAAGGAAGCATGTATTTCCCACCAGCCGCAACGGGTTCATACCTATCTGATGCTCTGACCCATCACCATGTAGCGCTGAGTGTACCTGCAGAGCTTTCTTGGACCATACCGCTTTGCATTCTGTCCTTGAAAACCGGGAGGCAGAGACCAATCCTAATGCAAACAGCCACAGTTGTAAGGTAAGAAGGATTACAGGGAGTATGAAAACCCTAGAGCACATGGACAAACTGTAGCAGATGAAGACTCCTTCCCCAGCGTACAAATTGGATCCCGTTACATGCTGTAATATGTGTGCTCAGTGCCTCATCAGCACGGCGGTAGTGTGTATGTGTGTGTGTGTGTGTGTGTGTGTGTGTGTGTGTAGCCAAGAGCCTCCAGGCCAGGTCTGTTCAGCTGTGACTTGGAATTTTCCCTTGAAGCATCAGGCTTTGTGTTCTATCTCAGCCCAGAGAACTCAGCTGGATAGTGTTTCCACTTCAGGATGGCACATCCTGCTTTCCCACCAAACATCTCCTGTGTCTGGCCAGTGCTCAACTTGCAAAGTCCACTGAGACTTTTAGATGCCCTAAGCTATGATTATGGGTTAAACCCATTCATCTCTAATCCTGGAGGGTGCTTATTAGCTGTCTTGCAATTAAACCCATCTTAATGTCCACAGGGCACTGATTTGAAAGGGAAGCAGAGCCAAATGAATTTAGGAAGGAGGGGAGGCCCAGGAACCTGCTGTGCCACACTCCGGTGTCCCTCTCCCTTGTTGTGGATCTGCGAAGCAGCAGGAGGCACCTTCACTCACACAGGCGCAGCATGGAGATGCTTCACAACACATCCTATCCAGACAGAGCCAAAAGCTGGTGAGGGTGAAGGCTGTGAGCTACAGCCATGGTGCTCCCCAGGATGGAGATAGGAAGGGAAACCACCCTTGCACCCTTGGGATGCGTTTCTGGGCCGCACTGCCAGAAGGAAGCATGAAATACTGAGCTACTCCCAGATCACCGAGCTGCTGGTGTGCAGGGGCAGGAGAAGGTGTGGAGTCAACAGAAAGGGCCTTTCTCCAGGAAACTGAGGTCTGTGGAGGAGGCAAGAGGTTGGGAGGGTGAGAGGTATCCAAGTGGAAGGGGGATGGGAGGTATCTGGGGCCAGCACAGAGATGCTTTACGCTAGGAAGGGAAGTTGTCTGTCAGCTGCTTGATGTCTGTTGGGATTTTGGTTCTCAGCAGACACAGATGCACAGGCACATTTGGGCAATGGAAAGTGGTTACTCTGAACAGCAGGGTGGCTTTTGAGCTCTCCTGCTGTGACTCTGGCAGCATCTTCCAGACATGCCACCTGGCCGTAATCCACCACCATGAGTGCTCCCAGCAGCAGCTTTCTGCTTCCACTCCCAGAGAGAATGCATCTACAAACCCAAGCATGCTCCAGCTTCTCTGTCTTCTTCACCCTCTTTGCACTTTGCAAGGGAACCCCAGTCCCACCAACCTGAAGGCACAGCCTCTTCCTCTCCAGGAGGGACAGACAGAAGAATCAACCCCTCCGAACACTCGTGCTGCAGGTTTTAGCAGCAGGGAAGTTGTGTTAGCTCTCCATTTAAGATGGGGACAGGAAGACATGCAGCTGGAAGCCTAACACAGAGGTGATGGTAGAAGAAACTGATAGCCTAGACACCTGGAGAAAGTGCATTAGCACTTTCACTGTAGAGGAGACCACAGGCTTTAAAACTAGGATGCATATGGGGGATCTCAGTAAAGCTTTTCATTGGTACCAAAGGGAGTGTATCCAGTGAAATGTTTAAACTATAAATTGATATAGTACCCCATGGCTTTACAGCACCTTGTCACTGCCCAAACCAGAGCAATAAAACAAAAAGCAAACACCCCAAAGTCCCCTGCAAATGAGCCTTCCCTGTCAGGTCCCCACTACACATACCTTGACACCACTCCTGGGAGAAGCGGGGCTGGAAATACCACAAGAGAAAGCAGAATGATCCAAACTGTGACTCTGTGCACACCACTGGCTCGCAGAGATCCAGCCAAGTGCTGGGTACAATGGCACAACCAGTCATACCACCCCCCTGCACCTTCATGACATTTCAGCAAGTCACAGGAAAGAAGATGCTTGGGGCTGGCCTAAAAAATCCTCTTCTCAACCAGACTAGTCTCTTTACCCACTACAGGACAAGTCTGTGCTATGGTTGGAATGCACTTCCTTAGTCCCTGCAGGTCCAGACTGCATCCTTTGCCTGAGTTTTTGTGTAGTCCTCTGTGCCCTTGAGCCCAGCTGTGTAGCAGTGGGGAGGTATCGCTCCTCCTCCACATCCAATCGCGTTGCTTTCCACGATGGATGGTGTGGTTCAGCTGGAGCAGGGAAAGTGGCTACCTGCCAAGAGTAAGGTCAGTACAGCCTGGAAAACAAAAGTGAGCTTGGCAGAAATTGCTTTCCATTACCTCTGAGTTAGCTCAGGTAGATGCTACCTCAGGCGCTGGACCAACAGCATATACCCAGCCTACCACCACATTCATTTTTGTCTAGACTTTTCTACTTCTGCCAAGTGACAACCCCATTCTGCTTTCTCGACTGACCTCCAAAGCAAAATATCCAAGAGAATAAAAATGCAATGTCTGCCTGGAAACCACGCAGGCAAGCAGCCAGATCTGTAGCCCAGCTCTTCACCTCAAGGCTCACAGCCAAAATCCTGCCCTCAGACACAATTCCTCCTGAAGCCAGCTAGAGTAGCAGACCAGCATCTGCTCGCTGGATCTGGCCATCAGTCACAGTGCAACCTGGGCACAGGTTGGGCTCTTTGCTGGTGTGGATCAGCTGAGCACCAACTTCACCTTGAGGGTGGAGAAGTGGCTGTTCCTACAGGACATGAATCTTCAGAAAGTTCAAGACAAGATAGAGAAGTAGATTTTAATTGATTCAAGGGAAGCTACTCAGTGGCAAGCAGAGGTGACTATCACAGCAGAGGGGACTCCTAGGCTGCCTGCATACACTGAGTTTTACAATAAAAAGCATGAGCAACCCACCGCTTGCACAGGCTGGTCTCCTCTCATGCCAGTGTTGGAGGGGAGCTTGGACATCAGCTCACCAAACTTCCTACATATTAAAATAGTAGTTACGCTAAACAAGGCCACAAGTACAGCACCAAAATATTTTCGAGTCACAGGAATTACAGAATTTGAAAGCAAAATGTACATTTAGGTAGGTCGTACCATAAACCTTCACTGCTTTTGTCCTCTACTTCCTTGCTGGGTCAGAAAGCGCCTTTGCATATGCATATGGCCTTGTTCTGACAAGCTCTTAAGGATAAAAGCTTATTGAAAGCTTTTTCTGAAAAGAGTATTTTTTGCATAACCCTCTCAGTACAGGAGCTTTGTTGTGATACCCAAGCGCTGCTTCTTTCCACATGTCACCACCTTAGTCCAGCTCTCTCCTCTCCTGTCCTTCAGCTTTCCAAGGTGCTCAGGAAAGGTGCTGCTTTGCCAGATCAAGGCATGCTTGGAATTGTAACGACAGTCCGCAAGATCTCTCCAGCAGTCCTCACTGCGCTAACCTTCTCTCTCGTCTTCCCACTGGCACATACATTTACACATTTATGGGTGCATTTATGAGAAAGAGCAGTTTATTATTCACATCCAGACTCACACCTTGCTTTTCTGCTAAGCTAAAGGTGCTGGAGATGGTCTTCTTTGAGACAACCTACAGCTCCTGGGCGAAGGCTGGGAAACAGGCGATGGTTTCACAAGCAGCTCACAGGAGACAGCCACTTTGGAGAGAGCCCTGCCAGACCTGGAGCCTCCAGGTCAAAGCCTGGGCAACAGCTCCCATCAGCCATCCCACTGCTTCTGCAACGCAAGTGCCCAAACAGAAAGTGGTTTTGCAGAGGTGAGACCATTGACTTGTGAAAACTGCCCATATCCAGGCCTCCCTGATTACTGCAGTTCTTTCAGCAACAGCTTCATTTCCCTATTTCCCTCCAGATTTTGGCTCCCTAGAGTACAACTCTCCCTGTTTTATTCTAGTTACAGCACTGTTGCTTGCCAGCACCTACAAGAATTTGGGGCAGGTGCAGCCATTATCCAGGTTTTCTTCAGAGGTACATTCTGAGCAGCTTTCTTCAAACATGGCTTTCAAAACTGTTATCACAGATCCAGTCTTAGAAATGCCAGTTTGTCTTCATCACCCAGAAAGAGAACATGCCGTGAACTAATTATCACTGATGAGTTTTGCTGCCTCATACTTTCATATCAATCTGTGTGGGATAGCTAGGATGAGATGCACATATGAGCTGTCCTGCACCAATTTACACCAGCTCAGGCCTGGTACAGACACTCTCACCTGATTGCAGAAGTAAGGCAATAGGGAGTGTAGACAGCTTAGTTACCTAACACCAGAAAAGTGTGATGCAATTGTGCTAAAATCTGAGCTTAACAACCCCGGTAGCACCCACTAGCCCCCATGCCCCATCCAACACAACCAGCTGACAGCCCACCATACAAAGGCACTTGCTATTCATTCATCCTGCAGCCCCATGACTAGATACAGCTCTGGCAATCTAACTGATGGGGACTGCAGGGCCCTCCAGCTTTGAGAGCAAGAAAACTTGTTCCTCCTGTTACTGGAACATCCCCCCACCCTGAAATGAGCACACCCAGTTCTGCAATCCTTCCAAAAGCAGAAACGCAACCATTCCCAGAGCCACAGTTTTGGGGAAGCTCAGCGCCACACTAACCATTTAAGGTCAAGCACACCACTAGCCAGCCCAGACCACCTCTCAGAGAGCCCGGCCAGACGCCACGACAGATGCCTCGGTAAGCACAGGAGCGCTACAGGAGATAGAGCCGGCTGAAGTGACACCCTCACGGGGCTCACAGCCCCGCAGAATAAAGCGCTTCTCCGTGCGCTGGCTGCCCCCTCACCAGGGTGCACCCCCTCACCAGGGTGCACCCCCGCTCCNGGATCGAGTGGCAGCAGCTGGAGAGCGGCACCGGGCGGGCAGCCCCGCGGCCGGCAGAGGGGCTCGGCGCCCCAGAGCCACTCAGCCGCCCAGGAGCGGAGCGGCGCGGAACAACAGCTTTCCGCCGACCCCGCTAACGTCGGGTAGGCAATACAGACACCCGCACCTCACTCTACCGCCGCCGCGTGCCCCGACGCGCCCTTATATAGCGCCCTAAAAATAGCTCGCCGCGCGCCGCCTAGCGGGCCGCG
>VXBZ01006975.1:602922-733140 GCA_013399135.1 Heliornis fulica | reverse complement strand
TTTATGATCACAAACAACCCCCACCCGAGCAAACAAACACACAAAAGCAGAGGGAAAGGGTCCTGCTCAGCAGCAGCATGGACGTCTTGGCTAGTTATAGTATATTCCAGGAACTCCAGCTTGTCCACGACACCGGCTACTTCTCAGCTTTGCCATCCTTGGAGGAAAACTGGCAGCAGGTGAATCATTTACATTACTCCTGTAAATCTCTTCAGCGCAGACAGCCGACGCATCGGGCTGCCTTTCTGACTTCTGTTTTATTTTTGTTCTTTAATTCAGGGTCGGTGGTTGGTTTTTTTTGTTGTTATTTTTATGGGTTTTTTTGTCCCTCGGTGTTTTAATTTTCTCCGCGGGGGTAGCCTTTAAAATCTTGGGGTTTTTTTTTAATTTTTTTTTTTTTTTGCCATGACAAACCGAGCAGTCCATTCAAATCTGTCTGCCTTCAGCCCTTTCTGAGCACGCCTGGCAGCACCTGAGAGCCGGTGGCGTTCTTTAGTGATTTGTTTTCATCATGACTACTATTTTTATTTTATTTTTGAGCTTAGATTATTGTTATTTTTTCGTTGTTGTTCCTTTATACAAAGCTGATCACTTCCAGCCAGTGCTGACAATTGGCAGCTGCTGGAAACGGAGTAGATCATTCTTATTTTCAGGTAATTAGTATATGTCAATAAAAATCCTAGCTTAAATCAGGGATTTTGGGGATGGGCAGGTATGTGGAAGCACTCTCAAAAGCTTTTAAACTAGATTCTTAGATTCTGTAACAAGGGAAGTGACTTTTTTTTTTTCTTTGTCTTTTATTTTTTAGAAGGTGGGGAGAAACACACACTTCTTGCTGTATCTTAAAACAATGACGCCTTAGGCTGGTTCCAGGCTGTGTTTGAGGCACCGTGGGGTTAATATGCAGACAGAATTAGTATAATTTACAGACGGAAACCGAGTGTTACAAATGCATTAAAATGGTGACTGATGGTGTGAATAAATAAGACCAAGGAGAAGAGTAGTTTAGAAAGAGTTGTATAAAATGAACTAGGAGTCCAACTGCATAGATCTATAAATAGTTATCAGCTGGGATACTGAGGAAGAGGAAAGACAGCATTCCTTGTTATGGCAGGACATTGTGAGACAATCACATTTCTTTATGTGTTTTTTCTGGCAGAGGTGATAACACCAGGAAAAATTCTGGAAACTAGTGTCTCTTTAAAAAGAAAAAAAAAAAATCCGCTGGTGTGTAGGAATAGTGGAGTGTGGCTGGAATGACATGTGGCGCTAATGCAGCGCGTGGACCCGTGGCACTATCGGTGTAAGAATAACAAGCTGCTGGATTTCATCTTGCCAGCATTCACCTTAGCCTCGGCCAGCATGTTAGGTCTCCAGCAGGTGACAGTTTGGGATGTTCACTTAATTTTTCCTTAGAAGCGTGTGTGGGGAGATATGTGGATGGTAGGGCTTTGGGGGAGTGCTCAGGCTGTAGCATTGTCATCTGGATGGACTGGAGCTGGAGCTTTAAAGGTTTACTATAGTAAAACTGATTTGGCTTCAGAGCTTTGTGTGCGTATGTGCACACACGAGAGGTTTTCGTGAGTGCTACAGAGCAAACACTCCGGATTTAATTTACAAAATGACCGAACCAACTTTGCTTTATCCTCTGAGGGGGAGGGGATGCTTTTTGTTATTAATAATCAGCTCTCACATCCATGATGGTCACAGCTGCTCTGCTTTTGTGTTTTTAGCATGTTAATTAAATCGAAGAAGTTAATTTAAAAAAACCTGTTTCATAGTATTGCTGTTGTTGGATCAGTTGCATATTCAGTTGCATATTAGTAACAGTCCAGACAGTCCAAAGCGAGATAATCTGTTGACATAGCCAGCATGCTTTAGGCAGTACCGTGTGTGATACGCTCTCTTCTGCTGCCGTCTTTTATGCATGGAAGAGCAGCAGTTTGTTTTATACAGTACAATGTGCCTACCCGAGCCCACTGTTAATACTGTGAAATTTCAACTCACACACCACCGGTTAAACCCCCCTGATTCTCCACATATGTTTGAAAAGAGGAGTTGAAAACAATTTATTACATTTTCCCTTGTTTGACCTCAAATCCTCCATTCAGTGCCTGATGTTTCATAATGCATCCTGTATTTACAGTTTGTTTTTATTCCCCTGTTGCTGCCTGGACTCTCCTTGCAAACAACGGGGAGCAGATCCGATGTATCTATCCGTGGTGGGAGCAGCCAGGCTCTACAGAGCATGCTGTCACGCAGCCTTGGCAGACCCACCGACAAGGAGACCACAATTTCATTCTCCAAAATCACTTGCAATAGTATCCAGGTCTTGGAGATCTATTTTTTTTTAATTTCTTTTTAACAAACTGTAGTACCTTTGGGACAAGGGGATGTGTGCGCATGTGTGTCTTTCTGAAAACCTTAAAAACCATTAGGCTGCTGTTGAGACCCCAGGGAAGAGAGCTGACAGGGCAGTGACTGATCCCTGCGGGAAGTGTCAGGATTGGGAATCAGCAGCTTTAATTTTGAGTGAAAACACTTGAATGGGGCTTGCCTCTGCTCCTGTGAAGGGCTCTGGTGCTGTACCCCAGGTCCGCAGAAGCTCCAGAGCAGTGCTTCTCCCAGCAGCAAAGCTGCTCCACCCCAGGAGATTGCTTCACTCTCTGAAAAGGGGGAAGTAGTTGTGTGGGTCAATAGCAGGCTTCCTCATCATGTGGTGATCTCCACTTGTTTTATGATTAGTAGCTACTAGTGCTTGATATGGAGAGGTTAGTCCATGCCAGTTCCTGCTGCTAGCACTGGTATCTGTTGTGATACTGTAAAAGCTGCACTTGCTTCACTGAAAAACAGAGTACACCTTGGGGTGCAAGTGTTGGTGCAATCCTGTCTTCATCTTCTGAGTCTGGACCACACTTTTGTAGCTGCTGGCTGAGGACTACACAGCTGGGCCAGCTGCTAATATTTCTGATTGTGAAACACCCATCACTCATGAAGGGCACTGACAACACAGGCAGGTTGCTAAATGCTTGCATGTGGTCAGCTGATTTTCTCTCCCTTTTTTCTTTCTCTCTGCAAGAGAAATGGGAGTGACTTTGGTTGCCTCTGATTTTGACAGCACTGGAGTTGAATNCCCGATTTTGTGTAGGAAAAGGTTGTCATCTCTTGTGTAGATACCTTTAGGAGGGAAACATGCAAAAAAAGAAAAAAAAAAATCCCCAAACCCAACCTCTTCTTCTGCCCTGGTAGTTTACATTGTGAAAATGGAAATACCCGAAGTGGAAGCTGGAACTGAATCCATAATGTGTTTCACCTTATTTTAAAACGCGTTGGGAAGAGAGGGCTTGGGTTTTAGGCATCAAAAGTTTAGGTTCAGTTTATCAGCTTCAGACCATGCTTAGGAGGACAGGAGGGTTTATTCTTGCTGTGGGAAGGTCGGTATCTCATGAGTAATTCATAGTACAACTTCATCAGGAGAGAGGGAACTTCTTTAGTCTTTGTTTAGCTGTTCAAGCATGTTGAGCTTCCACCTCACTGAGACATGTTAAAGAATGAGGTGGGCTCAGTGCTTTAGAAAATGAGGCATTAGCTGTACGTCAGCTGGCTGGTATCTCAGCATCTGTATGTTTCTGCCTGGCACTATATCCTGGCTCTGATTGAAGGGACCTAGTTGGTCTCTGTCCCTGTGAGCTGATGCTGCAGTTCAGGACCGGGGCTGGGGGAGGTTTCAGCACCTGCGTGGCTGCTGCGATGCAGCGAGAGGACCTCTGGCCACATGTGCCGTTGCTCCGGGGTAGCTGTCTGATGTGGCATCTCCGAGATTGGATCCAGACTGCTGGGAGAGACAGCACAAGGCTGGAGAGCAACTCTCTACTCTGCAGAGGAAGGAAGTGGGTAGGAGGCTGTTTTTGAGGAGGTGACTGTGAGGAGCATAGCCCATGCAGCTGCACGTGGGCCCACGCTCCGTGTGCCAGGCTGCAAAGGGGCAGAGTGGGGCTGAGAACTGGGAAGGGCTGGACATGGGGCTTCACAGTGACATTTGGGGGATCATTAATAAAACAGTGTGTGGAATGCATCTTTTGTAGTCAGATATATCTTTTACTAGGAGTAACGTTACAAACCATCCCTATTATCCTTCTCCTTAGTGGATCCAAGGTTTTGGGGGTCTTTGTATTCTGTGGGGGCCATAGGGGAGTCTCTAGCATGGCAGTCCCCATAGTGTCAGAGCACAAAGAGGAGGTAGATGTGCAGGGTCGCCATGTGTGTAGCAGATGCAGGTGTATAAAATCAGCAGGGCTTAGATGCCAAACTCTGGTCTGTTCTAAAAGGACCGGACTTTCCCATGTGTGTCACTGGGAAGAACAGGTCTAATTGGTTGGCAGAAGTGGAAATAGCAGTGTATTGTTTGCCTGGCATTATATTGTTATGCCTGATAACCATTGCCCAATAACACTTCCTCTTGCCTTGGCTGACCTGGTTGCTGTCAGCTGCGGCAAACAATGATCCTTCCAAGGAAGATGCATGTTTCCTGCAAAGCATAGGATCAAGGAAGCCTTTGTTTTGCTCTTGACTCTGTTGTAGAGCCCTCTTTGTGTATTTTTAATCAATTCTTTGAGCCTCAATTTCCATCTTTCTGGAATAACTGACAACAGTGATGCTAAGGCATGGTCTTTGCAGGGCTTGGGAGTCTGCATGCTGACCCGTTCTGGCAAAGGGCTTCCGTATCCCTGTGCTCTGTGAGAGCAAAGTATCCCAAGGTGACTAATCTAGCAGAACTCTTACATCTTAATGCTGACTTCTACTTGGCAGACAGGGTCATTTTCAGGCCTATAGGAAAAATTTCCACTGCTACTGGAAAGGAATAAATCACACTGGAGAACATTTCTGCCTCCCCATCGCCTTCATTGTTCTAGTGTAATGGCATAGTTGGCCACTACATAAACTAAACCATCTCTTTTAATATTGCTATTTCGTCTTGGTTCTAGTCACAGTGTAACACATTTCTTAAGTGCTTATAGTACATCATGCCTCTTGAGAATAACTTGCAGAAATGGTTGACTTGCAAGAACAGCCACGTGTGTAATGCAGTGTATTTCAGAATCTGAGCGATGTTTCCTTTATACCTGCGGGCTCTCTGCCTCCTCCATGTGCTGAAAGCACACTCCTGTCACCTTACAGAAAGAGACGGGGAAAGAGGAAAGGCAGACTTGAAACTGCGATCTCTATTGCTTCCTGATTCCTTAATTACAGAATCTGTTGTTACAAGTGACTATTTCTTGGCATTATGGAAGCATAGATCCCTGAAATCCACGTTGCAGGTCTTAAGATAGTTTATTATGTGCCTAACTTGTGTCTAGTAGAATGGGGGAAGATACCTTTAAGCAATGCACAATCATAGTGTGGGTACACAACTAGAAAATACTATTTGTTTGGGATGCATAACCTCCCCTCCCCCAACCCCGCACCTTCCCGTATGTCCTATTGAATAGGCAATGCATAGATAAGTGTAGGCTATGTAAAAATCATGATATATAAGCTAGTCTGCAGTCTGATGCTTCCATGAGGGAAATGGCAGAAGATCTTCAGTTCCAGGCAGTAATGCCACACTTAAGCACTTCAGGGTGCAGGCAAATGGTATCTTCTGGATATTGTTGTATTTTTGGGGACCTTGTCAATTGACTTCTCACTGAGAAACATTCAGTGTGCTGCTTCTCTGGTCTGTGTTGGGGAATATGTTACAGGGAAGTGGGAAGGAAGCTGCTTCTGTTTGACTCTGTGGCTGCATATGTATTACCTTGATTGCAACAGTCCTTACAAACCAAAGGGGTTTTGCTTGCTGGCTGAGCAGCATTGGTGTTCAGTACATTAGGTGCGCCTCGTCTCCTGTCAAGTTTATCACATTCTGTAGAGGGGAAGAAGGATTCTATGCTTTTGATCACCTCACCACCCTCAAAACATCATAAACAGTTATTCACAGGTATTGTAATTGGTGGCGGTTTTCCTTTTTGATGGTAAACCTGGATTCTGGAGAATTAATGAAGGTGTTTTTAAGAATGATACTGAGTCCCTCTTACTTTCCTTTCTGTTTCCCTGGACTATAAAGTGCCTCCTGTCCATTCCCTTATGTATTCATCTACAGTGCCCCCACCAACAAACTCCCAGCAGCGTGCAGGAGCTGGGAATGCTATTTTTGTGGTGCCTTTCAGGTTCAAGATTGCAGAAAACACACAACACCCATCTCCTCCCCATAGATATCTTTGTACTTTGTGTGTTTCTGCCTTTGTCTAAATGAATCTGGATTCACTTGAACTGCAGGGTTCAGCTGATTCTGTGGCATCAAATAAACCTGTCACGTAAAAAGCCTCCTCTCCTCCTGAGTTTCCTGGTTTATATTTATATTTGAGACCATCCCAGTCTTCTTCTACTGGCTTCAGTCTTGATGGGTGCTACAAGTGTTTTGAGAATCAGAGTTCGGTACTCTCCTGACCGTGTCGTGTCGCCTTCTGAGCATTGCCACTTCAGGTTAAAAAGATCACGTGCCTGGTTCTGAAGACACTGAGATCATCGTTAAAGTCGCAGACTTCTGATTTTCTAATTCAGTGTTCTTTTTATTTCCTTGTATCTGAACCAGTCAAGATTCGTTTTATTGTCTTTCACTCTCAGAAGCCTGAGTTTCCCAACACTTCCTTGATTCCAGCAGCATTAATAAAATACTGCTGTTGTGGCATTTTGAGAGCTGACGGAACAGAGATCGGTGTGTACATCAAATTAAACACTCCTGTGTTGCTGGGTGTAGCAGCTGTATCGGTGCCCCTGCTCTGGCAGCAGCAGGTGAGGAAGGCTACCCGGCTGTTAAGGCTGTCAGTCTGCCTGTCGGAGCTGGGTTCCTGCCTCCTTTCCCTCCTTACAAATCGTTGGAGCCTTCATGCTCAAAGATAGTTAGATGTCTTGGATTTCATCAGGACTTCAACCTCTGCTTCTCGGGTCTTCAAGATGAGCTTTTCTGCTCCCGTAGGCCTGCTGTGGGGACCCGTCTCAGGGGTCTGCGGTGCTCGGGAGGCAGCGCTAGGCTATGGGCTGCCGGGCAGCCAGCCCCTCTGAAGCTGCTGGCTCAAATCCTGCTTTGCCTGCCGGCAGGTGCTGAAACCGCAGGACAGCTCCTCCACAGGGAGCTCTCGGCGGGGTGCACCATTGCCTCTTCAAAAAAAGGGGCGATGAGGATCTGAAGTGTAAGCTTACATCCCCCTTCCCAGAGGTCTGTGCTGTCTTTGAGACAGCCTGAGCACAGCACTAACTTAAGCCCTTCTCTAGGTATTTAAAAGGTGTTGGACTTGGGTGTAGGAAGCTCAGGCGGAGGGACAGGGGTTTATTTTTTGTTTAACAGGTTTAACGTATCAGGTCTGATATGTTAAGCTACCCTGATGCTCTTAATCCTTTTAAAGCAGGTAGCCATCCTCTCCCTGTGCTTACACATGAATGGTCTTCCAGTCCAGAGCACTTCCGCCCAGTGTAACCATGTATTCATTACATGTGTTATTGTTTGGAGAGCTACTGAGATGCATGTGGTATGCTTTGCAGTGTACACAGAGAGTCCGAGTCATTTGCGCACAGGTTGTGTATTAATGCCTGCTGAAGGTCCAGCCAGCGGACTCAAGTCAAGTGTCATAACGGTTTTGAGCGTGGTGCTTATAGACCGTGTCTCACATGTCCTAATCCTCTTGTTTGTTTCCCAGCATTGTGGACCCGAGAGCAAAGCTGGGCTTTAAATCGTACATGGGGTCAACAGCCCCTGCTCTGCAAAGGATAGAGAAGTAGGCAGTGACACAGGCGAGCTTGGCAGACTGTGATTGATGGAGAGGGACGAGAAGGAGAAGGTTGCTGGTTTGTGAAAGGCTCTTCTGAGACATTCCAATTAGTGTCCTGATTTACAAATCCTGCTCTTAAACCCGCAGCCTCCTAAGGTCAGTTTTAAAGGGATGGTGGCATGGGGTTGACATTTGACCGTGGTGAACCATCGTAAACCAATATGTTCTGATAGAAACTGCAATCAGTGTAAGTATCTCCATCTATATAATTAAAAAAGCTCTGGGAGCAGTGTTTGTGTTTTTTGGACAGGACTGTCTTGCCCACCTGCTGCCTTTGCAGCTCTTGTGCTGCGGTGTTCTTCCCGTGTCGCTGAAGTGACTGGAAATCAAAGGAAAATGACTGTTTATTTGGATTGTGTGGTGAGAAAAAAATGCATGTGGCATGATGAGTAAATTAGATTTAAAAAATGCTTTCACTACTAATAGGCTACTATGCTGTTAAGCATTTGGTTTTAATCTTGACTCTCAAGTGGGCAGGGTTCATTTTCAAGCATAAAGAAAGTTCTTGGGTTTGTAAACATTTTCAATTTCTGCTGACTTGTCTTCAGCCCAGGAGGGGAATCAGCGTCATGCTGAATTGCTTTGTGCTGGTGGGGGTGAAGTAGGGGACTGCCTTTAATCGCCTGCCTTTATTCTCACCAGGGCTGGAGGGAGAACAAAGGTTCCGGCAAGCAAAGGCCATGGTGAAAAATATTCAGTGGCTGGAAGAGTAGAGGGAGCAAGAGGTGCTCCCGTCTGCTTGCATTTTGCACCCAGAATGGACATTGGCCATGTGACAGCACTTAGGTGTGATGTTAGAGACGCAGATTTGAGGTGCTGCTTTGCTTAATTCAGGTCTGCTCTTCCATATTACATCTTGGATGTGTGAAATTTCAGTGGATGACAAGGTGGCTCCAAAATCAATATATTACAATAAAACACTTTAGATTGGACAACAATGTTTGTNTTTTTTTTTTTTTTAATAATGTTGGTAGAAATGTTTCTATCCAGTGCTACTTTCTAGGAGTTTACCTGGGCCTGACCCTGTTCTGAGAGACTCTGTTTGACTCTAACATCTTTGGCTTTGTTGTTAGTTTTAACCTCCCATTTAAGTGTTTGTGCCCCCAAAGGCTTGACATATTATTTTTCCCAGCTATGAGCAATTTGGGTAGTAAAAGCTCTCCAGACCCTGCATCCTGTGACTTGCAAATTTTGAGAACTGCAGCCACAACCCCGTGTGATACCATGAGCAATATTGGGATACTTCTGGTTACCTGCTCTCCCTCCCTCAGGGTGAGGGGCTGGCAAGGCTTGTTGATGCACAAGATGCACAAGAGTGGTGCAATCACATGTTTTCCTCAGCTCCTCACAGCTGCTGGTCACTCCTTGCTTCTGTCAGTGAGATGCCATGTTGGTTGGTTGGCAAAAAGTCGGTGTGCTCACCTGCCCTTGACACCTCTGGCTTACAGCTGGGTCTGAGGTTCCCCACATCCTAGGGTGCAGGGTGAAGGGCTTGGGGGCTTTGTTCTTTTCCTGTGGCTGCACAGTGGTTAGAAGGGTGTCAGCCCTGCAGAGCTTGCTTCAGAGCTGGTGAAAAGCGCTAAATAATCCTGGTTTGGGGGTTGGTTGCTGTTTTGTTTTTTTTGGGGTTTTTTTTTTGGTTTGTTTTGGGGTTTTTTTCTTTTTCTTTCTTTTGGCCTCCCTTGTCAGCCTGGAAAATTTATGCTGCTCTGAAGAAAAGATTCCACTCATCTGCAAGCTACTACAGCTGCTGTGTGAGTAATAAAGTATGGAAAGGAGGAAGGGAGAAGGGAGATGAAGGATGGGAGCTGGTGTTTCATATGGAAAACATCAGGCCAGAAGTGGCTTTGTTTCCGACACGTGGACAGTGGAGAGGCTGCATTTGCTGCTCGGTGGAGAATCAGTGCCAGTGAAAAGAAACCGCCCTCATTAATGACTAGATCAGATGGGGATGAACTTTATTGTCTCTTGCCTTTAATTTTAAATTTGTTCGTGTTTAAAAATAATAAGGGAGAAGCAAGAGGCACTGGACTGACCAATTTGAGAATACAGCTGGTTTGGGCAGAATAGATCTTCTCTGTCTCCATCTGATGCTGCTGTCCCAGTTCTCTCTGGTGGTGTCACAGCCCTCTCCAGCTGTTCATAAGCTGTGCCAGCACCTCAGCGTGGTCTTGAGCATCTGAAGGTTGTTGTGCATCAGCTTCTTCTTAACAAGGTCCATCTTCCTCTTGTTTGGTTTCTGATCTTTTGGGATAGTGTAAAGTCATGTTTGTAGGGTTTCCTGCACATTTGAGGAAAGCTGGAGCTTGGTTTTGGTGCTGAGAAAGATGTTTCTGGTGTAAACAGAATCATCTGAGAGTTGGGGCTTTAAGAAATGTGATAGAGCAGTGGGGGTGGTTGTAGTCAGATATTGAGAGTAAGGGGTGTTTCTGCCTGATGAGAC
The DNA here is from genome assembly GCA_013399135.1 of Heliornis fulica. Taxonomy (NCBI): domain Eukaryota; kingdom Metazoa; phylum Chordata; class Aves; order Gruiformes; family Heliornithidae; genus Heliornis; species Heliornis fulica. The sequence continues at coordinate 722,832 of VXBZ01006975.1, read as the reverse complement.
CAGAGGAAGGAAAGACTTCGTTTCAGAGGTCTCCAGTACCTTGGAAGAAGAGACTGCTGACATGAACCATTGAAAGAGCTGGCAAGGTGCTGCTTTTGAGTTTTGAGAATTTCAGGGTGAGTGGCTGTCACCTGGGGTAGTTTCCTTCATCTATTGCAGGAAAACAGGGTAGACTTCTCAGTGCATCCCTTAGCTCCCCTGTGCTTTTAAAGTGAAAAGGAAGATTGTTGTGTACAACATTTGAAAATGGAAGGACCTGGTTTAATCTGTGAGGTTTTTTTTTCTAGGGGGAATGAGTCTCTTGGTGCTTTATTGTACAGTTAGGGTCAGAAAGAGCTCTGCTGTTTCTTCCATTGATTACAGGATGAAACCTCCCAGACACAGGCTGGTATCTCTGTCTCCAGTGCCTCCCTAGATAAAGATGTTTGCTTCAATCAGTGCCTCAGGAGCTGAGGTGATTTGGGGTTAAAGGAGGTAATGTGGTGGCCTTGCTCATCTTGGTTCACATGCCTCCAGGACAGCCTGGCCCCATGGCACCACACCATACTTCTTTGGACTTGGCCACAAAGTTCATGCTTCCTCTTCATCAGCCCTAATGTTTTGCTCACTTGAGAGAGTTTCGTGTTTTCTGAGAGTGACTCCTTTATTATGATCTTCCTTGGATGCTGGTAAATGGGTTTCAGAGTACCCCATTTACAGAGGTTTACGGAGCTCATCTTGGGCTTTCTGAGCTTTGGTGGTTTGTTTAAAACAAAAGTAAGTCCCAGTTGTTTGAGGGAGAACAGAGGAAAACCAGTGCAGTGTAACTGTCCATTGGGGAGGACTTGGCACGTGGGTGACTTTGCAGAACAGTTTCTCAGTGCTGAGAATACCAGTAGGTGCACAGAGCCCTAAAAAGGCTGCATTGCAATTTCTTGTTCTGACCAGAGAAATTCAAGTTAAGTTCCTTTGAAGAACGTATTTGAGAGACAGCAAGGGAAGCGAGGCGTGTGTGGTTTCTTACTCCCAAATGCCTCTAGTACATGTGAATTTCAGAAAATGCTGAATACTCATCTTCCAAGTCTTGAGTGCCTGTTGAGCTGGACAGTGAGTGGATTGAAAGTCGAAGACTCCTCTTCACTGGGACTGTCTCACATGGATTCTCTCCTTCCAGTGAGAGCTATACCAGCTGCAAGGCCTTGTAATTCAGTCCGTGTTTTGTTGGAGCAAACTGTGGTATAAGATGGGAATTTGTCTCCTTTCCATTTCTTTATGTTTAAGTGCAGAAGGTCAAAGAAACCTTTGATGTTCAGTTCTAAATGCTTTTTCTCTTTGTAAATGGGAAGAATAGTCCCCACATCGCGTTGAGGGTTTTGGGTCTCTCAGTGAGTCAGATCTTGGGCTGATGCAAACTGATGCAGATCTGCCAAAGTCACAGTGGCGATAACGCAAACCTACACATTCCCAGTGTCCACAAAGTCACTTGACACCTTGCAGGAGAATGGCCTATAGAAATCCCAGTTCTTGTCAGGATGTGGAATAAATATCAGGATGTGGGCAGAAAAAAGCACGCCTATTTTAATGATTTGATTAGACCAATATTGCTGCTCTATGGCTCTCATAAATGTATTTCCACTGGTGTCGAGGGGAGGAGATATTCTCAAGTGCCATAATGAAAGAGTACATTTTTTAAAATGTTGCACAATGGGCCACTAAGTTGTACTCTGGCTATATTGGCTTATTTCTGTTTTATAGTGAACGTGGCCTTAGGCATCCTATAAATTCCATTTCTCCACCCACCTTCAGCTAATAAATAATGAAAACTGTACCGGAAAGAAATTTTCTTTCCATGAACGAGTGGGAGGTCCTGGGCTGCCCTCTATAAAACAAAGGATGTAGCACGATTTTCTTACTTTCATTTTTCAAGTGAAGAAAATGTGGAGGTGGGAGGGAAACAGAAGATGTTTCTCAGCACTAAATGTGCTCTCCCCACCACTGCAAGGTAGAATGATGTCTGGTATGAGCATTGCTTCCCCCTGGACAGTAATACCCATCTGTGAAATGAAGACAGCTGAGAGGTTTCTGAACAGTCTCAGTGCTTGGGAAGAAAGAAGGATCCCATTCTGATTTACCCCGGGGCTTTCATATCCAGCAGTGGAAACCAACCTGAAAGTGGGTGTAAATGAGCTTCTAAAGGAGCCCTTTGTGTATTTCAGTGGGCTGCTAGTCTGAGGTCAGACTAAACGATCTGAACGGCTCTTTTAACCTTAAAATCCACTTCTGTACTTAAGTCCACTTTGAGACGTTTTTGCTCTGTTTTATTGATGTCAGAAAGGTGCAGTGTAAATGTGAGTCCTGAAGGGTCCCTGCATGTGCCCGTATGGGTGGCCAGATAAATTTCATTTTGAGAATCCATCACACGTGTGCTGTATGTCAGGTTGGAAATGTGTCTCTCAGGAGACACCAGATTTGTGGAGATGGGGGCCTCCTCCTGCTCTGACTGGAATGAAAAGCAAGTCCATGTCGTGTCATGTGTCATGTCACATCACAGAGACAGTGTGGGACCACCTTGTGATGGCAGCTTGGCCTCTAAGGTTAGAGAAGGGTCAAGGAAGACCTTGTATTCAGCAAGGGGCTCTTACTGTCCTAATTTTGAAGGCAAATGAGGTTCAGAAACAGGGTGCACACGACAGGCATTTTCAGTCACAGGCAGTAACAATGAACTGTGCATATAAGAAGATCTGGTCCAGAAACAAATAAGCTCGTAAATTAGATCATTAAATTCTTCTGTCCAGGTGCCATTTCTTACTGTATGCCTCAGTGGTGCTTTCCAGTTTCATTCAAAATCCATCTAGCAAGAGGCCCTGCTTTCCGTGGAAGCATGTGCTGAAACCTAATTTAGGAGAGGAATATCTATCAGGCTGTTCTGTCTCCTACTTGAGTCTGATTCCTCCCCCTCCAGTAGCCTCTCTTCTCCATGAGCAAGTCCCTTGCTTTGTAGCTGTTCACAGCTACATGGTCTGTGATGCTTCTTCCCATCTTTATCTATGTTAACCCTTTCAAGGATTTTTATCTAAATGTGAACTGAGACCCTTGCTCATTGACTGGAGATTGACTGTTCCACTGACTGTGGAACAGATGTGATAAATAGTAATAAGTGTGCATGTCCCTTTCAGTTTTGTCACAACTTCCATCTCTGTGTTTCTTCCAGTTTTCCTGTGCATTAGATGCTAAAATGTGTCCTCGAAGCTATATTGGTCTTTTCTGTGTCTTATCTGTTCTAGGTCTCTTTTCAGCCTTGCTGGGTCTCTGCTTTCTATTGAGCATGCATGTTGTGTTCCTGTTTATTCCATAAATGCATTAATTTGTCTTTTTGCAAATTCAGTCTCAGGGATTTATTTCCTGCCCCTATGTGGTTTGCTTTATATACTGCCTTTCTGTGCTAGCATCACCAAAAATTTAGCATTTCTTCCTTAAGCCCTTTTGTCTGCTTTTCTTCACAATGAAAGATTTTATCAGTTTCCTTAGTTTTCTGATTTGTTTTTATTAAGCATGTTTTTATAGTGAGGGCTGGGATCCATCAAAGTAAATGGAAACAAAGAAATTGATGCCAAGTTTTTGTTTGTTTGTATAACAAAACAGATCAGACTTTAAAGGGGCTGAAGGCAAGTCAATGCTGATGACTTGATGGTAGCTGGTTCTGAGTGCTGACTAGTGACAGAGGGTCATGGAAGATCTCTGCATTCTGAGGAGCCTAAACACACAAATACAACCATGGGATTGAAAAATCACATGGTGGTATTAGTATTGGGAAGAGCAAGGTCACTGAGTTGCTGCCCTTTTTTTTTGGGAAACCATATCTGTATGCTGATTAGCTAGTTAGTTAGTTGAAGACTACTGGGTTGGTGGTTGTCAGGTGTGATGTGGTTGTTTTTCATGGTTAAAGGCTAACAGCCCCTTGAATTTCAGTGCCAACCCAGCACACCTCTGCCCTTCACTTCAGCATAGGGAGCTGCTCTGATGCAGGTAGGGAGTAGGCCAGCCTGAAACGCTGCAGGGTCGCTGATGGGGTCCCACCACTACCCCTCTGGAGGGCCACCCCCTCTGCCACCATCACCACCAGGGTGGGTGGCTGTGGTGGCCTTGAGAAGGGTGTCTCCCTGCCAACCTGGCCCAAATGGAGGAGAAACAAATGGACGATGGAGGATTTGCCAAGCTTCCAGTGTAAGGCAAAGGAGCTCGCCTGTGCCAGGAGGAGCATTAGCTGCGCTGGACTGCTCGGCACTCTTCGGTTCGCTTGCTGGGTCACCCTGGGCTCTGGACCTTTCTGCTGTGCTGGTCCACTGAGCTGCTTTTAAGCTGTGCCTGCTCCTTTGAGTCAGCTTGGGCTGCTTGCACGGCAAACAAATATTTTCCTGGTGTTTCCTGTGCAGAAAGTGGCTTGTCCCATACAAGGTCTGCTGGGGTTATAACAAAAAGTGGGGCCTCACCAAAGAGCCATGAGGTGCACAGCTGGCTGTGGGCAGCAGGGTCTGCTGGTTTTTGCTTGGTTCTGACTCTGTGAAAATTTCTCACAGGAACTGCCATCTTTCTCCCCTTTATTCAGCGTGCTCTTAGGCTGTGGGTGTCCAAGAGGGGCTTTTGTGTGGGACACCCAGACTCTTAAGGAAACAGATCCTAAAACGTGCTGTTGCTAATGATTCTGCAGACCAGCATGTAGAAAGCAGAATATTTTAACAGATTTTAATGAATGGAAGGACAAAAGAAAGGACCTGCTACAATGAGGCACTGTGTGGCACCATCCTTATAACCTGATGGTGTGATTGCACTGGTCTGCATCCTGGGCGTATCATTCCATCTAATGACTTCCTGAAAGTGTTGAAAACAGAGGCATATGCAGAAAATCCACTGCCCATCCAGATGTTAATCAGTACAAAAGCTGAAGTTCAGGAATTAAATATGAATGAGAAAATTGTGGGGAAGCAGTACTCTCTGTGCCTGCCTCTATTTCAGTACCAGGGACTGTGCTGACAAATTTGTGCAGTCTGGAGCAGCAAAAGTCCTCAGTGGTACCCTGATAAATCAGAGGACCTGGTACCTACAGTTTTGGAAGCAAAACTTGCAGGTTGCCTTTTTGAGGCTCAGTTTTTCCAACAGCAGTGAAAGAGCTGTTTCAGCAGAGAAAAACATGTACCCTTTTATCCAAGAACCAGAGGTTTAGAGCGTTCAGATGTCTGTTTGAGATGATGGCTGGGCTTTGAACTGGTAAGATGTTTCACAGCCATTGCCTTTAGAGAGCAGGGAGGCTGTAGCATGCCCATTTTACAGGCTGGGAAACTGGGGCACCCAGTCACTCCCTTGTTGGAGAAAGGAAGTGGAGAGCAGAATTTTAAGAGGATACCAGGTTCCTGATCACCATTTAAATGAAATTCTTTCTGCAATTGTCTTCCCTGGAAGTTTAACTGGTGGAATGTGGCCTAGCAGAGGAATATTTGGCTGCAAACTTGACAGGAATATTTTTCTGGGCCAGATCCTTGCTTAGTGTAAATTAAGATGACTCCACTAGCTACGATTAAGGCACTGGCGATTTACTTCTCTCTGAGAATCTGGCCCTGATTTGCAGACAGTGGGCAGTGGCATATAATTTGTTTTTTTTAATTTTAGTCTGTCTAGACACTTCTGCAGCACCCCTTACTGGGAGGACTTCGTGCCAGCAGTTCTGGAGCAGCACCACACTTTTCTGTTGAGAAACACTTAGCAGACACAGTGTGGAGGTGGCCGGGTGTGCTCGAACTCAGCATTTCACCTCCCTGGTACAGGGTTTGGCTTTGATGATCTTGTGGGTTTCGGTGGAGTGGTGTCAGAGAGGATTCATGGCAGGATTTCTTTCCTGCGAAGGGGGAGCAAGTGTCATTTTCCCTGTTTCTGACAGCATGTTGTCCCAGCTGAGTGCTAGAGAAAGATGGCTGGTGCTGATGCAGCATTTCTCTGGTAGTTTTTCTTTCCAGTAATGGATGACACAGCTCTCTTTGTGGGTAAGAAGGTCTTTCTCCTGGTTTTAAAGGCCATTTTCTGCTCTTGTGTTTATTATTACAGTCAGCCCTTCCTCCCGTGCCGTCGTATTTACCACCAAGCCTGTAGCTTCTCTGCTGCATTTTCTGCTGTGTTTTCTCTGGCACCGAGTCACCTGGCATGTGGGTCATACCTCTGCGGCCTTTTTCAAACTCGTCATGAGGCACACGGAGGACTCAGGTTTTATGAAATCCTTAGATTCGCTGGCTGTTGTTAAGCAGGTGTTTAGCTAGGACTGTTTTTCTTCCCCTTCCATTCTCTTGCCAGTTCCTGAGTTACTCACCAGGGTCATCTGTAACTGTGTTTGTCCAGAGGCAATGCAGGAAGGTCCTGGCTGGCAGGGGCTTGGGAGTGGCAGCAATAATACCCTTTCACTGCCATTATTTCTGCTTGCATCCAAATCCACTTAGCCCCTAATCCTCATAATCAATTTCCAAAAATCGCTAATCGTGAAGTTCTACCTTCTGTTGTTAACCACCTATATTTATGTGTCTCTACCCCTAAAAGGAAGGGTCTCCATGGCTGCAGAAAACTGCCTGAAGATAGGGGTCCTGAAATCATTAGGAACAAAATTTATTTTGTGAGAAGACCATAACTATTCTGGTATTCCACCTGAGCTTGATCAATACTGGTGAAGCAGAGCTCTCCCCCAAAAGCAGCTTGTGTGGAAATGGGTAAGAGATTCTTTGTGCAATCCTAATGAGTTTGAGAGCAACGTTTCCCCTGTGAATTGCCGTAGGAGTTTGCACCCCTTCCCCCACACTCGGCAGAGGCAAGAACATATGACTTATCCTCATGTAAGGTAGCGCAGTGTTAATAATGCTGCTGTATTGATCAAATTGGGCTGCTGGGTCTCCAGGGACATCTGGGAGGATTTATTCTGACTCCTAAGGCCGTACCTCGCTAGAATGCATTTTCTAGTCCTTTCACTAGGCAAAAGATGGGTGGTAGTTTTTGTTTTAGCTGGCTGGGATGATGTTTTTGAAAGATTTCGTGGTGTCCCACCATCTCTATCATTTCTACTCTCAGGGCTCCCACCTCACTCCTACTCTGAGCTGGACATGTCTCAAGTCCAAAAATGTGAGCGCTGAGCTCCAGTTGTTTGCCCTTGGAGAGTGCTTGGAGGAGCAGCCGCTGGCTCCTGGAATGTGGATAAACACAGGGTGATGGGAACAGGAGAGGCTTCCTCTTTGCTTAGAAAGTGAGGAAAACATCAGTAAGAGAGCAGCATAGAAGGAAAAACATGTGCAGGGTAGCTTTATTCCACTCCCCCCCGCCCCAGCTGATATTCATGACCTTGTTAAAAAGATTGGTCTGCTTCAGAGGCTGCACGTGGTTGTTCTTAAGTGTAGGGAGAAACCGAATGTGGCTTTTATTCTTCCATCTGATAAACTGCCAATTGCAGGTTTTACTTACAGAACACTGAGTAGTCTGAGAAGAGCACAATCACCTTGATATTATATTTATGAGTAAAAATGGTATGAGGCAAAGAAAGCTCTTAGCTTTCATGTAAATAAGACTTTTAATGCAGTTTTTGCTTCCAGGAATGCACCATTACTCGTGGTGGGGCAGGGACACATTAGCAGGCTTGACAGGAGGATTGTAATGCCTCGGGGCACTTGGGGGCTTGCAGGGGCAATTTGACTTCATGCATCTTTGACAGGTGTCACGATCTTGCGGCTGGTTAGTGATGGGACATCTGCAGAGCGGAGAAGGGTTAGAGGCATTTGAAATGTTGGAAAACCCCCGAACCTTGTTCTGGTGATGGCAGGAGCATCTCTGGGGCACTCTGAGTGGAGGAGCCCACGTGTTCAGAAGTGCTGCCTTGTCTTCTGCAGGGTCTCATGGTGGCAGCCAAGTCGTGAGTCGTGCCTGGAAAATTGTCCTCTGAACACATAGGCTGCCAGTAGCTAAAGCAACAAGATTTGATTGCATTTCTCACCCATTTTGAGTTCCAGTTCATGGACTGTTCGGACTGAAGCAGATCCCTACAGCTGCCCCAGCCACCAGAAGGCATTTTGGCTCTCACTTCCGCTCTGATATCATGCAACTGCTTGGGGAGCGGAGCCGGCTGGAGGCGAAACGGCAAAGTGCTCCCAGGAATGTTCTCTGCGAAGCAGTGGCTCAGCCTGTGGTCTCTTGTGCAGCTCCTCCTCTCCAAGGATAAAGGTTACCTTTGTATGTTTATAACCAAAACAAAATTGCAGCTCCTGAAAGCTGTAATTTGTTCTTGGGGGAACATAATGTTTGCGTTTAGCTATTGCAGGGATTGTACCAAAGCACGGTGACAGAGGTTTGGAAGTGTTTGGGATGATGATAGCTGGCAATGGACTCGGCCTTTGAGGGCTACAAAAAACAGCTTTAGTTAAGCAGTATTAATAATAAACAAAATGCCAGGGAGGACTGGTTGTAGCGTGAGGAAGAGGAGCCTGCTCTTCTCCCAGGCAGGAGAGGCTGTTCTTCAGTTCCTGCTCTTTCTCTTCCCACAGACCGAGCCAAGAGAGTCTGCCTGTGGTCTTCCAAGCTGTGACATTGGATACTTCCATCCCATCTCAGAAAGACAATAGAGGGAAGGAGAGGTATACAGCCAACCCACAAAGGCAGGCTTATCTCTGGAGATGCTATATAGGCCTAAATAGATGTGGAAAAGGGAAATTGGAGAAAATAGGACACTTAAGGTAAACTAACTACAGATTTAAATGTCTGAGCTGGAAATATGCCAGATAACATGTCCACTGTTGGGATTATAATGACTACAATATGTTTCCTCTTTTCCTTGTTGGTAAGTGGGTTTTGTTTGTTTCCTTTCTGGAGAGTGGTGAGGGATGGCAGTTCACTGCAGCGCACGTTTGGTAGGGAGCTGTCGCTGTTCATGGCAGTTTAATGTGTAAGGCTGCAGTGTTGTGCACATGACATCTTCCAGTTCCCAGCATCATCATTTGGGCCTCTTCTTCGTGGGGAAAGGTGTAGCATTGAGTTAAATTTAGTTTACTCAAACTGATGCTTAGGGATGGGGCTGGAAAGCTGAAGGCCTCACAGAGAGCCTCTCAGCAATGCGTGTGCAGGCAGAAGGGCTGCTAAAAGCCTTGCCTTCATCTGGAGCCACCTCGGCAAGGTGGGTGCTGAGTGTTGTGTGTGGTGATCTACCTGGAAGTGAGTTGGGAACCCTCCTAATTAATTTCAGAGGGAAAGGTGCCAGCATAAATTTGAGGCAGGGTCTGGCAGTTTTGCACAGTGTTCCCCAATATGTTTTCAGGGATATTTAGCCAAGAGAAACCAAGGGGTTAATTGAGAGCATGAAAAGGGACAGTGCCTTGCCCTGACTGCAAGGCTCCTGCCCAAGAAAAGAGTGTTGCTATGTAGGGAAGAGAGGCTGAAAAGAAGAGCCTCTCTCAGGCCCTGGAGTCACACAGGTTTCTGAGCTCAAACAAGCCCCATCTCATCCTCCACCTTCAGGAAGAGTGGAGCTTCTCTGGGCCTTTGTTTCTGCTGATGCTTCAGCACAGCACCCAGCCTCTGCTGTTGACCAGCCTGCCTCATGTTGCACCACTCCTTGGGCCTGCCCCATTGTAGTCTTTGCAGACTTGGGAGTGTCCAGGTACCCATGCAGGGTGTTTCTATGAAGGCATGTGATGATGGCTTATCGTATAGTTAGCTCCTCCAACAAATCAGTCTTGTGCCCAGAAACTTCTTGAATCAACCATGGTGGCTGCTCAGATGCCGGGAAGTCACTGCATCTTCCAGGAATACCAAGACGTTGCATTCCTTCTAGACTATTTTCTGTCTACTCTGCTATTAATAACTTTGTCCTGAAATAGCACTTTCATATTGCAGTGTATTAAAATCCATAACAACTGGGTGGGTGTCCACAGTCAACAGACCAGAAAAAGTGAGCCAGCGCGAGAGCCGTGGTTGTGTAAATTGGCTCACAGAGGTGTGCCGACTCTAAGCAGCTGGTGATCTGACCTGCCCAGCTTTCTCAAGTCAGTAAATGGCAGGGCTTTTAATGGGATTTCTTGGCTTCCCATGCCAGGCTGCAGCCGGTAGCTCTGCAGCCCGCTGGAAATCATGCTGACACCTGAGTGGTGTCATGATCTTTTCATGAGGAGTGAGCGGTGCCTCATCCACTTAAAGTCATAGAAGCATTTAGGTTGGAAAAGACCTTTAAGATCATCAAGTCCAACCATTAGCCTAGCACTGCCAAGTCCACCACCAATCCATGTCCCTATGCACCACATCATCTACACTTCTTTTAAATGCCTCCAGGGATGGTGTCTCAGTTCTGACAGCACACCTTGAGTTGCTAATGATATCCACAAAGGGCCCAGACAGATCTCCTTTTTGTTTGATCCAGTGCATTTTGGGGATACAGGTCTCCTCAGATGCCTGCAGGCAGCTGCCTGGGTTGCTGCTGTGCGGTTGGGCCAGTGCTGGCAGGCACTTTACCGATGCACTCTAGCAAATTGCTTTTAAAGAGGACCATGCTGCTTTTATCAGCATGCGTAGCAGCCCAAGTGCACTCACTGCCTGTGCGATTTGAGGCTGATCAAATTCCCTGGTGGCCAGAGTTTTGGAACAAGCACCTTGGCAGAGCAGTGCAGAAAAGAAAAGCAATGGAAAAACACTCTTGTCTGGCAGGGAGCATCCTTTGGAGGGCACCCAGTGTTTTGAGGAGAGGCAGATTTACCTGCAGTGGGATATTCAGTCACAAAGGCTGTTGGTTTTGTGTGTAGTTGAGGAAAACTCTGACCTAGAGGTTGCAGAAACCAGTTTGTGAATAACTCCGAATAGACTGCCCAAATTAAAAGAGAAAAGAAAAAAGAAGAAACAAATCTGAGTACCAGGATGTCTGGGCTTGGTGTTGTTTTTAAATTCTGCCCATTTTTCCATTTTGGTCACATTATTCCTAATAAAGTAGACAAGATTTATAATATAAAAATAACCATTTTCAGCCATAAAAGAATATGTCAAATTCTGCTTCGTGTAAGCCACAGAGTTAAATGGTGCTAATCAAGAGCAGAATTTCATGGAGTTTGAGTGTTGGCAAGGTCCTCAGCTGATGTAAACAGGAACCATGAAATCAGGGCTGCTCTGTGCTGATTTACCCCAGCTGAGAATCCGGTTGTGCTTCCCATTGCTTTGTTTCTAGTCAGAGGGTTTTTTTCTCAATGTGACGGTGAAACCGAAGTCTGTTGTCTTCTCTTTTCCTTGCCCAGACTGGCATTAAATATGCCAGTGATAAATTCACAGTTGTGCATACATCTTCTTGCTCTTCTAAGATAACAAATTGCCCAAACGATTTAAAAAAAATTAAAAAATTAAAAAGCAGCAAGTGGCTTTTTGTAAATGTGTTTAGACAGTTGCTGCGTTCACATTAAAGTTTAAACTTCAGCCAAACAGCCCCCTGCTCCCTGCGTGGCTGGAGGCAGGCTTTGGTCCTATATGTTTATTATCATTTAAAACTGGTATAAATGCTCTTCTATTCTTTTTTGTTCTGACCTTATTCTATAACACATTCCCCCCCTTCCCCCTGCTTCCTGTTTCCCAGACAGGTCCCCACCTCTTCCTCCTCACAGCCAAAAATAATACAAAAGGGAACATACAAAGGGTTTTTTGAGCCATGAGATGTGATAATGAATGCGCATCATGTACAGGGCAGATACAGGAGTCCCCAGCACAGAAATGTTGAACATGCAAAGTCTAGAGGAGGGGTTGTGTGTTTTTGGCATAGGAATCGAGTGTTACGCGTTTTCTCGTTTAATATGTTTTTAGGTCAGAGCAGAGGAGATGACTCGCAGCCCAGGACTCTTATGAAGTGTAGCATGTATTGATCACATCTCTTCTCCAGGTTTGATTTAATAAGCTTATTGTGAAGAATTGTGCTTATGAATATACTGTTGCCTAAGAGCATGAGAAGGCAACTGGTGTATACATTTGTGTCAGCTGCTGAGGAGGAAACGTTGAGCTTTCTCTGGGTGTTAATGAAACATCTCTGAAGAGAACACATTTTTTTCATTCATGATCCTATCCAGAGTAATTACAAGGAATCCAATTCTGCTGTGTAACCCCACTGCAGTACTTTGTAAGGATGAATCTTAATTGAGGATCGAGAGTTAAAATATTGCTCTGCTTCGTAAGTTCCGCACCCGTCAGCGTTTGCTCCTGCATCTCCATTTCCTGTGAGGAGTTTACCACGCTGGTGCATGCTTTGAACCTGATCCTTTGATTTCAGTGGGAGCTGAGACTGGTGGTTCAAGGAGATAATTGTGCCCTTCTGCTGCTTACTTACAGTGCTAAATCAAAACTGCTTCCACCAGGTTTAATACTGGTAGAAGTTTGGGGAGAAGTTTGCAGTGGGGACCAGTGGCTCCTTCAAAGCCATCCGAAGTCGTCATATAAATCAGTGATCAGATTTTGAAACACAGATAAGTTACATGGTCATTGGATATATGATCTGTCTGGATTGCATGGCAGCGTGCAGGGCACGTGCTGGTGTATAGGCACACATGGATTCTTATCATATTTCGATACTTGCACAATGGGCTGCCTGCACTTCTGAATTCTTAATTTGGCTATCCTTAATCCTTTGCTGACATTGATGCTATTTTTCGTTGTTGTGACTGGTTACAGATATCATTACTAAACAGTCAGAAAACAACAAAAGCCCTCCAAAACCCTGGTTCAGTGTTTGCAGATTTCTTTCATCCTTTTTTTTTTTTTTTTAATCTAGATGCCTATCAAATTCAGCCACGCTTAGCTGCAGTCCTTTGTTCGATATCTCACAACCAGTGCACTGAAATTCTCTAAGCTTAGAGCCTGAATACCACAGATTTTTTCGTGAACAAATTTGGCTTGTCCATTTAAAGAGATATTTATTAGATATATTACATTATCACCGAGTTTGAGAGCAAATCTTTATTTTGACTTCTTGGTTATAGATTCAATTTTTTTTTTTTTTCTGTTTGAAACATTTGTTTTACCACCCATTTCTGCTGTTGAAAATTGCTGATTTATAACAAAATTTGTTTTGATCCTTTGAGGTTTAGAGACTGACCAAGCTGGTCTTTAATAACACTGGTTACATCATGCCCCCGAGCAACAGGAAAACGGCTTGTGTTTATATGAAAGTAGTAATTCTGTCCTTTAAGTAAATCCATAGAACTTTTTACATTGAAATGTATCTTTGCTGAATTTAGTTGAAGCTCCTCATTTAAGCATCTTTTATGCTCTGAAGAAAAATGCTGCAGAGAATATCATGGGAGAAAGCTCTCTGGGTCACAGTAGGAGAGCGTTCGTTCAGAGTGCTGTTGTAGCACTGCATGGGCTCTTTTGGCTAAATACATTTCCTTAAAGGTTCGGTCTTTGGGCTGAGACCAAGGAGGAAAGGGGACACAGACCATGGTGATGTTAAAGAGATCCACAAACAGAGGTTTGAGTCTGGTGTAGCCTAGTCAAGGGTTAACAGACTTGTCCATTGCAGACTCTGGGTGCTGGTGAGACCCATTCAGCTGGTGTTAGGACTAGTGTGGCAGCTCAGGTGTGAGGTGAAGTGACCACAGGAAAACAAGTCCTTGTGTATCAGATGAACTTTGCTGAGTATGTGTGTGCCTGCTTTTTGCTCTTGGCAAAAGCCTCTGTTGAGTGTACAGTTAATTTCATTTGTTTCTTATGTACAAGGGGTTGAGGACACGCACGCAGATATTTATCACCAGTTACCTGTCATGAAGTGTCTTACTGTTGTACCTGAAAAGTAGTTTTAGCTGTCTTTTTTTTTTTCAGTGACCTATATAACACGTAGGTGAGACATGCTGGCACATGACTGTGGGTTTTGTCTTAAATCTTTTGTAATTATAGTTGTTTGCTATCCTGAAACTTTTCCCTACTATTCATTCATTTCAGATTGGTTTTCCCATTTTCCTAAGTATATTTTGAAAAATGACTTATTTTAGTACTAAAATTCTGTTTATTTGTTGCTGTCCCAAATGTTAAGCTTCTGATGTGCTGCAGCTTTTTGACAACCAGCAACTGCCCAGTAGAGGTTGCCAAGAGGAAAAGCTGGAGGTTTTGGCAGCTGTGTGGGAACAGATGATAATCTTGGAATAGATGGGCAAGAGTATTGGGTTTTGTTGTTGTTCAGGAAGTAATGAAGGCTTCTGGCAGTGGGAAGAAGATGCATCTCTCAAACCTTGTTTTAGGGTTAAGGACAAAAATAGCATGGTATTTCAGGGAAGGCACGTGAGAGCTTTGAATCTCTTGTTCCTCTTAACTTCAGGGCTGCCCCACAACATCCAGTTCAATATTTCCCTCTGGCATCAGCAATCCAAGTGCCACCATAACTCAAAGTTTTCACTCTTCTGCTCAAGAATGAGATAATGACACCAGACACTGGACCTGGTGCCACTGTTTCTCCGTGCTTGAGAGAGCTGTGGTGGGACTGACCTTAGAATTACTGTTTTGGGTTGCCTTCAGGTTGAAATGCTTTCTCTTCCTTTGCAGTCTTGAGACTTTCACGGTTATTTGAAGTTAGAAATGAAGCGTCATTTTTGCATGCCAACAGGAAGCAATGGTGCCACGATGGAGGTTGGAGTTTGACCTTCACTATTGCATGTATGATTCTGCTTTACTCTTGTACATTATGCTGCAAAGAGAATCCCTTCAACTATTGTAAACAGAGCTGGTAGATCAGACCTGCTTGTCAACCACTTTTGACATTTTCATCCTCTGTCACAGCCTGATCTAAGTATCCAACTTCCTAATTAGGTTTTGGATAAATTCCAAGATTGGTACTTGATGTCCAATTATATCTGCAGTAAAATGGCACTTAGAAGTAACTAGCACTTTCAGATAAGAACTTCCCATCATCTGCTAGAAAAATTCAAAATCAAGATGTTATCAAATAATTCAGCGCCAATTAAAAAAAAAAAAAGAGGAACCCAGCGAAAATCTTGATAAGGTGTCTCCCCTGACTTTCTGTCCTCAGATCATTATAAGTGTTTGGGCTTTGTTTTAGCCTTGAAAAAACTTTACTTTTCTCTCATTGCCCTGTCCTTAGCTGTGCACAATGCCCAGGAACTTGGGTGCTGTAAGGACTTCAAAGCATGGATGGTGCTTCTGAAGTGACCTGTGAATTTTCTGGAGCCTGTATGTAGGGATCCACTTCTGATACACAACATGATATACACAACGTGCCAGCCAACAGAGACCAGTTATTTGCAATTCATTGGAGCAAGTTCGGGTTTACACCCTGGGAACTGAGAGTTCATTTTGGGTCATCAGTTGGAATTAGGTTTTCAAGAGCTAACTGGACCTGAACACAGATGCCAAACTTGTGTCCCTGCAGAGCCCCCTGGCCTACAGGCATGGTTTTCCCCCATCATTCTCTGAGGAGGAGACAGAGTCATCAGGTACCTCCACCACTGCCTTGTATCTTGGCACATTGATGATGCTGGTGATCCCAGTTAAGAGACTTCCTGCTTGTTGCTCTCTGGGGGAGCGTGATTTGGTCAAACATAAGCATCGTGAGTGGTGACTCCAGCACCTGTGTAGCTGGATATTTAATGTTTTGTGTTGCACTTTAACGTGGACAGCTGACAGGCACATTTAGGCTTAGGCTAACTTAGGCTACAGGAGCTGAACCGAGGGCCTGCAAGTCTGGGAAGTTTTGGGAAGCCTGGATTTTGGCTTGTTGCTGCGTTTAGTAGCAAAACTGTCTTGATTTCTGCTGGATGCAGAATTAGTACTAGGCTCTGCTGAAAATGGCAGACGTGTATCACATCTGTATTATAAGAAGCATACACTGGGTTTCTCTTATGTTTCACAGCGGTGAGCATACTCAAGGTGTTTGGTAAACAATCTTTACTTTCAGTACATGAGCTTTATATGAGCTCCAGAGGTAAGAATACAGGTAGATTAGAGGTCATACCTCTCTGAATTGACAGACATACCAAACACTGAATTTCCCTGGATCAGTGCTACTTCAGACTCTGAAAGGACTAACAAGAAGTAGGTCCTTACCAGGCACAGGACAGCACACAGGCACTGTCCTGTACTGTCTGAAGGATCTGGTGCTGCATGTGGAAGCCTCACGGTGTGCAATTTACATGTATTCTGCTGCTGTTCATGCCACAGAGGACTGAAATAGTAGTGTAACATGGGGAGCGGAGAAATGTTACAAGTTACTGGTGCGTAGGCAGGAAACACAGAGCATTCTTGCAGGTGGAGGAGGTGTGCCTCTGCTAGAAAAGGGAGCCTTTTTGCAATTGTATCCAAAATTGGAAAAACAGGCTGAGGGAGTCTTGCTGAGATTGTCCATGGGCCAGACTGCCATCCTTTTCTAGATGGCTTTCTGCAAGTACTTGTGGTCTTGCAATGTCACATCCTATTATTTGTCAGCCATGAATCATCATTTCTTTTAACTGGCTAAAATGAGGAGCAAGGTGCAAGGAGAATGACCCTTGTTAGTCATGGCAGATGGGTTAAAGCAGTGGGTCACTTTTTATCCCTAGCCTGCTAAACTGGCTTGACAGCAAACAGCAGTCTTAAGGATCTTCTTGCCTTCCTGAAGGGAGCCATCTTCCTCTTCCCATTGCAATTTTTGAAGTTTTCATTGCTGTAAATCTCATAGGCACTGGGTAAGAAAGTTTAATATCCATCAAGTTGCTTGCTACACATCAACCACAGGATAGACTTAATGTTGCATGTAATGCATTACATCAATACACAAAGCTCCCCCTCACTTGCATGAGTGATTAAGAAGCTGGACATCCAACAGGACTATCACAAAAACATGGCAAGAGAGCTTTAAGTATCTTTGGACCATTTTCCTAAGAGTCTGACAGTGGAAGTAGGAGATTATGGGGCCTCACCATCATCCAAATCCAGCAGTTTGGGTTCATATCTCTGTGGATAATGGTCAATATCCTGCAGTCAGTTATGATGTACTTGCTGATGAATGACCTTGTGGGAATGGAGACCAAAGAACTCTCCTGTCCCTCCTTGTGGCCTGCGCTGGAGTGGGGTTTCAGCCTGACTGATTTCTCTGGGCTAGAGCCTAAGATGAGAGGATGGACTTAGCTGGCCTAGAAATTGTCTTGCCAGGGCAGGAGTGGAGAAAGCGGGCTGGTTTCGAAACCCAGCCTCACCACCCACTGGGTGATTTGGGCCAGAAGGACGGAAGGTCTCGTAAGGTACTTGGCAGAAGCTGGGAAGTGCATATGGGAAAAGACTCTTTGTTTCTGCTGGCAGTTGCCTGCTCTGGCAAATGCAGCAGCAGGTAGGGGCCTGGCGGGGGGTGAGGGAGGGACAGTGGCCGAAACCCCTCGCCAGGCTTTGTCTGCCATGCAGATTAGGTGGAGGGCTTTTCTGGCTCAGTGTTGCTAGGCTTTTCCCCTCTATTGACTTGGTGAAGAGCTGAGGGGGGCAGGAGGGAGGGACTGCATTATATTGTTTCTTTGAGTTGTGTCCCCCCCCACTCTCTATGGGGAGATGGGCTTGATCCACTGGTTTTGGATTTCAGAGGCAGAAGGCAAGACATGACCAGCTGGTGTCTTGAAATGGCACAGGTGCAATGGCTGCGGGAGGGGGGAGCCAGGAATAATTACAGGTTTCCGAAGCATCAGGCTTTGCCTGAAAAGGGCTCATCGAGAAACTGCTCTTTATGGAAAATTAATGGTGAAGCTGGAAAAAACTGTCAGGCCCACTATTGTTGTCATGGGGTAGTGATGCCTTAAAGGAGCAGCACCTCCTGTTCGCCTCCCCTCCGTGGGCAGCCCGGAGCTGGCGCACAGCTTTCTGATCCCACAGCAATTGAAATGTCATGTCACTGTCATCAGATTTAATGGCCTTGAGTCCTTGAGTCCCTGTCTCTTTCTTTCTTTTTTTTTTTTTTTACTTTCCCTCCCCTTTCAATCCTTAATTTGTGATTACGCTTGCTCTTTCCCTTGGAAGCCTTTTGTTTGTTCGGCCCCTAAATCTCTTTCTGCCACACTGGATCAAGGCTAAGTGGGCCAAAAAGCCCAAATTACACGATGTGGGGAATTCATAAGCACCATCTCTTTTGGTGAGGGGGTTATTCCTGAAAAACTGTGGGGCTCACCTCCAAAGCCTGCTAGGATTCAGCTGGGGAGAGACCAGTTCTCTGGGTAAAGCCGTTACTCACGGTCCCAGAAAGGCACTTTGAAAAGAAAACAGAAGGGTTGGTAAAGGCAGGAGTACGAACTGGTAAGTGCCCGGCCTCCAGGCCTGTGTGCAGACACATTGTATATCCAGTATCGTGCTGCTGAGAATAACCTACATGCTGAAGTATAGCATGTCTCTGTTCCCTTTTTATTGCTTTTTGTCCAAGTCCATCACTGCAGCACAGGTCTGTATCACCTATTCCTTTAAAAAGAAATGACAGATAACTGTCTGACAGTCGGTTCTCAGCTCTAAAAATCATCCCAGCAAGCTGTCTGCAGCCAGCAGTGCTGCTTCCCGGACACACTGAGAGCAAGAACTTTGAGTTATGGGGTAGCTCCTAAGGAGCAGTGAGTGGGGCCTCTTTACAAAGCTCCTGTTGATGGGACCTTTGTGCCCAGGAGGCACGAGTCTCTGTCTCTTCTCTTCTTCCACGAAGCTTTTGTTTCTTGGTCAGATGCTGGACTCTCCAGGTTGTGACATAGTTGTGTTGCCAGCTCCCATAGGCTGAACATTTTTGCCTAAAATCCCTTTAATATCTCTAGGAGTGTTCTCTGAGGAGTAGTTTTTAGAGGTGTCTAAAAAGCATTAGTTAGCATGTCTCCAAGTCTTGTGAAATTGCAGTGGTGGTATTAAACCAGCTAGGCTTTCAGGCAGTGAGAAATGAAAACCAGCACTAATAAACTCCATTAAAAGCTCCTCAATCTACAGCTAACGGTTTTCTATAAACAATAGAAGTTTATAATATTGGTTACAGAGAACACTGGACAGCATGATGGTGCCTGGAGGCTCTATTTGGGCTACCTCAGGGCACCCTGTAATAACGTACATTCACGTAGGAAGCTCACCCTGTGCTCATGCTAATGACCACTGCTGTGGAGATGCAGAGACATGTTTTTATGTGGCAGCCTCTTTGATTGCATCTTCACCTACTTTTTAATAAGGTGTGTTTGTGTGCAAGTCTGGTGTCCTATACTAGGAAACCCCATTTGACAAGATGTGCCAAAAAAATCCCTGAATCTGACAGTTGGTCCCTTTTTTCTGTCACATCTTTCCTTCGGACATGGTGTCACTGGAAGCTGTTATCTGTCTCCCACCTTAAAATGCTGCAGTTTCAGGGGAAGACTGGGCTCCAGCCAGCTATAGATGATGTGATATTTGGAGTGAAATTTAATGTTTTGAAGGAAGAGGAGTCAGTTCCATGGAAAGGTGACTTTCTGTTTGCGTGTGGCCAGGCTTTGGGGCCATTAGGATAACTTCATATGGGAGTGAATGTTGGCCATGTTACACTGAAAACTGGGAAGGGCCTGGTATCCATTGGACAATGTACAGACTTCTGTGAAAATATTGTGGATGCTTTACAGTTGTGTCTTCTACCATGATGTCCATTACTCTATGTGGATATTCCCACACTCTCTTGGAGCAGGAGCAAATGAGTGTCAAATCCTCGTGTCTCCCAAAACATCACCATTTCACGAGAAGGCGCTGGAGTGTATGAGTGCTGTCTCTGAATGGCCCTGGACCATCTCCTGCCCCAGGTGGGAGCTATGGTGTAATCTCTCTCTAACAGTGGTTTCTTTCCCTCCCCTCTCCCTTGCCCTCCTGCAGACATGCCTGGAGTTGGAGAGATACCTTCAGACTGAACCGCGAAAGATCTCTGAGACCTTTGGTGAGGATTTGGACTGCTTCCTTCATGCCTCATCAGCCCCAGATACAGAGGACAATATCCGACGGCTGGACCCCATCCTTTTACCAGTGGAGACAAGTACGTGTGACAAAAGCTCCAACATGGACATTATCCTCTCACGGGACAAGCTGCTGTCTGAGACATGCCTCAGCTTGCAGTCCACCAGCTCTTCCACAGAAAGCTACACAGCTGTCAACCAGGCCCAACTCAATGCAGTAACCTCATTAACACCCCCTTCCTCTCCAGAGCTCAGCCGCCACCTTGTAAAAACCTCACAAACTCTCTCAGCAGTGGATGGCACGGTGACATTGAAACTGGTGGCCAAGAAAACTTCACTCAGCTCCGTGAAAGTGGGTGTAGCAACAGCAACCGCAGGGACGATAAAAAGTGGGCAAAGTGACAGTGAACAAGGAGGTACAGGGGCAGAAGCATCCCCAGAAAACAAGAAGAGGGTTCATCGCTGTCAATTTAATGGGTGCCGGAAGGTTTATACAAAGAGCTCCCACTTAAAGGCTCACCAGAGGACTCATACAGGTACTTATGTAGGATGCTTCTCTGATCTTGTCCTCCCGCCACCTAACCGTAACCATCTCCTTTTATTCTCATTTAAAAAAGAAAAAAAATCTCTTCTGAAAGTCCAAGCTTCTATCTGTGAATCAGGGCAGTGCAAAAATATGGTAGGCCAGCAAAGTACCCGTTATTCCGTGGAACGGAGGAGCTCGCTGACTGCACTAACTTGTTGGGGCTTCATACATCTTACGGGGCTTGTGCAGAGTATTTTGAGATGCCTAAGGGGTCTAGATGTATCATTCATGTAAAAACTGCCTGCCAGTTTGGGTTTTCTGCACTTACTTAACCAAGAAAACTTGGAAAACATTAATTTGGGTCAAGTGTTGATTGCCTCAAATAGAAAGTAGCGTGGGTAGGGTGCTGCTGCCTTTTGTATGGGGGGAATGTTAAAAATGTGTTTCAGACCTGAGAAACGCGTTTTAGGACTAACGTGTGCATGGGAGGGCGTGTGTGTAGATACAGATGTGTGGGCACACAGATGCACGTACTCTTGAGATACTCCTGATGTTGGACTTCTCTGGTGATAAAACACAGAGCGAACAAATGAAACAATGACACCTCAGATTGAACGGATTGGTGTAGGTAGAGAGGGAATAGGGGGTGTGGAAAGATGTCAGGGATGATTTCAGGTAACATTTGCTAATGTTGCTCCTAAGCTCTGCTGCGTAAGCTTCTTGAAGCACACCAGACTGGCTTAGGTTTGGCTGTTTGGGTTCCCCACTCCTGTCATTTGTTCGTAGTCCCTCGTAGCATTTCGGCTGCTGTTCACCGGCAGCAGTAGCTGTGCCGTTCACTCGCATTGTGCTTTGTTCTAAGCTTCGCATGTGATGAGAGATGATAAATTCCCATTAGCGCTGTCTTATCATGTGGTTATTCTGTTTCCAGAGGGATTGCTGTAATCAGTTTTCTCAATTTTACTGTAAAATGTGTGGTCTCTTACGATAACTGCACATTTAATTCACGATCTTATCATGCAGGCAGATTCCTAGAAGTGAGGTTCTTCTTGCAAGGTAGAAAATAACATGTGGGACCAGTGCAGTAAATCAAACAAATGTGTGGGTTGTTATGAGAGCTGCATCCATCAAATACTAGGCAGCCCTGTAAAAGTTACGTGGTCTGAAGTATAAATCATATTAAGGTATAAAAGGCATTGGTTTTGATCTTTTTATATGGGCTTTCTAGTGCTTTTACTGGGGATAGCCACCTTGCTAGGAGTAACCTCACTTGTGATCCAGTGATTTGAAAGCTGGTGAAAGCAGTGCATTTGTTCTAAAGTCTGCAGCAGCGTGGTCAGGAGGCTCCTCGTAGTGCCAGTGCCGCTGGCTCTGCTGGGACTGTCCAGGAGCACACCCCGACCAAAGCCTTCCAGCAGGCGATGGGGCTCTCAGGAAGGCACAAATGCAAAGGGCACAGCTGTTGACACGGTGGTCCTGTCTGTTGAGGTGTAACCCCTGCATTCCAGCTCGAGCTGGAAGTGGTGGTGGGTCTTGAATGGCTCTTCCTGAAATTATCCAGGGATGTGACACAATCACTTGGAAAGGGAGAACTTTTTGTTTTCTGGCTTTGTCACCCAGGAGGTGGGGATGTGGACAAGGAGTCCTGAGGGAGCACTGGGAAAAAAAACCATTGCTTTTTTCAATGTTTCCACCCTTTGGAGTCAGAATCTTGCAAGATTTTGCATGCGTTTGAACCCAGCCTTAGGTCTGGCTGAATTTTGTGTCTGAGGTCAAGACCTTTCCCCTTGGTAACATTAGTGTGTGCAATCTTATGTTTTACAATTAATCCTTGATGAGAAACATTTCTCAGTGGCCCTGTGATTCTCCTGTTGAATAGCCTTAGACTGCACGTGACGTGTTTGTGTCTGCTCATGCACAGCGGTGCTCACCGTGGTGACAAAGACAGGCCAGCCATTGCTGCCAGATGGGGAAGACCTGTATCAAATCGTGAGTCTCCAGCTGCCGGCGTGCCGTGCCCACTCCATCCACTCCCAGCACCTCACCTGGTCCATGGGTTCCGCTGCCCCTCTGATCTTGACAGTTAAAGCATCAGTGTTTTAGCCAGCCCCTAAACCATCTACTAGTTTGTGGGAGCGTTCCTGTTTCCATCCACAAAGCCCTAAGCAGATAGCATAGGTTGTTAGGCAAGCATAAAGGGAAAAGACAAGAGGGAATACAAACCTGGATGAGGAGCTCTCCTGTCTTTTCAGCCATGTAACAACCCTGCACCCACCCTAGCTGTGCACTGCTGCATAGAAAGCATGGCTTCCTTTCATGATGAGGACTGGATACAGCCTTGCAGTTAAAATAGATCTTCACTGCAGAACCTGGGTGCAGGTAGGCACCTGGCTCCCATTTTTCTCCATGGAAAGCAGATTGTCTAAATACCTTTTGCAACTTTACATCTTGGGAGCAATCTGAGCAAATTGAGGGAAGGGGTGCGATAGGTTTAACTACCTTATTGGAGTTCAAAGCACAAAGTTGTTCAGATCCCTTCATCCTGCCTGAGTACTCTGTTCCCTTAAAAACCACTGACCGTTGGACACCTTAAATCAGAGCTGATACAATCAAGACATTAAATCTGTTCACACTGACCTCTGCTGTGGGGTTTCCCCACAGGGAGCTCCTGCCTCCAGTAGAGGAGGCAGAGGGTCAGAGAGGAACAGCTATGGAAGTTGGGACTGAATTATACATGGCGGGGCTGCCGCCTTTCCCATGTGTGCCTTCAGGGCTAGGGACAAGGAGACCTTTTCTCCAACATCCACACTTTGGTTTTTTCCCGCTGTGAACTGGGTGTGCTGTGGGTTGCAAACACACCTGGCAGTGCCAATGGCTAGTAGCCACTTGGCTTAGTCAGTGCCTGAGCCAGAGGGTCTGAAATGATTGCAAGATATTTTCCTTTGGCTGGTAGCTTGTTAGTGTGTCATGCAAGATGAGTCTGCCAGCGTGAGCTCTGTGTAAAAGGGTGCAAGCGCCCTGACAGACAAAGAGCTCTCAGTGAGCTCTCAGGGAGGCTGAGGCAGGCTGGTCACCCAACGGGCACGTGCAAAGTCCACTTTGCTCGACCAAAGGGATTTACTGCACTTCATGAAAAGAAGAAAAGCAGGGGCTGGGGGGCTGGGGAGGTGGGAGCGGAAGGTGGCGGATGGAGGTTGCATTCCTTTTGTTCGTATGTAAGGCTGACCAGACAGACACTGGCTGGCGTTCCTCGCTGCTGCATGATGAGCCAGGCTGGGCTGGAGGCAATAGAGACTGATAGCAGCTTGCTAGATTGGATCCGATCCTCTCTGAGGGCTTTACTTTGCTGGGGAGCCCAGAGACAGTCAAACCCAGCATCGCACTCAGTGCTGTACAAGCTTCTCTTGTTACTCTCCTGCATCTTATCTGTAAGAGAATCAGGACAGTGCTGTAAGGCTCATCAATGGTTGAACTGGTTATGAAACCACGTTCTGGATGACCTTTGAAGAGGGAAAAACAATCATCTGTGTGGGAGAGAATTTAATCTGGAAGGGAAAGGAAAAAACATTGTCTGGATGGAAAGGGAAATGAAAATATTTGACTGAATTCAAAGTAAGCTGGGGCATCTAAAGCAAAGGGTATGTGAAGGAGTTAAGAGAAGCGGTAGGACTGCTGGCAAAGACACCACTGGGGGAAGTAGCATCTGGACCTGTGAACAGGAGGAAAAAGCGATCTGTAGGTTTGGAAGGACCAAGCTGCCAGTGTGAGGGTGAGGTAAAAATATCTAAAGAAGGAACTACCAGGACTGGCATGGTAACCCAACTCTAGCACATTCTCTCACACTTATTCATAGATCAGACATCAGTGCAGACAATGACATTTTTTCTCTTTTGAGAGACAGAAATTTTTGCTCAGTGTTCACATATGCATGGAGATGAATTACCAGTGTAATGGAGAGTGGACAGGGAAGAAATTAGAATGAGCCAAAACCCATGTGTAGTCATCAGTACTTCCTACATTAGGAAGCAGGATATTGCTGATGAGTGTCTGGATGCAAATAACTGTAAGGGTGAGCTGGCCTGTGACCTATGGAAAGATTAGTCATGGGACATCACTGCGTCTCCCAGATCAAAGACTTCTGGACGAGATTTCTATCTCCTGACAAAACCAATCATATCAGCCTTCCTTTCTGTAATGTCCACAGGAAGGTATGAGATGGCGTGGGCACTTTCTGGCCAGAGGTAAAGCATCACGTATAAACTTGCCAGGAATTCATTAAGATTCCTTAAGAATCCTTAAGATAAGGGTAGCAATAAAAAAAAATGTCCCTTGGGGAGTTCTGCTGGGGTTTTCATTTTATGAGTATCAGAAGGTTTTGGGTTTTTTCTTTATCCTTCTGAAACCAGGATCTGGTACAAGCTAAGCTCAAGTCTGAGAAACAGCAGTAGGGCACCTCACATTTATATTTAGCTTTCTGAAGTCTAAACCAAGTGGGAAATACCCATGCAAATAGATGTTCTAAGTCTACACACGATCTTAAGATAGCGCTTGTTTAAGAGGAGTTTGTTTCACATTGTCAGGACATCTTATTTTAAATTATATAGTTCTTTGATCCAAAGTGCTGGGTGAGAGTAACTAAAACAAACAAATCCGCCCTGCAGGAAAACAAATTACTACATTTGCAAGAAAAAGATGAGAGACACAAGAGTATTAGAAAGAGCATTAATTAACAGGAAGGTTTTTGAGATGGGATTTGAAAATAAACAGGAAGCTTTCCCAAAGCGTTGGATATAGAAGAGGAAGCATCCAGAATTTGGAAATGGTTGGAAAAGACCAAATGAGGTGGGTAGGGTGGATGATAGACAAGGAAGAAGGACAAAGTAAAGGAACAATAAAGTAAATAAGACCCTGTGTGTCAGTGATGCCACGTGATGGGAAGCTGCATTGCTGCATTGTGTTGGTGTGGTACCACCCGTGGACAGAAAGCCAGTGAAGAGAAGGAAAAAGCAAATGGCCAAGCACAGCACCAATTCTGCAGGATGTAAGATTATGAGTGACGACTTAGGGAGAAGCATTTGAGAGAACAGCACATGTAGCATAGGTGAAATGAAAGCCAAAGCCCAAGATTTTTTGTTGTACAGAGACACGTGGATTTGAAGCAAGTCCCCAGCTCTGTGTGCAGGCTGCAACCTGGCAAAGCGACCCAGAGGATGCTGAAACTCCTGTGGCAGCAGCTGAAGCAACAGGTGAATTTGCCACTGGACACAGGAACAAAGGAATTGAAGGGGGTTGTGTGAGAAAGACCTTCATTTAGGGCTAGATTTGTTTTGGGGTGCAGTTGCATTGACAAAATGGGAAGAAGTTACGATGTGGGGCTGTTGTGGGGTTTTTTTAATTTTTTTCAGTAAAAACATAACAGGAGTTTATCAAAGGTGATTAAAATAAGCTCACCCTGCTCGTGAGCTCTTTAAATTTGCCTGGTGTTGAAGCCTTTTAGCCATTTGTCAGGTTTGGAGGGCAGTGTTGTTGCTTAGCTTTGGAGGGCCAGGGCCTCACTTCATTACTGGGGTGAGGAAACAAGCCAGAAGCAGCCCTTGCCATCTAAAACTCCAGCGGTGCTCACCCATTGTTTAGTTGCCAGTACCTGAATTCTCAGTACTGTGTTTCTGCTCTGCTGTTTGCCACATCAATAGCAAAGGACAGTCTTAGTGTTTGGGTTTGGAAACATAAACAGGTATTGTTTGCTTGCTTCTGTGTTTGTTTGCTGTGTGAGATGATTTTTTGGCAGAAGGAAGACCTAGGAAGTGATGCTTGCTGTCTGTTCAGCTGCTGCAGGAGGGAGGGTGCAGGTTCCTCCAAGTGTTATGGCAGACTGTTTTGGTAAGACATGGAGGAGCCGCCTCTGGTTTGTCATCTAGTGTCTTCTTTATACCTACCCACCCTGAGCCCCTGTGAGGCGCCCAACAAGGGCACGAACGATAGGGATGACAGGGAAGGAGTCAAAGAACAAAAGTCAAATTCTCTTCCTCTGATTCTCCTTTGTGTTGGTGCTGTCCTACACTGGATACAGACGGCAGGTGAATGACAAGAAGCTGTGATTTTCTTATCCATTTGTCCAAAGCATTGGTACTTCTGAAGTATTTGAGGTCACATCAGGCCTGAACCAGAGATGTGTGCTCAGAGGTGCTGTTTTAGGCTAAGGTGGGCTTGCTGGAAGAGAAGGGCCTGGGCAGGTTGGGGGAGCTGAAGCGCTCTGGACTGGAAAAGCCACATGCAGTAGTATCTCAAAAGCAGGTGCTGGGTTGGGACCTCTCCTCATCCAGAGCTTCTCACACACCATGCAGACATGTATGTACCTAGATGCCAGCACCAGCAACTCACAAGCAGGAGTGGATGAACTGCAAATTTTCGGGGAAACTGACCTAAGAACAATGGACCTGATTACAGCACCTGGGCTGCTGCCATGGGTGGTGGGTTCCCAAATAAAACCATGGGCACTATGGCATAGGTGGTGCCCACCGGATAGCACAGACCAGCTGCAGGTAAGTAGACCAGCCAGGCCTGCATTAGCACTAGGCATAATGGCTGAAAAATGTACTTTAAGATAGCTGAAGGGCAAGCTTATGACTCAGAGAATGCAGGGTGAATTTAATGAATAAAATCGCCCCTCTGTTTTGCTGGAGTTTAGGAGAACACGTGTTTGTGTCTTCAGGAAACAGGTAACACTACTCTCAAAGCCAATTGGCTACCACATGTCAATAGTAATGTGCTGCTGTGGACTGAAATGAATGAGAGGCAAGGATGTTGAGTAGAGACAGTTTGCAGACTGGTGTTGCCATTTCAGAAGGAGGAGGGCAGAATATTGCGTGGGACCTGCTTTATCCACAGGTCTCCAAGAGGGTCTGAAACCTTTGTATCAGTTCAGAACCAAAATCTTTCCACAGGCCAGCTTAATCTGTGATAAAAAGGCTTACTAAGAATTAAAAGCCTTTAAAACCTTGCAGGCCAGTTCACGGTCCCGGCAGGCCCCATTTGTACATAGGCACCCAAACATTGTGTTGGGCAGATTTGCTCCTGGCACATCGGGAACCAGTCTGGCCTGTAGAACCTGGGACTGAAAGCTGGGGCTGCAAAAACTGAATGCTGAAAAAAACATTTGCAGGCAAACTAGCAAAGCTAACAATGACGAGCATGTGTTTCGAGATGAAAGTTGGTCCCCAGCTGAGTTCTGAAAGAAAGGTGTCCTCCCTGTGTGGCAGTGCACGTTCAGAGGCTTAGCGGGGATTTATTCCTTCCTCCTGGACGTCTGGACTCTGACCACCGACCGAGAAAACTTAATAGATTAGTTGGACCATTTTGCTATGTCATTCTAGCTTTTTATGATGACCATAAGTGATCATTAGCGCAGCAGAAGCTTGTTCTTGGAAATGAATGCTGTAGAAATACAGGCATGCACTTCTGCATGTCTTTCTGTTCAGTATGTAATGCACAGAACTGCCTTATGGCTAATTTTGCATAAACTTCCATTTGGACATCTTCTTGTTGGTCACCTGTAGCTTTGCAAAGCTTTTCCTTCTTCAGAACAAAGTTTTCCACATTTGGTCTTTGCCCAGTGTGGTTACTGCTTGTTGTTTTAGAAGTTGGAGGAAAAATATTTGCTTTTTAGGAGGATGTGGCATGTGTGTTGGGCAGGGAGAAAAGAGCTGCCTTCAGCGTAACAAGGTTAGCTAAAAACCTGTCCTGCGTAATGGAAAATAGTCGTTGAGTAGAAGACTCCTATCAATCAGTATCTGGGCAAAAATTAACCTGGATGGACTAAGCTGTGATCTGCTGGTATTGACTTTCACACGAGTGTGGTACATGTAACACAATTTTATCAGTAATTCTTTGCAAAACCCATAGAATCCCAAAGGTGTTTCTTTTCCTGGGCCTTGCTTAGCTTTGAACCTCGGTTAGGAAATGTGGTTCATACAGAAAATGTATTTATTTTTTAAAATCTTCTCCCAGAAGGCACAGCAATGGAATTTTGTGGCACATTTGTATATTCCTTCAGTTACACTCATCTCACAGCGTGACTGACCTGGGTGGTTTCCAGCTGAGTGCTTCTACCTCCCTCAGAGCTAAGGTGAGGACAGGTAATCATCTGTGTGTCTTCCAAAATCCAGATGAGGGAGCTGCTAGCCGATAAAATTAATTATCTTTACCCACTGCCCTGTGCTCTTGAGACCAGGCTGTGTGGTTCACTGAGGTTTGCCCAGCAGCACTGCCAAGACGGGGCCCTGCTCAGCATGAAGCAGCAACAAGAAGCTGCCACAGCAGTGGCTGGTGGCCCAGCCTGCCATCTCCAGGAGAGGAAGAAAGTCCCAGGGAGGATGGGATCTCCCTCAGAAGCCATGTAGGTGGCCCTGCCCTGGCACCAGGCAGCCTTCACTGGGAGAACTTGCCAGTCTGTTTTTAAGCCCAAACACAAGTTTCCCTTCCACATCCACACCCAAATCAAATCCAATATCCGAAAGAGTGAAAGCATCCTGGGTCTTCTTCCATTTTTAATGTTGTTGATGAAACTGGGAAACAGAAAGGAATATGGTTTCTTTTTCCCTTGTGTTTTATTCCTCTGTTGCCTGGACTTTGGTGGCGGCTTTTTTGTTTTGTTTTGTTTAGGATTTAGGGTATTGTGGGGTTTTTGGGTCATCTTTCTCTGTTTTTTTTTTCAGTGGCAAAAGGGAGAAAATGAAGTTACATATAAATGGCAAAAAGCATCAGCACTGTTATAGTTTGAATAAGCAGAAAACCACATTCATTAGCAAAAATACAGACCAAAACCATTTAAAATGTCAGCAGTAGGAAAGGGGGTTGTCTGTTCCTCTTAATTTTTTTTTTCTTCCGTTCTATTCCTCATAAATGTTTCTTATATTGGCCTGGAATATTTGCTGTTAGATTTTTCCTGGAATTTCTCAGAACCTCTTGGCCTAAAACATATGTGTCCAGAGAGCACATCTTTGAAACACTGCTCTGGATTATGCAAATATGTGTCATGTCCCATAAAAAGCTGTCTTTGTTGTTCACCCTCCAGGACAACTTACAAAACAAAAAAAATAAAAAAGGGAAAATATATACTTGGGGTCCTGGAGAAATGTGACCCACTGAACTGCTGATTTTTTTTCTCTTTTTTCATCTGTTCCTTCTGCAGCCGTTACCTTCCCTTCCACCTTTGAGCTTACAGAGCTCCACTGAATCTGAAACTAAAAGCCCTTATTAGAGGAGATTTTTTTTAAAGTTCTTGCTGCTCCTCTGGGGACTGAAGTAATGGCAGCTTGGAACAGGAGAGAATGTGTAATTAGGGCAACAGCGATGCCTCGCACGATGGGGAGAAACGGGAGGAGAGGAGGGGAAGCGCCCACCAGCCCCGCGTGCACAGCCTGTTACTAGGAGACCCCGCACAAAATGCATGAGATGCAGGGTGCTAATGGGCCAGCCCGCCGCCTGGGTACCAGCCCGACCTGCTGCACAGCTGCTTCTGCCTCCGTTGCCAAGCAACTCCATCCTTATTCTCTTTCTTTCTTTCTTTCTTTCTTTCTTTCTTTCTTTCTTTCTTTCTTTCTTTCTTTCTTTCTTTCTTTCTTTCTTTCTTTCTTTCTTTCTTTCTTTCTTTCTTTCTTTCTTTCTTTCTTTCTTTCTTTCTTTCTTTCTTTCTTTCTTTCTTTCTTTCTTTCTTTCTTTCTTTCTTTCTTTCTTTCTTTCTTTCTTTCTTTCTTTCTTTCTTTCTTTCTTTCTTTCTTTCTTTCTTTCTTTCTTTCTTTCTTTCTTTCTTTCTTTCTTTCTTTCTTTCTTTCTTTCTTNTAATAATTTTCCTCCCCCCCTCACTCAGTTATTCTGGAGGCTTAATTGGGTAGTTGTGCTGCTGGTGTTGCTGCTGGGTACCCGCCTGGGCCTGCTGCTCTGCTGCTGTCCCTAGGGCCCCAGGCTGAGGGAGGATGTGCTGGCAATTAATGGGGCATAAGCACGGGTTGTGCGCCAGGGCTGGTGCCGGTCTCCATTCCCTGTCCCTGCTCCCTGCCGGCCAGGGGTTTCCATTGGAGAGGAGATGTGGAGAAGGGGTTTGAAAGGGAAGTGGCATTTTGAAGGCTCTCCCGCTCCTGATGAGAGCCTTGCACAGCGCCTGGCATGTATGGCAGCGGGCATTCATTAAATGCGTCCTCTAAAGTAGAGTAGAAAATGGAAAATTTCCATTTCTTTGAATGTTGCTGCGCGCTTTGCTCTTCTCCGCTTTTCAGCCAGGCAAGTGGGCTTTGTGGATATGTGTTAGGTGCTTGTGTGTGCTTAAGACATAATGCTGCAAAAATTCATTTCTTTTTGTGTCCTGAATGGCGACATGCCGAAGACTGCTGCTGGCGCAGTAGACAAGCTTTGGCAAGGCCCTTAGGGATTAATCCAGAGCTTTGAAGTTTGTGGAAAGACTGATTGGACATTGGGCCCGGTTCTTAACCCCTTTTCCCCCATCTCTAATATAGACATGATCAGAGCCATCTCTCTATGAGGGCACTGCTGACCTTTTTGGATGAAAGGAGCTGTACATCATTCATGGAAATGTTCTGCTTTTACACTTGATCATCCCTGCCCATCTAAAAATAGGTACAACCTTCTCACATTGTGTATTTCACAATTCTGTCACATTCCTCTTCTGCCCTGTACCGTCTCCTGCAAGTTTTTCTCTTGTACTTTGTCACCCTTTCAAAGGCTTTTCCATCTTTCCAGCAGGTGGCAAAACTGTGAATAAAACGTTACACATTTTTCCCTTCTTTTTTTCTTTTTTTCTCTTTTAGTTTAGAAAGCATTGGCGAGCCACTTAAGCACTGACCACTGCCCCGCTTTGCATTTCCTTATAATAATAAAAACAATAATTGGGCTTTCTGTTCTCCAACAAAAATCAATTAGGAGTATATTGAGGAACAAAAGGCTCAGAAAAGTATCTGAAATTGATTTTTGTAATTAGTTTTACTGGTTGATGGGTTGAGCGCACATATGCTCAGATGTTAGCATTGATCTCCAGAGGATGTGTGTATTAAATAGCCTACTCTTCCTTTTTGCTAAAGAAAGGAACTTAGTAATCTTAAAAGGAGGGTGATGCTGCATGCCGGTCTGCAGCTGCTTACTAGCTTTTCCGTAGCCTCACGAGCAGAGCAGCTGCCCAAGCCCTGTGATGGTAACTTGCTGAATCAAGTGCCAAAGTGGGGATACTTAACAAGCAGCAGGTCTTGGGCTACTTCTGTGCCTCACGCTGATGAAGTGTGTGTCTGTAACGAGGGAGGACAGGTACGGGTGCTATGGAGTCCTGTCTGGTTTGATTTGTTTTTTCGGGAGTTCTTAAACCTTCATGTTCTTCTGCCACATGCTTCTGTTAAATATCAGGTTCCTTCCTTAGGAAGAGAGGAGTGACCGCTAGCATTTTCTGTTGTGCCATGTGCTGTGTGCTGATGTTCAGCTAATTAGAAGAATTATGGCTCGGCTTCATTGGTATGCCATGTATGTAGCTTGTAAAGCTCTCAGGGACCCTTGGAGATGAAGAGCGCTACATAAATATAAAATATTGTTAATGTGATGTTCCACATTAGGCATCCCATTGTGCTGTGGCAGGCTTTCATAATAAATGGCAGAGCAAATACAAATGCCTGCCTGGTGTTCTTCTGCAGAGCAATCTGGGGGGGCTGCCTCTCACTGCAGACCAAGTCAGCTCCTGGCCTGTCTGTGCGACTCGCGTCTGCAGCGGCAACATCCCAGCAGGCACCAGCCTCTAAGTGATGCCTTGGGTTGTCTCGCAGTGACACTGCTGCTCACTGCAGTGGCCTGGGCCCAGTCACCAGCCTGGGAACAGGAGGTCCCAAAAGGATTTTTCAGGAAGAGTGGCGAGGAAACTTATTAAAACAGTCTCTCAAAAGCTAGTGCCACAACTTGATTCTTCACACATTTTTTTGCATGGCTCAGGCCCCCAGAGCTTCTTTATGGGAGAAATGCAGGCGAGGGATCTTGGATTTAATTCTTTTTTGTTCAGTTGTAATTTGCAGTTTGTCTGGTTCTCCAGGAACGCCAGTCTTGGGACAAGCATAGCTAAAGCTATCTTTCGATATGTATTTTTAGACATGGAGGCATTTAGAACTAGTTTCATTTTTAATAGGTTTTGAATCACAGATTTTTAAAAGGAAGGAAATGGTTTGTGTTTCTTTCATCAAACTTTTTTTTGTTTTGGATCCTGAAACTAGATGTAAATAATTCACAGTGGATTAGAACACACGGATGTTTTTCAGGGGATGTTTCTGTTGTCTTCTTAAACACACTTGGGCATGCTAGTTTTGTGTAGTTACGTAACATGGTATTGAGGAGCTCTTAAAACACAGTACAACAAATGCTTTATTCGAATGGCCTTCAAAATGTGCACACAGACAGGATTTGAGTTTTCCCCCTCAGTCTCCTTACTCACTTTTGGGTGAATCAGTCATACTGACAGGAGGTGTCCTGTGCCCATACCACATTTCAGCACTGAGAGATACCAGCAAGGGTTTTGACTGTGATCCTCCACTGTACTTTCTGGGTTGGTTGGTCTTACTGAGGTTCCATGCACTGTAATCAGTGTATGTTTGTGCTGTGGTGTTTAAGTTGGGGTGCAGGTCATGGAGAAGGAAATAGATGTGGATGGATAATCGTAATATCTTTGCTTACTTTTAGTTCTGTCGAGATAATGGGTGAAACTCAAGCCTTAGTGGTCATTTTCCAATGACTTTGATGGAGTCAGGATTTCACCCCGCAGCACTGCCAACTCATACGATCTTACTGTGCACATTCCAAAACCCAGAGGGTTTTCTTCAAGTCCCCACTCTTGAAATCTAGGGAATAGAGGGCAAACTCCTTTCTCTGTATTTCAGGGCTGTAAAGAGAAGTTTAAAATCATGGCCCTAGGTTATCTGTGAGGTCTGTAGTGAATGCTGCCTTACTCTGTACCAGCAGTATCCTCAGGACCTAGAGGGTGCCTGCGGGATGTAGGTGGCAAGGACAAGGGGGTCTCTAGGATTTGAGAAGAGACATCTCCTCTGCTGTGTTTTGTGTTATATTGCAAAGGCCTGTATAGGGTTTGCAGTCTGCAAGGACCTGATGTTCTCTGTTTTGTGCAAAGATGGAGCTGCCTGCTGTGAAGATAGGGCTCCCTGTACCGCCAAAGGAGAGAAACTCACCTCCGGTTCAGTCTGAGTGGGGTGTGATGTGTCACACACTGCACATGCCTTCGCCTTTCCATTAACTTTAAAAAGATCCAGAAGTGGCTATTCCAGTGTATGGCTTTTGATATCTAAAGTTGCATGAGGTGAACTCACCAATGATGCCCAAGGCTGGAAAATGGAAGAAGTCCTAAGGACCAGTGTGGTGCCTCCATCACAGAACCAGCCTGGCTCTGTCTGTTTTACTGGGAGCCTGCTGTGTGTTTGCTATCTCAGTGTTGCTGGGATTGTGAGCTTGGCTCTTTCATATTTTTAAGTGATAAATTTTTGGCTTTCAAGAGAAATATACCAATAATTTGTTTTATTTTGTAACTAGATGCCTAATATTTAGAGTCTTGCATTTGTCTTAGTCACCAAAGGAATAGTGACCCGGTTTCAGGGCTGCCAAAGTCTGATGGATTTTTGTTATGACTCATAAATTCTAGCTTCACTATAGCGTGTTTCCTGTAAATTTGCAAAGGTCTTTGTCCTCTGGTTACTAGATTGGACCCGTCTAGATGCAATAAGGAGAATGAACGGAGGGCCAGGCTGTGGTGAAGTGTGCTTTGGAGGTGCTTTCAGAGGAAGTGCTAGGTTGTATGAGATGCCATATGCAGATCCCTCCTTGGGGATCCTCAGCAGGCAGCTGAGGTAGGTTGTGTCTGTGTGAGTGTTTCCTGGTGATCAGTTGTCACCTTTTGAGATGAGTCCTCTGGTCACCCCCACTCACTGTGCTGTGCTTCAGCCTGACCAGCCGGGAGATACTCTGCAAGTGCCCAGCTGACACCTTCACCTGCAGATGGGCTCAGGCCACAGGACCAGGCTGCAGCTGGCCAGAAATAACTGGCTGTTTGACTCAAGAGCCTGCCTTTACTGTGCTGCACTGCCCTCTGATGCGCGTGCTGCCTGAGGGAACTGGAGTGTGGTCAGTGAGTTTGAAATCAGGTAGCGGCCTCCACCTCGCAGGGACTAAAGTGGAAAAGGTGAAAGCCGCAGTTCTGCT
The DNA here is from genome assembly GCA_013399135.1 of Heliornis fulica. Taxonomy (NCBI): domain Eukaryota; kingdom Metazoa; phylum Chordata; class Aves; order Gruiformes; family Heliornithidae; genus Heliornis; species Heliornis fulica. The sequence goes on along the minus strand of VXBZ01006975.1, from coordinate 688,149 downwards.
GGCTCGGTTCTAAAAGATGTTCCGTAAGCGAGCAGCACATTGTTTTAACACTAGAGCCCATCTCAGAAAACAGTGTCGAGTCCCTGCTGGACCCTGTGTCCGCATGGCTGGCGGCCTGCCCCTCGCTCCTGTTTCTGTGGGTGTGTGAAAGCTGAACCAGCCCCACAGTGCCAAGCACGTTCTGACCTGAAACAGCCGAGTATTGGACAGCTGTGGATCTGGGTCTCGGCTTCTTTGTGGATGTGCACTGGCTACTCTGTTGAGTGCATCTGTACAAGTGTGGATTTGTTTCAGCACTGCACGGATCCTTGTGTTGAGTGAAGGTGACTTAAGGAGTAGAGCTTCCTTCCTGGGAGGGGCTTGCAGGCGTGAAGTTTTAAGTGTGGTTATTAATTTTGAGGAATTAGTGCCTGAAAAAAGTCAGCGTGGCACAGCTCTGTGATGTTCCTATTTTTAATTGGATTTTGAAGCTCATAATTAATTTGTTAAAAAGGAGGAGATCCTGCCCCTGTAGAAGTGAGTGGGAGTTTTGCCATTGCTTTCAGCAGAGGAGGATTTCATAGTCTATCTTTTTATTCTCGCTAATCCTCTGCAACAACAGAAGAGCAGCCTGGCACGTGAGAAGGATCCTTCCCATTTTTTGTCCTTGCTATTGCCAGTAGTGAGGTAGAAGGACCCTCCCCCCCTTCTCCATTCCCGTGCTTCCTACGTGCGTGCACCTTGGCGAGATAATGCTTTCATTTCATCTCCGGGTAAGGTGAAAGCAGCCATTAAAGAAGCGTTTTGTTCTTAGTCTTTATGTGCAGAGATACGGAGGAGTCTCTTCTCCTGCCCTCTCATGTTTTTGAGTAGCTGCAGCAGGGTAGGAAATCTAACCTCGTTGAGGTCTCTGGGTCAAGGAGCCATCTGACATGGTTTTAAAGGTCACTGTGTTTCTTTGCATTTATCTTGTGCCACGTGGAGCACTGTATGCCAGCGTGCTGTTGGTGTCTGGAGCACAAAGAGGTACTGGCTGACATTTTGCAAAACGGGGCTTGGGTTACAGGGGAAAAGCATCTGAAAACAAAACTCAGCTCAGGGCTGGGCAAGGCCAGACTGAGAACACTTGAGAGAGGAGCCCCTGCAGCAAGTAACAGAGATATGTGGTGTCCCATGGGTTTACCCGTAATCACGCTTGGCATTTCTGGCTCTCATAACCTATATATAGCACTGCACATTTTTAAAGCTCTTTGCAAATGTTAGCAATCCAAACTCAGCTTCAGCCCTAACAGCCCTTGCTCCACAGAAAGTCCAGGATGTTTTCCCTTCACCCTTCTGCTCCGTAGGCGGCTGCACCCTTCAGACTGGCTGTACCTGCCAGATGTGGCTGAGCTGTGACCTCTGCGCTTGCTGTGCAGCGTGTGTGGCAGGCAGGCTGCCAGGCCCCCTGCCTGCCTCGCTGTCTCGGCTGTAAGGTAGGCACTAGAGAGCGTCAGAGAACCGAGGAAGCTGGATTGTCACTGAGGCTTGTTTACCGACAGCTTTTAAAAATCATGCATGTACTGTTCAGGCAAAACTGGTGCACGACCACAGACGTGACCAGGGCTGGGGAAATCCCTTTTCTCTGAGAAGAGGAGAGCAGATGCACTATGCCAGGTAGGATGTCACAGGCTGGGAGGGGAGAGTGCTGCAACTGCAGCTCTGGTGTCTGTGGCCAGCACTGGTGACAGTGTTTGAATTACAGTTGAGTAACCAGCCCAGAAACAAGACACTGGCACTTGGCTCACTAACAAGTTTCTTGCCTTTTTTTATGGCTTTTTTTTTTTTTAACTTTTCCCTAAAGAAATCCTATTAAAAGAAAAAAAAAAAAGGAACAAAAAGCGAGTCTGCAGAGATGACCAGGCAGGCACAATCTAAGTGGGGCGGTGTTATTGTTGGCTCACTCCATCATCCTGTTGGGCATTTTCCCATGGTGGACTGCAGCACATAACAGAGACATCCAGGCTGGCCTTTCTGCATTCAGGGACTGAGAGACAAACAGATATTTTGGTGAAATCTTGCTGGCTGCTGCCCCCTCTTCACTGCTTCACTCCAGTGAATCCTTTAGTCTACTGAGCCAAAGAAACTTCTCAGAGGCCAGTAAAATGGCTCAGCTCCAGTCAATGCCTCAGCCCGCTCTGCTGTTCTCTGGGGCAGATGGCCACTCTGCAGCAGGGCAGCCTGTGCTGTAAGAAGTCTGCAGAGACTCAGTCACCAGAGAACAGCCTTTTAAAAAATCTACTTTGATGCAATTGTCTTGCCCTCTTCACTTTTCTTGCTCTTTTGGCCTCTCCAGTTTGTCACCTTGAAATACATAGGTCTCCCATAATCAGATCTCACTCCTTTACTTGCTGAATAGACATGCCAAATATAGAGATCTGCATCTCTGTCCTGAGAAATTTCTTTGCCGCGGCCAAGTGGCTGTTTCCCGTGACTGGCACAGAGAGGTCGTTCAGACTGCAACCTCAGTGTGATCAGTGGTGAGTGTTTTAAGATCACCTTCTTAGCAATTTTAAGAACAAATAATTAAGTAGCAATGCCTTCTCTCATTAAAATTCCCAGTTTAGAAGCTTGGTAGTGGAAGTGATTTCAGGTCTGTGTTTTATCTCAACTCTCTCCTGATGCATCCATTCGGTAGTGACTGTGTGGGGAACAGTGACATGGAGTTCGTATAGCAGGAGGTGTGCTGGAGCATTTGTTCTGGGGGGAGATGATAAATTTGCATGCACATGGATACGTGTGAACTGAGTAAGAAAAGGGGAGGCAAGAGACCTTGGAATTCTTCATCAGAAAGTGTTACTGACTCCTCAGATGTTACACCATGGCAGACTTTGATCCACAAAGCCTGGTTTGTGTTTTATTGCCACACCATTTCAATGCCTTCTGTGGTACAATTAGTCTTTTGTGTCAGAATAGCAGCTGATAAAGGTGTAGTGCATGAAGCCTGAAGGACCAGCTGATTCAAAGAAGAAAATTTTTCTCCTCTTGCACTCGCTGTCCTGACACATATTACCTTGAACCAAGGAATTTTTTATTGTCAGAAGCAACTAAAGAAGGTGCAGTCCGAGGGACAGCAGGCATGAAAGCCTGCTGGGAACAGATGTGAGTCTGGCCATGCAAGGGAATGGCAGCTGGAGTACAGCATGTGGTTACTCTGGAGTTGTGCACACCTACAGTGTGTTCAGGTGTTAGTACAAGTTCCACTAACCCATCTGGTGAGGGCAGTGAGCTGAAAAGCTGACTGAAAGTCAGGCTCTAGCCACACGGTGGGGCAAGCCTTTGAGGGTATTCCAAGGGCTTCCCTGAGGAGTAACTGGCTGGTTTTGTTAGAAATGGGAAATGAGGTTGTGCAAGAATTTTAGCAGCAGTAGTAAAGTTTGGTCAGGATCTGTCCTCGGAGCGATGCATTGTAAGCCCTAACTGGTTCCATCCACACTGGCCATGAATTGTGTGGTGGGCTAAGCTGCCCAAGCGGGACAGAGGTGAGGTGGGAGGACACAAGACTTGCAGGTTGAGTGCTCAGTAATCCTGGTGTGCCACGCTGACTGTTCTCTCCTCCCCTCTGCAGGTGAGAAGCCTTACAAGTGCTCGTGGGAAGGGTGCGAGTGGCGTTTTGCACGGAGCGACGAGCTCACGAGGCATTACAGAAAGCACACGGGTGCAAAGCCCTTTAAATGCAACCATTGTGACAGGTAATGCAGCCGCCTAACACGGTGTTCAAGCAACTTGCAGATGTTTGAGCAGCGCAGAGCCGCCAGCTCCCTGAGACAAGAGACCTGGCTCCCAGCAGAGGGGCCCCTCCTGACCTACTGTTCCACTGTCTCCATCCCCAAGCCTTGGAGGGACCCTCCACTCTGCCCATGTCCTCTCTGCTGTAGTGGCCAGGCAGGCTGGCAGAGGGGGAATACATCTGAGCAGCCTAAGCTGTTCCCATCCCACAGCACTGAGAGGTGTGGGAGCAGGTATAGGTCTGACTGATATCTGCTAGTGTCTGTTGTGAGCATGGGATTCAGTCTATTCTTGTTATTACTCATAAAGCAGAGGAAACATCCAGAGGGCCCTAGACCTCTTCAGGGATGGACCTCTTGACAAAGCATCTCCATAGCATTCCATCTCCTAGTCCTATGAGCCTGGTGCCCTCATGAAGGCAGAGCTCCCTCTATTTGCTCTACTTGAAGGACTACCCTAAGCACCACTGCTGGCTGCTTACATTTTGGCAGGGTGATGGACCTTCACAAATACATAGGTGTAGGACAGGGAAGGATGTGGAACATGTGTGGCTGTTGTGCCATACATCTGTAGGAAATGTCTAGGAGGAAAGCACTTAATTTCTGAGTCCAGGGCTCCGTGCTCTCCAGATAAAATGGGAGAGTCAATGAAAGACAGCAAAGGGTTTCATTTTCAGAAGCACAGGAGTGATTTAGGCACATCTGAAAATTCAAGGTCATGGGGTTGTTTTCTGTAGGATCAGTGATCTCTGCACATTCCTGCTAATTAGTGAATCTTTTCCTACAGTTTAAAATCTCAGCTTTGACATCTCTTTGATGTGGGAAATACTCTGTACCTTCATTCCATGTGGGCCCAGGTTTAGAAGCTTGACAGGTGCCCAAAGCCAGGGTCCCTGAGGAACTTGTCATGCAGCAGTCCTCTGGGCACTCAGAAGTGAGTGGCCAGCTTTGCCTGGTGAGCTGAGCACCCAGCAGCTCCCAGTGAGAGCCATGGTTGATGCCCCTTACTGCTGATTACTTTTTACAATTTTCACTGTTTTAGCTGTTTGAATGAATGATGAGCTCTTCTGAAAATTCTCCTCATCCTGGCTTGGTGCTGAGCATTTTTGAAAGCTGGGTTCTTTGAATTTAGAAACAAACCCAAAAGAAAACCCTCCTCACCATTTCCAATCCCAATTGATAAGAAATTAGGGTGGAGCAAAGCAATTACCCCTGTAATGACTCTTGACAGCACTGACAGGATCTAACAATGAGCACTTCTCCCCCTCACAACCCCCCCAGCTGGAGATTGGCAGTGCCCTGGGTGAAACCTGGATCCACTATTGAGTAATCAAATAACATGCTTGCATCTGAACATGTTATCCAGCTAATCCTATTTATATATATTTTTAAAAGAGGCTTAAGAAAATTACCCATCTTTTTAATGCAGCACTAAGGTTCTCTGCTCTGATAAGAAAACGTTTTGTAATACAATAAAGGCTCTAGGAAGCCTCTGGGTACACCAGACCAGCAGAGAACATGCATGGAGAGAGGATGTGTGGGACATAAACAAGGGACCCTATCCTTTTATGGGAAGGAAATTTGATCATTTTCACATCCTGCCTTTCCAAGAGCTTCATCTCCTTAAGTGCTCTTCTCCCCTTGTCTCCCCTCTTCCTGTCCCCCTCCCCCATGGAGGGTTTCCTCTTGGATTATCTTTTGTTTCATCCCTGGATTATCTTTTGTTTGCCCAGAATGAGGGACTGGATAAGCCAAGTAGGGACCTCTGGAGTTCTGCTTTTGCACAGGCACCTCTGTGAAGGAGAACAGTTGTTTTCTCTGCTTTAAATGTAAGGCATTGCCTTTGTCTTTTCTTTCCTCTGAAGAGCATCCTGGCCCCACAAACACACGTACACACACATACACACAAAGCCCCAGGGTTTCTGTGTCAGGACAGACAATATTTTTAGCAGAGATCTAAAGAAATATAGTCAATATTTTCAACTCCTCAGTTTCCTTCAGCCCTTTAAGTATTCATTCATCTCTCTCTACATATTATCCCTTTCTACCTAGGTTTTCCCTTTGGCAGCCAGCTCAGTCACTGCAGTCAAGAGATATATTCCTGCAGTCATCTAATGCATTTTCTGCTCTTCAGCTGAACTGGTAGATGAAGGAAAACCATTTATTAATAAGTTAAGAGTGCTGGGGATTGTGCACTGTTCAGCTTCGTTCACATACCATCTGCGTGTGATTGTAGGAGACAGATTTGTCTTTACTCTCCCAGTGAGTTGTTGTAACCTCGTAGAATGTCAGTGCCTGTTCTTCTTTTGACCTACTCTGCCATACTACTATTATTTTTCTTTCTTTTCTCATTCATAGATCTCTTTACTCCCAGCTGTTGCAGATGTCACCTCGAGCAAGCCATGAAACATGTACCTAAATCTGTCCTAAGCTATTTAGGCAGACTTCCAGCGTTAAAGATACTCTTTCCTGTGCCCAGCTTCTGAGCTGGAGAACAGTTTTTCCATATTTGAACTGCTACCCTTTATTACACCCGCCATTGTTGACAGGAGTTGTGGTAATTCCCTCAGACATGCTGGGTTGCCAAACTTTAAGAAGCACTTTGGAGCTGCTTCTAACAACGCTGGCATAGCACAGAACATATGCCTGTTGCTGTTCAGAGGTGAAGGCCATACGTTGGCAGTCAGAGCATGAAAGTGGTGATTCGCATAGCAGAGAAAGGGAATGTTGTGCACACAGTCTGGCTGCACTTCCCTTCCCAGGCCGTTTTCAGATGGGTTTGTGTCTCTGACCTTCTGGCCGACATCAAAGGGGCATTAATGTCCTTTGCATACAGGTCAGTTTTAAACCAGAAGAGTTAAGAAGGCTTGATTCTTCTCCTTCTGTCCCAGCTGTATCCCACCACCATGCAGCTCGCAGATCACTTTAACTGTATCTGGCAAACCGTCACTGGTTTGAGTAGCACCATATGTACTGCAAATGGTGTGTGGTTTGGTGGCAGCAGAGGAGGGAGGACAATCAGCTGTAGTGGTGTGGAAAGCAGTGTCCAACACCCATAGGTGTGCTGGTTATTAGCATTCCCCAGGAGCCATGCTCTTCAGAAACAAAGGCTAGGGTCATGTTCCTCACACAGCACAAGCCCTCAGCACTCCAAGCAGAAGAGGGTGACAGGGTAGTGAGACTCGCTTGTTCTGCATAAGTGTGTGTTTAGGAGATAGCAGCATAGTGCCAGACTCTTGGGGTTTGTATTCCTCTCTGTGCATGTGTGTGCAAGAGAGCAAGCTAGTGAGCTTAAAGCAGGCTAAGAGTGAGCTAAGAGCACACTTTGCTGGAATGAATACATCCCACAGTGGAGAATCCACGGCTGGTAAGAAAGATGGCAGAGCATTATAGTGTCTTCTCATTGGAGTTACCTTCCCTTCCTGTGGAGGTTTAGTACTGAGCAGTGTTGCTAAGGAGATAGAGCAAAAAGAGAAAGGAAAGAATCATGTTTGGGAATGGGGAATTTATGAATCAAGCATCACTGTATGACTTTCAGAATTAGGGTATCTTACTCTAGTATAAACTGTCCTGGACTCAGAGGTGGTTGATGGGGATGATTGTGATAGGCTCCCTTACAATGCTGGCCTGGAACTGGAAGAGGGGTAGAGCCAGAAGTGTGGAGCAAGGCCTTGTCTTACAGGAAGGGCTAGAGACCAGCAAGCTGCTGGTACTTCATTTGTGAAGGAAGGAGTTTCTTTTGACAGTGTACCCTGTGGAGCCTCTTCCACAGCCACCTGTAGTTTTCAGAATGAAAAAAAAAAAGTGTCCACTGATCAATAGCTTTATTTGACAGTGTGATTTAACTGCAGAATTTTGTAGGGATGGTTTTACTGTTGAAAATAAATGTCTGCATCCATCAGCCTTACCATGAGAGAGAACTAACTAAATTAGTCAGCAAGAGAATGTGAAGAATTGGTATTGCACCATTTTATTAGCAATAAATTAGCAAATATGGTCCCATTTTATTAGCTATAAAAATACTCTAGGGCTGAAAAAATATACTAGATACTGATACTGAGGTTATTGATGTGAAACAATGTATTGAATCCCCATTTCTAGTAGATCTTTCTGTGCTGTGACTCAGCATACTTCTTCCTGGGTTGTAACTAGAATACAGACAATCGGAGAGGAAAAGCCGTGCTTGGGTGGTGGTCTTATGACTGGTCCTAGAGTGAAGAGCCAGCTGGTGCATGTCTTTTTGGCAGCCACTCAAGCTGTTGTTTTGTTTTCGCAGCCTCTGTAGCCAGAGCATGCTGCTTTCTCAGTTTAGGCTGACGAGAGAGATGTTAGTCCAAGGGTGTATTTTGGCACCCTAGGGCTAGAAATTTCTAGCTGTGCTGAGCCTGCTGTGCTGAAAGCCAAGTGTCCATTGTCAGATTCATGTCTGCCTCTCCATGCTTTATGCAGGAGCTTGGAGGAACACAACCTCCATCCTATTTTGAAGTCTTTCTTTGTAATTTTTGCCACTCTGAAGGTATTAACCCCCGTGGAAGCTGCTACGAATCAGTAGGGAACAGCTGACTTGAGCAGTCATGGAAGATGAGTATCTAGCTTTTCTTTTGAAAACTGTCTTCATACCAAGTTTCCTTGTCTTAAGGATGCGCCTCTCCTTCACTCATCTCTGCCTGTAAATGCAGATAGATTGCTTGTGCAGGGCAATACTTCCAGCAGGATGGAAAAGATCCCCAACTATTTAAAATCTCTTCATTTCTGTAGTTCTCTTTCTCAGCCTTTCTCTGCTTTAGGGTTTTTATCCTCTGGGTGTTTGACTTTACACCACGTTCTCTTTTTTTTTATCTTTTGCTTGTGGCTCAGTTTTTAGTGAGTAGCTAAATTCATTCTTTTAGTGTCTTCTTTCTGAAAAATATGAAATACTCAATCACTGCTCTTTTCAGAATTACTTTCAGTGCCCCCGTGTGAGCTATCCAGATTCTCTCAATAAGCCATTTGGATATTCCTCAGGCCAGTATTGGTAGCTCTTTTATACTTGAAGTTTGTGGGCCAGTGAAAAGACATGCCAGGCAAGTTAGTTCTGGAAGTAGCTTTTTTATGGTGCCCTCAGAGGCTACAAAACCAGTTTACTCAAAAGCTGCAGATGTGTAGGGTTGTATATGATGTTTATAATAGATGTTTTTTTCTATTAGTGAAAATAAATAAGCCAATGTCTCATGGCTTAGAGTGGAATGAAGGCAAGCCAAGATTTGCAGGGAACTCGGAAACCTGCCATTTTTTAGTGCTTCACTTGAAGTATCTAGTAGAAGGCTAATTCCCGAGAGTCCTGCCACTCTTACAGTCAGGCTCAATTTTAGGGCTTTGGGGTAGGCAGTCAGAACCACTGCCTGATTCTCCTCTGGCTTGCTTTCTGCTGCCATACCTGTCTTTAACGGCAATCAGATGATGGGTGTGAAATGGTTTGGTGCTTTCAATCCCATTTGTAATGGGCATGAAGTCAGAAAAATATTCTTGCTTACTGGTAATCTTGATAAAATGGGGCATGCAGTGAATGACAGGGAAGAAAAGCACTGTCCTCCTGAGAACTTATTCCCCATATCACACTGACAATATCTTGGTGGTGTGAAGTGCCTGTATTTGGGCTGCTGTTCCTCCTGCTGTGAGTGCCCTTCAGCATGCCTACTACAAGGCAGCTGTCCTAGAATAGTAGTTCAGATTAACTCTTTGTGGAGTTGCTCATCTCCTGGAGTAAGTGTGTTTTACTCTATTTTAACCCACTTCCCAAGTGGATTAAGTAATTTCAGAAGGCAGCAGTCATAAACCTTTAGAGAGGGAGCTAATCAAAATAGATGCTTCATTTAAAATTCATGCCCTACCTTATTCTCAATTAACTGCGTGTTTGGACCAGCCCTAAAACTCAACTAGTTCTCTAGGGTCATTGCTCTAAGTTCGTCTCATCAGCATCTATCTACATGTTGAGAATGTCAAAACATTAAATTTTCTTCAGAGATGGAGAGAAACTACTTTTTGAAAAAGAAACAGAAGTTGAAAGCTGAAGTCCTGGCTTCTTTTTTTCCCTGGTTTTCTCACACTTCTTGTGTGATTTACAATTTCCTCGCCTTCTCTGTCTCTCAGTTTTCATAAAATAGACATAGCGCCATATCTTCTCTCAACATTCTTCAGAGAGGTAACATTCATCCACATATTATCACCTGGAATCCCAACAGAGAGAAAGGCAGGGATATGTGTTCTTGATGGATTTTCAGCCTCCAGACTCAGGCAGCTTTCCTTCTGGTTGGAGTCGGAAATGGAAATTCAGCTTTCAAAACTAGCATCATACTTCAGTGCTTGTTGCAGGTACTGGAGACTTGAGAAAGCTCATGCTTTTTTTGAAACTGGTGCTGCTCAGTACTCGAGCAAAGCCAACTTGTCTTATTTCATTTTTTATTTACACACACACACACAGACACACACACAGTATGTGAAGTTACACTCTGGGTGCACAGATGAGCACTCTTCCCTGATGTTTTGACTCAGTGAAAGAAGAGGGAGGGAGGGAGAGAAGCAGAGAAAAGAGAAAAGTGGTCTAATTAGCTGCCATAGAGCCAGGATAGTTGGCCACCTATGGTCGCAGAGGTCAATTACACAGGGCTTGGTGATGGATTTATTTCCATGAATAATCTAAGGAATGTCTCTAAATCAGGATATACATTTCCTCCTGTACTTAAAGAGGAAGAAGCAGGAATCCTATTTTCCTAAGTCCTGTATTTATTTCATTTCCCAATTTATTTTGCAGGTGTTTTTCCAGGTCTGATCACCTCGCCCTCCACATGAAGAGACACATCTAAGTATCAGTCAGCTTGGCATTGATGTCATCCAAATATTGTGAGATGGAAGCAGAACACAAGTTACAACATGCTGCCTTGCAGGAGAAGAGAACTTGATCACGTGTAATCCTCTGTACAGAGACCACACGCTCACACTGTCATACACCCAGTTATACTTCGATACGTACATTGATTCTTTATGCCTTGCCCCAGCTGGATGGGAGAAGATGCAAGCGAGGGAATGGTGTAGAGGTGAAGTCAATGAGAAGGAACGATTGCTTACAGTGTTTCGTCCCTCTTGGATTTGTTTCCTGGATTTGCCGGTGGAAATGAAAGAAAATGGAGGAGGCTTCCCTGCAGGTGGACGGCAGTAGGAGGGGCTTATTTAACTTGCTTCTCAGTGCAACTCAATAGGAGAATGTCGTCTTGAAGTTGCATATTTGTAGCACTAACTTTCTTTTTAAATAGATGGGGGGAAAACAGTGACCTAGAAAACCAAATCCCAGTTTGGTAGCCAAATTAACCTCTTGGTTCATTTGTTCTTTGTCTGAGAATTCCTAATGTTCAGTGCATCAGACTTCTCACAGACACTTTGACCTGTGTTGGTTTTGGTTCTTCTTCCTCGAACTGAGCTACTGAGATCCTTTTAAGTCAATACCAGTGGCCTTAATGGCAGTAGACTGTGGAGTGACGCTTGTGACACAAATATCCTCTTTTTGGCCTGAGTTTATGTAGATTTCACGGAGGACTATATTTTTGTTTGGTTTTTTTTTTTTTTTTTTAATTTTGTTTTTGTTTTGGCTATTGCACAACATATGCACTAGGGACTCTGGAAGCTGCTGCCATGTTGGCTAAGTGGCCTAGGGATAAACCCCTGAGAAACAGCACCTAATATCTCTGTAGGCCTCACCTTATTGCCATAGCTAGGACTTCTTGTTTATTTCTTGAACAAAAAAAACCTTTAAAAGCTTATTTGGAAGCTTAAACATTTTTTTCTCTTTTCTCCACGAACAAGTGATCTTCAGAACTCCTTGTCTTCACCTGGATATCCGTCTGGGACTGGCCACACAGGCATGACTACAGGATTCCTTCCACATTATGTGAGCATGTTAGCCACAACCCACAGTGACTTAGAGATGAATTATGTTGCTTTTCCTTGCTGTTCTTCTATTAACCAATTTAAAACATTAGACTTTTGTTTGTGTAAAGAGCACCTGCAGACGTTTTAATTTAAAGCTAATGTTCGTTGAGCATCTTACACACAAAACCAAACCAAGCCAAAAATCCTACTCCAGTCTCTTGAGTGGGAAATCGAGAACCTCTTCCAAGTACAATGGCTTCATTCAGCATTAGCCTTTTAAAGAAATTGTCAAAGTCCTCCTTTTCCATTCATCAAGTTGATGCTGTAGCCCACTTCTATATGAAAAAAATGTAACAGTGTGAACGGTAAAGGAAGGGTTGGATTTTACATACAGCAGTGAGGCTTTTCCAAATGATTGGTCTAAAGTATTACTAAACTAGAGGTCCGTTTTGGCCTACTGTGTGAACCATCAAGGAGAAGTGGAGGTCTCATGCTCACCCTTCAGTCCTATCGATAAATTGATTTCGTTGGCTCAAAGTGGATTAAAGTCTTCATTACTAAAGAAAAACAAAACATGTATCTTACCATAACTTGTGTTCGAAACTATTTGGCACTGGCCCTGACTCCAAAGACTGCATTTAGGACCATAAAAATGGTCCATGTAAGCAGGCAGGTGGTCATTAGGTTGTATATTTTGTATATTCTGGGACCATCCCTACAAGATGTGTCTAGAAACAAAACAAAATGGCGCGTGGTCCACAAATGGTTGCTGCTCTTTTATACTGTATTAACCAACTGCCCTTCTTTGACTGTTTTGACTCATTGACTGTTAAATATTTCCCTTAATTTATGTTTTGAGAGGTAAAACTGTACTGTTAGGGAAAAAAGAACAAACAAGAAACTACATAGATGTTTAAGAGCCGTCACCGGGATCCTTGGCACTTGAATTCTCAGCATTTTGCAACCTTTGGTTCCAGTGAGAGATTGAATTTACTAGAAAGATGCTGTTTTTCCTCACAGTTTTCACAAAACACTGTGACTGTCAACTGAGCGCTTTGGGGACAGGGGGGAAATACGATGTCTGGCCCATATGGTATGAAATATGGACCAAAATCTAACCATCTTTTTGGGACAATGATGTAACATTCATGGTAAGAGCATAAGAGAGAGAGCAAGAGAGTATAAGGAAGAAAAGACAAAAAGAGAGAAAGAGAGAGTGAGAATGAAAATTGAGTTTATTCCAAAGATTTAAAACTAATTGTACTCCACATGTATGTGTGTGTATATATATATATGCTTTTATATATATATGTATACATTTAAAAATTGCGGAGCACTGCTTGCTGACAATCTTGTATTTCTCTACTTCTGTATTTGCATACTTTTTATGGCCATTCCACCCAGCTGTTCCACTGGGACCGAGGGCCCTTAGAATCCAATTTGTGTTGGAATATATAGAGCATCCTGCCAGATGTCTAATGGGAACTGAAACCTCAGCTGCAAAACTGTAGAGCATCCAGTCAGTGCATTAGATTTTAAAAAGGATGAGAAAATCCTAGAATTTCATTACTGTAGTGTCCTAAAGTGTGTGCTCTCAAACCCACCACTATGACATTCATTGGCTATGAACCTGCCTAAATATCCTCCTATGACCTCTGAACACACCTGCCTTTAGACATGCTATCAACTAGTCTACAAACCTTAATTATTATTTGACAGCTTAACTACCAGACCCTATTTAAAATGGAAAAAAAAATAAGCAAGACTGCTTATTTATTTTCAGTTGTCACTTATTGCCTTGTTGACATCTGATTTAAATATTGTAGGGCAAAGGCCCCATGGAAAAAAACCCACCATGCTGAAATGTCTGATTATTTTGTTCTAGAGGCAGGTCTACATCTAAACCATGGATCCAAATAGCCTAAAAAAAAAAAACCAGAGAGAAAAGGGGGATAAGAGACTTAACCTGATTTCAGATTTCTCAGGCGCTCTCTGTAGCAGGTCGAATTCTGAAGCAAAATTCTGGGCTTCGGGGCCATCTGTACTGTTTGTAAAGGAGATATTTTTTCACCTATATACATGGAGTATTTCATCAATATCTGGATTTCAGTTTTCGGGTGCTCATATGCAAGTGTCTTAATCATTACTAAAATTTTGAACTGTAGTTGGTATTTTGTAGGAATCGCCATTTTGGAAGGGCATAATTAGTGACACATTCCAGGATTCATTTTTTAGAATGACTAGTTTTGTTTCTTCACAGATACTTTAAGCTGTGCACTTCAAACTTGTGTAATCTGTTATAGCTAGTTCCTTTTTAGGCCCGTGTCTCCTTGCTAAAGTTGTACAGTTGTCCTCTATTTGTAATCTATGAGTAGAAACAGACTAATGAGGAAAGGCTAAATCTAATCCTCTCTCTAAGTCTTCTTGAAAGCAAACTATAAATAGATGATCTGGTAACAGCTGAGGACTGAGTTTTCCAGCTGTAGAAAGGAGAAGCTTAACCTTGTTTCCTTCATGTTAGATGCATACCTATGTGCAAACAAGCCATTGTAAGAAAGTCAGATTGGAGTTTTCAAGGCTAGGGAAGTATGGGGTGAGAACAAATTGAGGCAGAAATCTCACAAAATAGCGTGCGGAGCGGAAGCAACTAATGCAAATACAAATTTTTGTTGATAGCTAAATAATACTTTGGAGCAGAGCAGTCAATCAGAGAACATGCAGGTGGGAAGAGGCCTCCAGAGGCTGTTTTGGCCAGCCTCCAAGTAGAGCTGGTTGCTCAGGGCCATATCCAGATGAGTTTTAAATATCCTCAAGGGTGGAAAGTCTACAAAGTCTCTGCAAACTGGTCCAATATTTGACCACTTTATAGTAAACAAAAAGAAAAAAATAAAACCTCTACTCTATCCAGTAGGAATTTTCTATGTTCAATCTTGTTTTCATTGCCTGCTCCCACTATGAACCTCCAAGGAGAGTCTGGTTTCTTCTCTACATCTTCAATTAGATATTGGTAGACAGCAATAAGACCTACTCTTATTCTTCTCTTCCTAAGGTTGAACTATGTCTCTCAGTCTTTCTTCACCCATCATGTCTTCTAGAACCTGATCTCCTTGGTGGTTTTCTGCTAGACCTGCTCCAATTTGTCAATAATTTTCAAAACCATAGAGAATATTCCAGTTAAGATTTATGCCATGTTACAGTGCTTATATAATTTATTTATTTATTCTGGATTTTTCCATTACACAATTCAGACAAGCTGTACTCCATGATAAAATTCTACTTTGAAAACTGACTTATGGAAAATCATTTAAGAAGCACCATTTTAGAAAACACCTGTATTACCCAAATGAATTGGCAAATGAGGAAAAGAAAGAAAGGCCTGAAATCCTAGGTTCTTTTAAAGGGCCTGATCAGTATGGTTAACTATCTTAAACAGAGGGTTGAATTGAGTTCCAGAGGTACCTTCCAAGATTAATTTTTCTGTGCTTCTATGATTCATTCCAGAACTCTCACCTTTCAAATGTGTACTGGTTCTATTTCTTCCCAGTCTTGTGCTGGCAGAGCAGGCTGTAGGACAGGACCTTTAAGTTTTCTCTTGAACTCTGATAGTTTTTACTGTTATTAAATTTCATAAGGTTTCTTCACGAGGGAGACTGAGAGAGGAAGAAATTGAAAAAAACTGAAGCCTTTAACAAACTAGTTTGAAGCAATATCGTACCATAAGATGTGTCACAGCTGCAGGGAGCAACCAAATATTTTAGAAACAACTTTGCTAGCCTGGAAGACACATGTGATTCCAGCACCTGAAATCTAAGCCAACATGTATTTCTGCAAAGGTGAACATTGAGATTTTTATTTTCTTTTAATTCCTTATTTTCCTGACTTTTTGGAATTTGGTTTACTGCTTTTTTAGGCTAGCACTTTTTCTCTTAATACATGAAAAGCACTGACCAAACACATGTGGGGCAGAAGAACCTGAATACAGGAGGAGCCCTCAGGTCCTTGCTTTTGGAACTGCTTTAACTTCAGGAGTAAAAAGACAACTAGTCACTAGGGTGTGTGGCTAAAATGGAGTTCATCAATATGATAGTTGCAGTGATGGAGTGTATCTTATCCATGACCTTTCCAATAGCATTCTCCCTCATTTTTACCTGGCCCTAGACAATTTGGGTTTTTAAGCTGTCTCTAACACAAGGGTTGTTCCTCCTATTTAATGTGGCTTATTTATCTGTGTACGAAAGAGGTCATAACTGGTGCTTTTGACAAAACTGATGAAAATCCAACTTACTTAAGTGTTTCCTTTTCTTTGCCTGTTCACTTAATGTGTGATTAAATCTTTAAATTAAAAAAAATATAAAGAGGAAAATTTTGTACATAATTTAATGTTACTAGGCCAGCACCCAGTGGATCCAAGGGCTTTTATTCTTGACTTCATTCAGGACTTAGCACATCCTATCATTCCATCCAATAAGTCTGTTTTTAAGCTTTCATATCCTGGGTGACACCTCTAACCCAACAGCTTTTAAAGTACGTTTTGCAGATTTCAGATAGAATTGCACTTGCAAAGATCCCCACATACCAAGAACAAATACAGTGGTTGACAATAACTCATAACTGTCCTGAAAAATTAAAGTGATCCCCTTCCAAGACTTTGCAACTACTCATTGACAAGTCTTGCAGTTCTTTCACTAGCATTAAATCTACATCTTCCCGAATGATCATTTCCAGACCCAGCTTGGATATTGTTCTTCCTTTTATGACATTTGTGTCTGCTTTTATTAATAGTTTAGGGATGACTACTGCAGTCTTTCTCCTTTGCAGCTCTACACTGGCTTCAGTGGCAAGATTTAGCATTGTAATAACTGTAGGATCTGGCCCACCAGGTACTAAGATCTGTCTTGTAAAGCTGAGACTTTTCTCCTCCTACAGAGGAAGAAGTCCAAGACATGCATTGCTATATAAGTTATATATATAATGATATGGTTGTATATATAAATTATATACATAAAAATGTGGAGATGGGGGCGGGGGTTAGGCTGCCTTTATCACCTCAAGAACGGGTTTCCCTACCTGAAAACTTTCAAATGCAGGTGTCATTTTTCAAACAGGGTTTTATAGTTTTCCTTAAGCTTCTTAATAGCATTTTTTTGGGTGTAATAATTAAAATTGGAACTCTTAGTGATTTTCAGAGTGAAAGCTTTGATGACTTTAAGTGCTTTGGTCCTAACTTTACTGCCAGAAAACAGGTTCTCCACTCTGTCTCTGTGTAGGTGTGGATGTACAACAGTATACCACACACACCTGCACAGGAGAGGAAACTGAGCTACTGACTTACACTTTGTAGTAGCCAACCGTGCCTATTGCTTTGATTTAGGGGGGCACTTGCTGTTGCCACTGCATTTTAGGAATCGTGTCAGCTTCTGTAGGAAAGTTTTCAAAAATGCTGGGAAATACATGTTGCTGTGTACTGTGAGTGAGTAGGCTGCAAATCCGGGGGTTGGGAGGGGAGGTGGGAAGGGAGGGGGAGAAGGGCTTAGCATGTACACACTAAAAGCGAACTAGAATGGACAGAAAGGTGATGATTTTAGCTTTATCACTGGGCTTTTGGGGAAATGAAAAGCTAACACCCTGGAAGGCCTGGAAGCCCTGATGGCTGAAGGGCTCATCTTTGCGTTTTGCAATGTAACATGTTGCCCATCACTCTGTATTTTCAACTCCAGGCCTGTCCAATTCTGGAAGTAGATCAGAACACTGGTTTGAACACTACTTTGTTACCAAGGCCATGTCTCTACCAGGGAAGCTGCCTGTGTTAAACTGCCAGTCTCATCAAAATCACTCTGTAGCTGCACTGGTTACTTGATTGCCTGGATTGAGTTTGCATCGGCATCCTTTGCAGTTGAACTGAAGTGTAAAGAATGCTTCAACCAATTGAGATACCTCCGCAAGGGAAGTTCTTGCACCAATTTAAGTATCTGGCTTTGAAATCACCTCGTAGAAACCACAACAGCTTTTCTCTTAGAAACAAGGCCTTATTTTAGCATGTCTACTCATAGAATTGAAAAAGTAATAATGCAGGCTGAGATTTTTTTTCTTGCTTTGCAAAGCAGCCTGTTTTCTTTCTTGTCCTTTGAAACCTTTCTTATACTCTACTACACGTTAGATTTTTATTTGGGGGATTTTTCTTTTAGCAACAACAAAAAGAAGTATGAATGCGCCCTATTAAAAAAAAAAAAAACAAACAAAACCCCACACAACAAAAACCCCACAAAAAACAAAACCAACAAACAACATTGCTTGAAGGACTTTCATTTTGCACTATAATTTTTCTTTTACCAGATGTGTCTGACAAGTGCATTTTGGAGATGCCCTCGGTCACGTTCTCTCAGGCCTACTCTGGTATTTCTAATATATCACAGAAGTACCCAATCTTGTAGCCCTCAGTTCTGCCTTTTTNTTTGCTGTACAAAAAGTCTTAAGATTTAAAAATATTATTTGTATTATATGATGGTGGTATGTTAATGTTACAAAATTATTAATGAAGAAAAAATTTATTTTTGTTACTGGTCTGTTTCATAATTCTTTTTTAAATTGGTATATTGTAAGATATCTATGCAAAAATGTTATGTGACGCATTTTTATTTAAGAATGTAATATGTGTAATAAACAGTAGAATGTGTTTGGCCCGACAGTGTTTAGTGTGCCTTGAATATTATTTATGAAAACTTCTGTGAACAGTGAAATGGCTTTTGAATATCAATTAAGACTATGGTTCTGTAAGCAGTTATTGACATAAAATGTGTAACTTCTAGATATGCCTTAGCTTATCAGAATCACATTTTGGGATTGATTTGTTTTTTTTTTAGATGTATTTTATAACAGTACAAGTGTTGCTTATATTCATGCCATATCACATGTTGCTTTTGGAAAAGATGCTCAAGAAGAAAGTTCTTGTTCTTAAAATCTGACCGCATTTCCATCTGGTATGTAATACTGCTTCTGTTGTAGTCAGTGATTTCTGTTACTCAACACTTTGTTCTGGCTGAAGGTTTCAGCCAGTACTATTTTTGTAAAAGACACAGAGAACAGTTGCATTTTATTTCCCATGCATAGCTTTAAAACATTTATCAGTCAGTGGTCAAAACAGGGCTAGACTTTGAGGCTCCTGAGCACTAGTGCCGTGCTCTGGTCTGTGCATCCGGCTGTCTCACAGGAGTGCAGTATTGTTCTCTCTTCCCTGCTTCAGCCACTTAGTCTCCCTCTTCAGTGTCTGCAAACTTGGAAGCACAATTGAATCCACATAGATGCTCAGGTACTAAAAATGTATTTAGGTGGTAAAAACAGTCATTCTGAGCACAATCACTTTGCAGCATCATGACATAAATGAAATTATTTTTTCAAGTCAGGCTGACATCCCTTTAGGTTTTTGCTGTCTTGTGCTCACATGCTGCAGCAGCAGCCTCAGTGGGCTCATCTGATGCAAACATAATAGCTTTTATTTGCTTATAGCTTTTGTTAATGAAGAGAGACATATCCAGAGGTGACTCTCTACAAGGGATGAGTTGAATGCAAAAGTAGCTGAGATGATGTCAAGCATTTCTAGGAAACCACATGGTAAGTTGGAAGACAAAACTTCCAGTGATGTCCGTGGCTACTCTGGTCACTCAGGTTGTACCAGATGTTTGATGATGGACATAATTCGTAGTGTGTGGGTGTAATTTGATGAACAGCTTTTGAGCACTGGAAAAGGGCTCAGAATGGGTCAAATTTTTGGGCTTGTCTTCCAAATGGTCAAAACAGCACAGTACTCTGCCTCCTTCACTGTGGCGGTGACACCTTGGCGTCACTCATACGGAATGTCAGTCACTTATCACAGAGTTTTTGGCACCCTATACCATGAGAATACAAGGCTGAAAAAAATGGTCTCTGTTATAGATTGCAGTATTTGTGTGATGTAGGTATGAATGTAGTTATGTACAACACCAAATTCTTTTTGCAAATAGAATTTGGACTTTAAAATTATTTTCATGTAAAGACAAGGTCCAGGTTCTTTCACATTCTTGCTTCCTTGAAAACCTCTGGAAGCTTTTAGCATTTGGCCTACCTTGAGCTTTCTGACAGTTACAATGTCTGTTTGTCTAGACAAAGATACTTCTAGTGTTAATTAGTCGTCTGCTCTCCAACTGCAAAAGAGACTACTAGACTGCTGTGGAGCAACCTTTTGAAGGAAACTTTGTGGCAATACAGCTGTTTCTTCATCATGTATTCAACTGGCATGAGTTGCAGGGACAATTACCAATTACAGGTAAACGTATAACTAGTTCGTTTTCCAGGAACTTTCAGAAAATACAGTGTTTTACTATCTATGCTTCCTCTTAGAAGCAAATATATTAGAGATATTGTGAAAGAACTGTTTAGGTAGCACAGTGGCAACTCCCACTGTTGGTTGTGGATTTCTCTAAGGAAAGAAAAAAAATTATTCTAACTTCTAGGGTTAGACTGTGTGTGACTATCCTGTGGAACTCATCTGTTGCTAACTCATTGTGTGCAAACTTTGCATGACTTTGCAGACATGGTTCCTCTCCTTCAAATGCATCTCAACTGAAACAGAGAGGGGATGAAGAGTCCTTATTCCTTTCTCAGGCCGAAAGAGGCTGAACAAGCTCAGTACTGTCTAGGCATGATTCTGCAACGTATCTGTTTGGTGGGCAGCTTAGTCAGACAGAGGAGATTACCAGATGCATTTGATTCCCTGAGTATCTTTTCCAAGCCACTTGAGCTGAAAAAAAGAAAAAAAAAAAAAGCTTCCTCTGGAACTTTCATATATAGATTTCTGTCTCCCCAGCTGCACACTTTTTTAAAAATTTTGGCTATACCTTACCTTATCCTGGTGAGAATCAATAATAAGAGCAGAATTAAAAGTGAATGAAAGTGAGGGTTTGCCACCAGAATTATGCAAAATTTGTCGTTTGAAATATTATATTAATTTTGATAAACATGGTGAGATTTTAATATTCATTGTTTAAAATATTAATTTTCAATTATTTTTAATATTCTAGATTTAATTAAATCAGTTTTTATATTAAATAATCAGCTTTTCATCAACAACTTCTGACCACCTGGCTGGAAATCCTTCCAGAAGTCCATTCATAAGCCATGCCTGCTGATTGAGAGCTCGTGTGCCTTTTCATGTACCTCTGTGGTGCTGAGAGCTGCTGACAGCTATTGAAACTATTGTTTCTGGGGGTGTTCTGTGTCCTTTGCTTGACCATTGACTTCAGTTTTCTAGACATCTTTTGTCTGAAACAATAAGGGGCACATCCTGTCTTCAGAGACCCCTCCTCATGTACCCCTGCACATGGTTTCAGATTCATTTTGCACTTATGTTCTGACTGATAAATGGTCAGCAATGGAGAGGCAGTAAAACTGAGTCAAAATGGAAGCTGTGCTGTACTTAATTAGGCTTGAGTTTAACATTCCTCAGGGTTTTGGAGGCTCTTCCAAACGCAGTCAAATTTACCTCTGTATGCTGGATTCATGCTGGGTTTTTTGGGGTATAGACTGAACAAAAGCATCTCAAACAGGTGAAACAGGATAGGTATACCTCAAATTCAACGTGAGTTCCCCAAAGAGTGTGGAATATGGACTAGAAGCCAGATTCCCAACACAGGCAAACACTTTCTGGTCCAAGGCCCTTATCTACTATTTCTAATTTACTGAGGTAATCAGAAGGCACTCTCCCTCTCAGGATCCAGTCTTTCTGGTGTTAGCAAAATTAGGACCAATACTAATCCCATAAGCAAGAAGTATGCTTGATTGATATTCTAAAAAGTATTTTTGGATATTCAGAAAGGATCTTTGAGAATTGGGAACTTTACTGTTACCTGCTCAACAGAAAGCTGGAAAATAAATAAATACAATGACTCTTGCTCACTGTGCACCTCAGAGAATATAACTATGTAGTCAAGAGTCAACAGTACAACATCCAAAGAATATATGTACTTGTCAGGTATAGTCCTCCCCTTGCTCAGAGACATCCTTCCTAAAAAGCTACCTAGGTGCTGTGCCCGGCCCCAGCCCAGCCTGAGGAGTCAGGAGAGAGCGGGCAATTGGCTGTTTCCCGCCCACCGAAGGACAGCCTTCCGCCTTTCAGAGGCGCAGCGGTCTCTAGGGCCGCTGTGCATTCTAGGGCCTGAGGAGAGGTACGGCTCCTCAAAATGGCGCCCCTCTCCCCTCAGTTCTCGTGGCAGCAGCCAGCCTGGCCCCTCAGGCAGTTTTTGGCAACTCCTGCAGGTGGCAGCTCTGCCGTGGAGGAGCAGGGCAAGGGAAGATAGGTATGTCCCTGAGCAATGGGAAATGGCAGCAGAAGCTTTAAGGTTGATGGAAAGTAGAGAAATAAATGTTATTCTCCCGTCAGGTAGCTCTCTTCCCACAGGTGGAAGCCATGCTGCCCTCTCTTCATACAGCAATTTTGTCACCTTAGTGTCCCCTCCTGTACTTCACTGTTTTGGGGCCCCCTTCACCTGTAAAGCTGGCTAGGCTTTCTGCTGAACCATTGGAAATGTTGGTCATGGTGGGGATTGTAGTTAACCCCTCATGGGCTTTTTTCTCAGCATTTCTGATGCCAGTTGTATGCCCTCCCAAGCCATGGAACAGATAAAAACCAGCCACCCAGGCATTTTATTTTCACTAGTAAACCCAACAAGATCATAGTCCAGTTGCCCAAAGAATGAAATTGCTGGTATTGCCATAAGAGATCCCCCTACAACACTGTCTGTGTGTGGCTCAGGGTTTGCACATGCCCAAGGGCAGTCCAGACATTGGGACTGTTTGGGGAGATTGTGTGGAGAAAGGTAAGAGATTTTGATTGTGTAAGACATGAGCCAGGCAGCTTCAAGGCCAGAGAAAGCCCCAGGTGCATTTACTTGTCAATATGAGCACTAACAGCACTCCCACCCAGTACCATTTCCTCCAGCAGCTGCTATTGGGTTCTTTTGATAACCACAGCTGTCTGTGAGGGCTCATGGGAGTTGGGCCATTGCAATCAGCAATACAGCTCCCAACACTGATCAGCTGATTGATCTGTGGTGTGGGAAGGTAGTTATGCTACTCTCTGAACACAGTACCTGGCAGCTAGGCTGCTTTGGTGTGATGTCTCAGATGTCTACCATGGTGCAGAGGCTTCAAGATATTGGCTGTGTTAGTGGTAGTTGAGATGGCTGCCAAGCTGGCAGGCCTATTGCTGTGTGTTTCTAATGGTATAGGACAATGGAAGGTAAGGAAATGCTTCAGAAGGAAACTGGCCCACCACAGTGGGCAGGAGAAGAAATCATCCACAGGCTGAGTGATTTTGTTCAGCATCTGAGCTAAAGGTTAGCCCCTGGGTAGTTTCTCCCTGATAAATGTAAATGGGGTAGTTTGATATTAGTGGGAAATAGATTGTACACATAACAAGGGGAGAATGGGCTTCTCATTCACTGGTAACAAGTCACTGTGTCAAAAGGGTTTTGGTGACTCATCTCTCACTCTTCAGAAGGACCCTACTCCCACACAGGGAAGAACTTGTTTGAAGTGGCTTGAACAGATGAAAAATAGTCAACAGCTCTGAACTGAATTGCTGATATGTTTCTGACAATTTTGTAGAGAAATATGCAGTCAGATTTAAATGCCTTCTTGATTTATCTTTTTACAGAAGAGAATAAGATGAAGAATCTGCTAAAGACAAAACATGCAGAGAAAACCTCACCTCAAGGTTAGTTTTTAAATAGACCAAAATGTTAGTAGTGCTGCGTGGTGAGGAACTGTACCAGGATTTGGAAATACTAGATTGTACCACAGCATACATTTTATGAAATTTAACTAAATATCATCACACTCAGCTGTGCCAAGCATTGCCAGCTGTGGAGCTGGACACACATCTCTTAAGAACCAGACTGACATTTATTTTGTGTGCTGGCAACTGTCCTAGTGAGCAGGTAACCACCATCAGCATTATCTGTTTTATCTGTTTTACCCCACACGTGTCTGTATTTACACTTGTGTTAGGGATATTAATACATGTCAGCAGGGATATTCAAGTTCTTGTGTTCCCTACTGACCTCTCTGGTCACAATCGTTAGGACCATTCTCTTACCCCTATACTTTCTCCATATGAGAGGAAGAGAGGAACAAAACTCTTCTAAGTGTAATGTTAGCATGGTGTTAAAAAGCCTTGTGTGCCAAACTGGATACTCCAGTGACATTATAAACGTGCTGCTTTGGTCCATATTGACACATGGAATTCAGTGCCTAGGTATGTTTATTGAGTGATAGCGTTCCTCTGCCAGACAGGGGTACGTGCTTTCATGAGATTAAAAGATTCCAAAGAAACGGAGGCCTCAGACTGACTTCCCTGGTCTTGCCTGCCTGCTAATCTGTTTATAACACTGTGTTGTACCTGGTTAATATTACCTGCAATCAAGTTATAACCTGTTAAACACCAACTACTTATCTTACTGCCAAACCATGACACCATCTGTGGCAGCACCATGATACTCAAATACAGCAGGTGAAAATACTGCATCACCATGGTTCTCCTGCTTCCCCACCTTGTGCTCTGTATTGTATTCATCACTGGATTTGTCTGGTGTGTCACACAGTGATACTGTGTATTATTGGAAGGGCCAAGCATGTGTAGGATGAGTTTTCCATCTCAGTAGGACTTGTTTCTTCTCACACAAAGATATGCAGAATTAAGGGAGTGTATGTATTCGGGTCTTGGCTGAGGCTGTAGTGGTGTATGTTGTATGATACTGATACATATTCTCTGATGCCAGTGCACCTGTACTCTCTCACCTGGAAATTAAAAGCAATACTAAGAATTCCTTGTCAAGGGTGACTGTGAGGACTAAATGGGGGTTTTGGGGGGGAAGTGATTCCTAAGAATATTTTTTTTTGGTAGTGAGCAGGGTTTGGATTTTTTTTTCTGTATTCTTGAATCTCTACTGCCATAAAAGACAAAACCTGTACCAGAGTTCTGTAAGCAACTCTGACCAGTGCTAATACAGTGTAACCTGCTTAGGAAAAAACCCAAAGATATCTATGGAAGAGGCTGTGTATTATATATCCTTGAGAGTGCTTGAGAGTGTCACACATACTCCAGTTTCTTCCCTTCTTGGAGAATTGTAGGGTGTAGGTGTTGGAGTTCATGTCCATAGATGTGTAGGGGAGGAAAAAGGAAATTGGAGTATTTAGGTAGCAGTTATTACACATAATGCTTTTGCAAAGAGAAATGCTCTCCAAAGAGACAAAAGCATTAACTTCCAGTGTCGGAGCAGGTAGCTCTTCATGAATCACTCTTCAGGACTGAATACAGAAAGAAAGGAAATCCTATTTATTTATTTACTTTTTTAAAGTTAACACTAGCCTGATTTGAAGATGATTAAAACTACTAGGCAGGTTTTCAACTTAAATGCAGTTTAACTTTAATTCTCAGTCCTGTGTATTGAGATTTTTTTGATTCATGGCAAATACTTTTTTTTAAATTAAGTAAATACATTTTAAAAAATGCAAACAAACCACCAAGAGAAGTGCTAAAAGACAGCAAATCTAATTATAATATTTCTGTTGGCACCCGTTCTTTTTGCCCCAAAAGGAGCAGCCCCCTGCCATGGTTCTGCTCTTCCATGTAGTTCTGATTTTAGTAATAACAGGAGGAGACATGCAGAGGACGTAACGTTTTCTGCAGGGGACCAGCCGGTGCCTCAGCATTCATAATGCAGCAAATGAACATTCTTCTCTGAGACCTGCTCCTTTGTAAGATGACAGCCCAGTGTACTGTATTTCCTACAAACCAGAGCTTATGACCCATACACTGGTCAGATGTTACACGTGCATTTGTGTCACAGATTACCAAATGGCATAACAATGGAGATATTTTCTAAGCTTTACACAGACATTTCCTTTCCTTTGCTTTTAATTTTTTTTTTTTTATCAGTCCACTTTAAGCACTTTTTTTTTTCATCTAACCACCCTCAGCCCCCTACCCACCCGTCAAGCTGTGAGAAATCTTTCCAGCAAGACCTAAAAACATGTGATATCCTCTTGGTTTCATGTTTCTTGTGGAATCTCAAGCTGAGAGAGGCCTTGGGATAGAGCACTAACTGACATGGGGACTGCAAGGCAGTCAGGATTGTGTAGGCGTGCAGAACTGAGGAACTGGGTCTGCTCAATATGTTTTTAATGAAACTAATAAATACAGCCATTGAATGAATAGAGCTGATTGACGTGGGGAGTTCCTAGTTCCCCCTTCCATCTGCAGCCTTTTCAGTAGCAGAACAGAATAAAGAAATTTAAAAGGAAACTGGGACATGTATTTTCAAAGAAATGTTAGACAAAATTGCAAGTAAAACGCTGGATAAAAGAAAAATTGTTCTTTTCCTACAAAAAGCCCAACAAGATTTTCACATGTTCTTTTCACAGAAAAGAATCAAACCCTCTGTCACAATTTCCAATGAGCCAATGAAAAGATCAGCAATGAAACAGCTTAAAAAAAATAATCAAAGTGGAAACTGTATTTCATTATCATTTTTGTGACAGGGAAAAAATTGCTGGAAAAATCATCTGTCCCACTGCTAAAAAAAAAAAAAAAGTGAGCTTTGAAATGTCTTGATGATAAAGAAAAAGCATTTCCAAGGGAAACTGCAGCCCTGATCTAATTATGGAAAGGGGTTTGCAGCCACACAGCTCTGACCTCATCACACCATGCGGGATCAAGCAGCGTATTGTCTGCACTGGGTAGGATGTGGGTAGTCAAGTCTTTGGGTAAAAGAGTGACTGCATTTCCATATACCTTATTGTTCTCCTATCTGCAGGCTGTCTGTCCACTTCCTGAAGATGGGAATGACAGATGACCTTGAGGATAACTAACCCAAACTCGGTGGTGTATTCTGAAGTAGGGAGCTAGGCAGAGGAGTTGTTTAAAAATAGGTAGATGGCCAAAAATAAATGCTATCAATGTCTACATACCACAAGCTTAAAAATAATAACAGGTGAAAGCAGAATGTATGATAGTGGAAGGAGAACTTGACGTAATGGGTATTTCTGAAGAATGAGGGAGTGTCAAAAATCAATGGGATATTGTAATACTTACTATAATCTCTAGAGCAAGGACAGGTTAGGTCATGGTATGAAGGAGGGGGAGGAGGGGACTCTGCAGCTGCAAAACACCATTGCATCTATATGGATAAGAGTTTAGCAGGTGAAGAAAAATAGTAAAATATGAATCTATTAATGGTTGACAAGAAGCATCTGTATATTAGGAGTAACAAAAAGGGACCACAGTGTAACTCTGAGCAACATCCTCTGGATAAGAAGCATACCAAAGAGTAGCTTGTCAATATTAACATTTGGAAAGGATGAATTTTCTTATTAAAAATGCAGAATCAAATAGAGAAGCAAGTGAACAAGCCACAGAACTGCAAGTAAGGATATTCAGAGTCTTAGGCCAAGCAAGGAGGTTTTTTTCTGAGCGACTCACAGTGATTACAAAGCACATACAATAGGTCTTAAAGATGAGATTATCTGATGACTGCTTCTCTACCTTCTCACATCACATCCTCACATTACACTGAAATATTTTCCAGGATATTTTTCCTTCTGCTGTCACCCTCTCTCTCACAGAAATGTGATAGCAGTAGTGCAGCTGTTTTCTTGCTACTGTTGATATATGCAGAAGATTCCCACACTGTTGTACAGATGATAGACCAGAATGCCTCAAAGCATCCCTGAGCTGCTTAAACTTATACCTTGCACATGCTGAAATCAAGGAATCTAATTAAAATTGGGGCATGGGAGGGAGGGGGTTTGCTATTCCACAGAGGTTTTGGTCACACATATGCATAAATCCTTGTACAGACAGAGCCTGCAGATCTCATTCCAATTTGGAAAAAAAAACCAAACCAAAGCCCAACAAAACTTTTATGTTCATAGTTACAACAAAGATTATGTATATTTGAAAAATAATTTGTCCAGAGCCTGTGTTGCAATAGCTAATATTCTTCTTCTGTAACTAGGTTAGTCTTGCTGGCTCTCTACTCATCCCACAAATATTCAAATTGCAATAAGTTCGGAACAGATTTTCTGAACTCTCACATCTCGTTCTGGGTCCTAAGTAAATAAGTGGGCAGCAAAGTTGACCTCTGGCAAAGCAACTACAGATGCATATTCCAGGGTCAAATTCACTAGTATCAATGGCAGTTTTGTCTTAGCAGTGAAAATGGATCAGAGTCCTCTCTGAGCGAATCTGTATGAATGCTAGTGCTATTGATTTCAGGAGGATGAATAGTTTTTTAAAAGTACAGAAAGGAGCTGGGAAGAAAAATAGTAGTAGCACGAACAAATATTTAATTAATTAACCCGTTCTCCCCCATTCTTATTTCTTCTCTTTGTTCTAAGGAGCTATCTATTTAATTAGGAAGTTTTGATAAGGTGAGTAGGTTTTGCAGATTAGTGTGCTACCTGTCACAAATCTGGCTATGAAGTGATACTTGTCAGGATTTATGCCTCCTATGCATTATCAAGCTGGAAACCTGATAGAATGAACCTTCATGAATAACCCTTACAAACGCATGAGATTGTCTTTAAGGAAGTCATCAGACTCCTCTCAAGTATTTCAAGTTAAATACACACAAATGGGCATGCTCCAATTCATGAAACATATTTCTAGAATTTTGCTCCCTAGAGCTCGTATCAAGACTGCAGCCAAACCTAGCACTTGGTCTTATTTCTGTGGAAATCAGAATAGAATCATAGACTGTGTTAGATTGGAGGGGACCTTTAAAGGCCATCTAGTCCACCCCCCCTGCAGTAAGCAGGGACGTCTTCACTAGGTCAGGTTGCTCAGAGCCCCATCAAACCTGACCTTGAATATCTCCAGGGATGGAGCCTCCACAACCTCTCCAGCCAACTTGTTCCAGTGATCTACCACCCTCATATTGAAATTTTTTTCCCAATGTCCAACCTAAATCTACCCTTTTATAGTTTAAAGCCTCATCCAGTTTTATCCCTTGTCCTGTTGCTCCATGCTGTTGTGAATGGTTCTTCCTCAGCTTTCTTATAGGCACCTTTCAGATACTGAAGGCTGCTGTAAGGTGACCCACATCATTGCCTTGGCTTTGCAGGCCACAGATACCGTCTCTAAGTATCTGATTAGAACATGAAATCTCATTATTAAAAAAATTTCAAAAGTATTGGTGACATTTTTCCACATATGCAACAAGAACATTTTTGCCATGGTCACAAGCATGTAGAATAAGGTGGGTATTCAAAAGATGTTCTGGAGACTTGGGAAGGATAAAGTTTTGTGGGGCAGATTTATTTCTTCTTTTGTTTTACTTGCTATTTTCAAGGCCCCTTGGTGCTAAGTTATGGTTTTCAAAAACATAGTTATGTAGCTCAGTTATAGACAAAATAAGCATCAATAAAAAATTTCAGGTTTAGTCTTATGTGTATTAAGAGTCTTATAGAGAAATTGAAATGATTAAGTACAAATTCCTGATAAAATGTTGGGAATGTACTGCTGTTTTTATAACCTGTTCACCTATGTTATTATTTAAATAATTGCCTCCAACAGTCCCTCACTCTCCACATTCAGGAAAGAGAGCTCTGCACAGTTGAATTATATATGAAGGTGTGTGTGGGTGCTGGAAAGAAGGAAAGGTTAAAAAAATGTAAATAGGAAAAGGGGTAAGGGGAGGAGAGGGGAGGAAGAGAGAAGGAAGAAAACAGGAAATAAAGGTGTTCATCTACAGAGGTACTTCCAGTTCCCAAAGAGGTTATTAATTATGCACTTGAAGTTAAGCGTACACTTATGTGCCTTGTAAAAATGGGATAGAGCAGGAAATTGTGTGCTGAGTGGAATATCCTGATTTTATTTCCCTGAGTGTCTTCTTGTTTTAAGGTCTTGTCTGTTCTGTCTAGCTGGAGAGTTTATAATTGCAGCACAAAATCAATCTAGGTTCTGGAGCAACAGATTGCCAACAGGTCAGCTGAAGCATATACTGCGCTGGGGACTAATTGGTGGAGTATTCCAGTTGTTAAGGAATATGCAGGGGAAGACCACAAAACCCAGCGTATGTATTTCTGATATTGTTAATACAGGGAGAGAAATTTGGAACAGATCCTCAATCTTTACATTCATCCTTACTTGCAAGTATCTGTGTGTTAGGAGGGAAATAAAAAAAAAAAAAAAGGATACATTCTTATTCATATTCTAGTACCTTTGTATAGCTTGGTAGAAGAGCCTTCGTGTTAGAATAAAAAAATTTGTACTGAATTAAAAAGCAGTCTAAACAGCTTTTCTTGAGACCGTGAGTCTGATCTCAAGTATTAGGAGATCCAGAGTGACAGAAGAACATTGTTAAAAAATAAAGGGGCAGAGAGGCTTAAGTTCAGGCATGTAATTGCTTTGCAGATATGTAATTGCTTTGTAGATATTCATGCAGAAATAGAAGGCAAAAACTTGTTAGGAAAACTATGGCTGTGAGATACATTAAGACATTTACCCGTAGGTAAATCAGAAGTAACTCTGCTGAAATCAACAGATTGGTTTAAATTGGGCCTGGAGCAAGATAAGACTCAGAGATAACATTTGTTCAAGTTACCTCCCCTATTATTGAAAGGACTGTGTGCTGCAGCCAGGTCTATTTGGAGCTGCAGCAGAAGTGGGTAAAGGGAGAATGCTTGAGAATAAATTAACAAGTTACCAGCTGAGTGGGTCTCATTATTTTAAAATGTAAATGCTTTTGTTGATTAAAGCTGGACCATTAGCTCTGCTCTGTAATAGAGGAAGGTTCATCAGAAGTGAAAAAAAAGGAAGCAAGGAGTTTTGTGGCATGATGGGCACTGAAATGGTTGATCCACTGGGGGATGTCCCAAGAATGTACAGAGAGTTGAAAACATGGGTTCTTATATTTGAACTGTAGCTGTGAGAGGCTCTTACTTTCTTCAGATTATGCAGAAAGGAAAAACATGACTTACACTGATGAGCAGTTACCAAACGGCCAGTTTAATGAGAAGAAAACCTCCTACTCAGCAGGGTCTTGGCAGTGTTTCATAGGAATGTAAGCNATATATATATATACAAGGTCAAAGTCTGTACTGAAGGAAAAACATTGAAGTGAGCAAAAACCCAAGGAGGGAAATACTGTCCTTTCAGAACTTCTGGTCCTGTGGTGTGGATTCCTAGATCTGAAATACATGGTCAACTCCAACCTCTTCTCATCCCATGTTAGGGAGTCAAGACAGTAGTGTTTCCAGTTCTCTCTGCTTTCTAAGCACAGCAGTAGACTCTCCAGGTTTCATTACCAGAAATCTTAATGATCTTCCATCTACATTGGGACAGTGTTATATAAAATGCAGTTACCTGTATATTGAATGACTGAAGGATCAATAGGATCATCTGAAGGGTTACTCCGCAGCTACGCAGCTCAGCCTGTCAGAAGTAACCTACTCTGTGTCCTGCAACTTTAACATAAACAGTGAGCAGTAATTTTCATGAAGTCTGTGGGGAAGGCTTTGGGTAAGCTGGCCAAACTTGCAATTACACATTTATCTCTGGATCCACTACATTGATTATTGCTCAAGTTTTTGGGCTCCAGAAAAAAAAAAAATCTATGTGTTAGTTGAAAAGACGAGCCCCTAGAAAAACTGGAAGGCTTCATTATATGTTAGTTAGAGAATTCCTCCTCCTTGTATAGCATGAAACCATCATCTCTTTTTCTCCTCATTCTGTTAGATACACAGTCAGACTTTAGTTTACCCATTCAGGAAATATAATATAACCTTCTCCTCTGACATGAAAACACAGTTTTGTGTCATGATAGCACCAAGAACTAATCAGAGGCAGGTTGTCCATTATGCTAGGTGCTGCAAGAACTGCTGAAGGAAGCTATATCTCTGATGGATGTTGACTTCTGATATAAGACAAAGCAACAGCACCAAGGGCAGAAGGAAGTGTGTAGTTAAGGGAACATGTGGTTGTAGAGACCAGCTTTGAGAATATAAAATGGGTAAAGATTTTTGAATTCTCACCCTTCCTGAACCTAAGGCCCTAGTAATGGGATATCAATAGGATTAGGATAGTGGAAAGTGTGTTCCTTTGAAATACCTTGTATTCTGGCTTTATCAACTGACTAGTAGTTATTTTCACTGCAAAGTAAAACAAAAAGTGAAAAAAAACTAACCCCAAATGCAGAGTGAGGTTACCAGATTATTTTCATGTGTGTTTAATACAGCACTAGTAGACCATTATCCCAAATGACTTGTAGCCTCTCAAACTGTGATAGCTCTAGGAAAAAGCAAATATTGACACTCCAATAATGTTTGCCCAGCAATCAGAGAGCAGTACAGTACTTGGGGCATCTTTGTTACAGGAATCAATTACCAAAACGGAGAACTGAAGTACTCCAATTGAAAGTATATAAGTGCTAACTTTTTTAAAATGCCCACTCTGTGAATCTTTCTGAAGCTATGCATTTATTTCCTCATTTGTTACCACTTGAAACTCCCATTCCAGATTACTATCTCCCAGTATCCATACCTTCCATTTTAACATTATACTTCACAAACTTTGATTACATGACATTTGTTGGCTTGTAAGGAAACACTTGTTTCCTTCTCTCTGCTTAACTGATGCTAAGGTTCACCTTCCTTTATACCAAAGCATTGAGATTTGAAAATAAAGACCTGAGATCTTGAGTAGGTTCTCCTTCGCCACTTTATACCACCAGTATAGGAGGCAAGTCAGTGGTACTTCCTCATGCAGTGAGGACTGGAGCACTCAAAGCAGCTAGAGGAGATTTGTGATGCACCCAAAACCAGTCAGTGAATGAAAGATGGTTCCACTTCTGTCATGGGATAGGACTTCCTACAGGAGGGATTCAGTGACCACTCTAAGCAACTCCATCAGGGACAGATTGATAGCCTGTTTCCTGTATGTGACTTTCTGATTCTGTTAGCAATCACAAATGTCTCAAAGTCTAGTATTTTTCCATTATAGTCTCTATAATTTGTCACAGCTTCTCCCAGGACAAATATTTGCTGTGGAGAGATGAATCAGATTTGCTTGGTTTGAGACTGTAACTTTTTCTTTTCCTTCTTTTCTGATAGCTTCATAGTTTATGGCAGCCTAGTCACAAGAAGATGTTACACAAAGGGTATTTACAATATAATGAAGTTCAATGGACTTGAAAGCTAAAGTTCATTAGCCTCACATTTAAGACTATTAGAGCAGAGAGGCTGTAGTGAAGCATTGTGTTTGTCATTTGCACAGAGTTTCTGAAAAGCAAACAGCATAGATTCTCCAGACACTGGCTTCCTTTCTAGCCTCCCAGCTGATTTTCATTTGCAACAGAGTCCAATATTACAGAATGGAGATTGATTGAACCATTTGGCACAGTGTCAGCAAGTGTACGTAACCTCTGCTCTAGCCATCACCAAAGTTACCAAGAGAATGCATCAGAAAGGATTTGAGCAAAAAATGGTGTTGGTACCATAGTGACCATGCAGTTGCTAAGGATGTGATTAGCACTCAGATTGCAAGAACGAACAGGAGAGTTAATTGCCATGTCCTCATTCCATTTCTCTAGGGAAGACCTGTTTGCCAGTTCAACAAGAAAAACAAATCAAAACAACCCGTCTCTTGATTTTACAGCTTCTGAAGGCAGCACCTGTTTGACCCTGACCATCTCCATTATGAAAACAGAATACATAACTTCTAACCACTAAGTGTAGCACATGCAATGATAGCAATTCCCCCCTTTTTCCCCCCCTTTCTGTTACATTTCCCCCTCCTATGCACTCATTTCCACTAATTTTACTCTGGAATTCTGAGAGTTGGTTTTTGGTTGTTTTTTTTTATTTATTTTTCATCTGCAAGTCTGAAATTCAGCTATTAAGTTGAAGAAGGCTCAGGGAAATGAACTGAAATGTCTAGTGAGAAGAAAAATTGCACTGTAAGGAAGAGATAAAAAAAAGCTCAGGGTAATAGAGATTGATCACTCAATCTGTTCATGCCCTCAAATAAAACTGAGTGAATTTAACACGTTAGGTTACAGTTAAGAAGTTGAATTGTTTCCGTGGATATAATATAGTTTCAGATTATCACGGGGAGCCATTTATTTGTTTTTGCATTGGTGAGTCATTTAGGCAGTCCCTTTGTGTGAGTGAAAATACGTTTATTTTCCCACTCCCTGCTGTTGTGTGTTCTATTAATATCGTAGTAGTTGAAATAGATGGGCACACTAGAAACTACTTGGTGTTGAATTTGTTTTTCAGATTTCTTCTTCTCATCTTTTTCTTTTTCAGGCAGCTATTTTTATAAACCAGTTCAAAATCCCCCAGGCACTTTTATTACAAGTTTTCCTCGTTTTTTGGTTTTTTTTTTTAAACACTGGGATTATCCCTGAAATAACAATCCACAAGGATGTGGAAGCCTCTGTAAGGTCTGTGATACCTTTTATCCCCTTCAGACAACATGAAGGTGACACTGTACTTCCTTACCTTTCCATAACAAAGCATCAGGCACTCAGAAGTGGCCCCCATTCTGACTACTTCTGTTTGATTAAAATAAAAGGGAAAAAGCTAGAAGCTGTCATAAGTGAATAGAAAAGGAATATTGCTGTGAGTATATTGATCCCTGTAGGTTACCAACAACCATGATTACTATCTCCCATCCCTCACTAAGGACATTCATTCCTGGTAGCTGCTGCCACAGATGCACTTGCCCCTTTCCTCATGGCAAAAACTAATGGGACACTGGTAAATTTGGCCCTTTTTATGTTGCATATAACCTCTTAGATTGTTTTGTCTTTACTTTGGCTTTCCATGGCTCTATTTGGATTTTAGTGAAGTGTAGATACTCTGAGCAGGGATCTGTTGCCATGTCATGTTTAAATAAGGCACAACAGATTTACAAAGGAAAGCGGTATAGAAAATGAATGCGATGTGTTCACAGCTGAGCCAAACAGTTCCTGGGAGATTACAGACAAGACCTCACATTCCAAGAGCTGGAGTCATAAGACTGGACTTTCAAATCTGACTCAGATATTCTCACTCATGTTGAAATGATGGGTGATTAAAGCACCCATATTTGATGGAGGTTGTGGATTGTACTGGAGGCTACAAAAGTTATCGGTGAGCTTCCAAACTCACGTAGGCTGAATTGTGCTATTACTGCTGTCCGCAGCGGAAGCAGGATGGCACTGAAAATTAGCTCCTCTTCACACCCTCAGTCAGCATGACCCAGTTAGCTTGCAGCAGACATGAATCAGGATGTTTGCCTCTGTCTGTGACTGAGCAGCAAGCCTGATCTAGTGCCCCTGGCTCAACTCTTGCTTTGCCCCCCATTTGTCTCCCCATTATATGTCACTCTCTTCTTGTGCTGTGTACTGCCTAGGTAGCAAGGTATGTGCACTGTAAAAGAGGTGCTGTCTTTGTTCTAAATGTCACTGTCATACCTTGCCCAGCATAGCCCTGACCTCTTGGTATTGGTCTTAAGAGCTACAGAAATAGAAATTAATACATAAATCCTCCCACCTTAACAGTAAAAGAAGGGTGGGCTGGTCATGAACCTGTGATGCATATTGCAACCTTGCTCCCTCACTAGGAGTCTTCAGCCCTAGGTTGTCATCCCATGATGAAACACACTAGCATCTTTTGATTGTAACCTGACCAGCTTTCTCCCTGTGGTAAAGTGCCTCTTTCTCTTTGCTCTTTCTTGCTCGTATATTTTGGTTCACGTACAAACCAGCTTACATCATCACATCTGCCAGTGTCAGGGCAGTAATTGTAAAAGGCATTAATGGTTTGTTACTTCGTACATGCTTCAGATAGATCAATGAAAGTTCCAGCTCTTCAAATGATACTGGTGGACAGCAAGCAAATGTTATGTAAAGGTGAAGAGCTACATAGACTGCTCTGCTGCCTTAGGCAGACAGGTAAGAAGACTTCAACAGGCTTCCTAGAGAGGCAATTTAAAAAGACCAGACACAGGGATCCAGAGACAGAAACAACAGATTAGAGAAGAAAGGAGGAAATTAAGGACAGCTATATTGGTGTCAGTTCTACTTACCTTGAAGTCCAAGGGAGATGTGTCAGCATCTACAAATAACAGCAAGATCTAGATGTGAGTACTTGTCCCCTCCTTGCTTACTACTTGTGTTTAATACGCTGGTATGATCTGCTTTCTCAGTCACTTTATTCAGCTGAGGAAACAAGCCTGATAAAACATGTTGTATGTCTCCCTCAAGAACAAGTCTGCAACATCTGAATGTTTTTCATCTAGTACATAATTTTCCTCTGGTGTTACTAGCAAAGTTGGTGGTATCACCTCATGAGCCATCTTGCACAGCAGTAGTTTTTAAAGGTTTTCTGCTTTCTAATGCTGCATATTTTTAATGTCTTTTTCCAAAGTCCTCAGGCCCTAGGAATACAATTTATAACACATCTGTTTTTAAATACATGTGCCAGAAACCCACACACTGAGCATGTCAAGCACAGGAACCTGATATTAAGCTTTTGTGGCAGAGATCCTAATAATCACCAGAATTTTCAAAAGGGATTAAATCTGAAGAACTTCAGCTTCACATCAAGAAATGATGTATATGGTCTTTTTCAAAAGCTGGCAAATAACAAGAGGCAAGGTCTGTAATGCAGGACTCGTCTTCTAGCCTGTGTGAAGTGTTTTACAACATTGTACACTGATTTCTCTTTAGAGGCATATCCTGTCTATTAGAAGACTGGACCAGGAATTTTCAGCACCTTTTTGTTGACCTGTTCTCTTGGTTGCAGTTTCACCCTCTATACAACGAAAAATGGGGAGGAAGCATAAAATCGTAAGGAGGAAATTATGGTGACCAGATTTATGAAGCACATTGACACCTCCTGATGAAAGTGGGACAGAAGAGCCAGCAGTTATTATAGAGCTCCATATTCATACTGGACTACAGTGTGTACAAATAGGCTTGGCAAAGTCTCCCCAGGAAAAGGAGTCCCTGAATCTGTTCCTATATTTACATGGGGATGTAGGTATAATTATTGTAGGACTGCACAGTCCTGATGTATTGACAGGGAAATTGCTGCTCTGTTCTATGGCTCTGTCATATAACCATCCTTCTGCCCTATAAATCATTGCCCAGTTACATTGTTCTGCTGGAGAAACTTCCGTTACTGCTCTGAAAACATAAAAAACCAAATACATACTACCTGGCACTTGGAGATCAGACAGTGGCTGTGCCTGGAAAATTACTTCCCTGGCCACTCTTTATATTAACAAAGCATGTTCCTGCTGAGCAGGCAGATCCCAGGAGGCAAGAGCATTTAGTGTTTGATAACTTGGAATCACAGTGGCAGAGCAGAACCTTGGGGTTTTTTGTTTTGTGTTGTAAGAGGGTTTTTTTTCCTGACTAGCAGTCTCCTAAGCAACAAAGTGGGTAGGAGGAAAAATAGCAACTAGGCTAATAACAAAACTAGGGGAAATCCCAGCCTGAGTCATTGTAGGAAAGGGAATTAGTAGTCCCCTTGAGCCTTGTGACACTTATTCAACAGAAAGTGTTGTTCAAGATTATCATCCTGTCACCTGATGAAGATGTGGAGTATGTGCTTAATGGGTCTTCTTAATTGCAGAACAAACCCGCCTTCTTTCCTTGCCTTCTGCTTGCTGTTAAAAGGCAGGATTTTAACAATTGAAGAGTGAGACAGCCCTCTTTTCATCGGGACCTAAATTCACATAGGAAACAGATTTTGTTCCCAGATTGGCTTCAAAGGGAAAAATAACATGACGTTTCTACAGGCTTGCTTTTGCTTTTTAAGCCACAAATGGGAACAGAATCTGTCTCTTTAGTCACTTCCATAAAGGCAGCTCTAGCATAGTTTACAGCTTCCTCATTTCTCTACAGGTCTCACCTGGGAACTCTTCTATCTGAAGGATGTGGCTTTTTAGGGCTTTTACTTGCTTTATCTCTAAGCATTAATGCTGATGCTCTAAGCATAGTCCCACAAAACAAAGTTGTTCAAGTGTTTCTAGTGTGCATCTAGAGTGCAACAGTCAGTTCTTAGTCAACACTTAACTTCCATGGGAAGCTACAGTGCAATAATGAGTTATTTTGGCTTGTCAAAAATATTTTTGGCTTTGCAAAGATCAAAGAACTCTCAGAACAACCTTTGGCTGAACTCAGGTATGTCTAATATTGCACACCAATTTATGTAGGTGCCATCCTTGCTCCAAATGCCCCGCAGGTTCTTTCCTGTTTTCAAGGGATTTCAGCGCACACATTAACATGCAGTCTGAGTTACATGTTGCTATTGGCTCTTATTGTGTATGACTATGTATTACGTGACTTCTCAGCATTCAAACTTCTTTTGTCATCATCCTTTTGTGGTTTGGTTCTGGCCTTTTTCATGTTGGCAATGCAACCGAGTTAGCTATAATTCTCATAATTTTCACAGAAAATAATAATATTACCAAGCAGCAGAATTTAACAAGTTTAGTTTCCTCTGAAATTATGTTCCCACCCACACACAGTCTGTAACCCACTTCTCAATTTCCATCATAACTATGCCAAAAGAACACCCTCAATTTCCTCTACTCTTGGAGAGCCCCCCAACCTCCCGCTCTTTTTAATTACTGACCTCATCACACACCTCTTTTCCTCTTAAAAGCACTAACACTGAAGGGGTCTGTATTCCACACAGCCACTTCTTTACAGAGCTTGTAGGAAATTCTTACTTTTGTGACCTCGTTCACATTGACAGTTTTGAGAGAAGGCAGCCAGCTGGTTCCTGAGTTATTAAGGAGAGGCTGAGATATAAACAGCATGATCTCCGAGGCCTTATTTCTTCAGGAAAAGAGGATAAAACCCACAAGGTGATTAGAGCCCAGGTTCTTATGTTTATGGACCTGGGTTTTTAGAGGTGCCTTTACCCCAGAGAGCTGAAGTTATTGTGTATACTCCTGCATATTATCAAATGATTATGTTTTACCATCGTCCACTGAAGACAATAGAAATTTTTTAGTATAATGGTTGATTTGTCTAGTTACTTATGAGAAAGTGGAAACTGCATTTAACCAAGGCAACAATTCCCTTCTTGTTTAAACAGCTTGGAAGTTTCCAGTGATATTGTCTGACTCCCGATTCACCTCCTTTACTGTTCCCTGCCTTCTAGATTGGCACATGTTGCCAAAAGTGCTGGTTGCCCAAGGAGTGGATGGCATGGCTTCCTGTCAGGCCATCAACATAGTTCTTCAAATCAGTCAGGGATTTGTTAATGAATAAAAGAAATCTCCCCCAGACATTTTTCAAGTGAATGGTCTTCACAGAATTCCCAACTCAAGTTGCCGTGGGAAACTGGGTAAAAAGGTTTTAGAAATCAGGGTCTGGTCTGAACTACGTTAGGATTTACAGGGTCAGATCCAGCATTGCTAAGGCCAGGAGAAGTTTGACTGTGGACTTATGGAGTGCAGGATTAAGCCCATTGCCACTTAGCTACCATGGTGACAGAAACCTAAGAAATTTCTGAGACATTGTTGGTGTGCTGGACTAATCTCAAGCTTAAATTTGGAATAATCTGTACAGCGAGTTTAACATTGCCATTTCAATTGTAGTCAATTATATTTTCTCCTTAAATGTGTTAGTTAATATATTTATGTCTTATGGTTTTGCAAATTCTTTTAATCTAGGAAAAAAATGACTGTTCCACAAAGAGGATGATTCCCCTTTAAGCAGCTTCTGTTTCCACTCTTGTGTTTGGAAAACACTGCTGTTCTGTAGTGAAGAGCACTCTGAGACACTCTGGCTTTCTGTGAGGTCAGAACTCCTCACCCACTCAGTGCAGTCTGCTCCTGACACATTAGCCTATGAATGATCCTGGCAGGTTTCTCCAAAGTGTCTGTGTGCTTTGAAGTTGAGGAAGAGGTGGAGTTAGTAATTTCAGAGTACTATAGCACCATGTCAACATTTGGGTTTAGTCCTCTAAGTAAAACCTGCTGCACTTTGAATAAAAATTGAATAAAGTCTCTCTCAAAAAAAAGTGACCTTTAAGCAGGTATTTCACCGCTTAAACATAATATCAAATGTTTTTGCTGGGTTTTCTGTAGAGGAGCAAAATGAGAAATTTGCACTGCCTTACGAAAAATGCTGTGTAGGAGAAACATGATAAGCAAAAATACCGATTAGCTGTAGGATGCTATGTGCTTTTAAAGCAGACCTGTGCTTAGAACAATTTATTTCTTTGAAGCCATTTTTAATTTTAAAGTCTTGTGGCTCAGTTTGAATGCTACAGTCAGGAGTAGGTCACCAACGGAGACTCCAAAGATCTGAGTCCATTCTGTGTGCTGCTATCCATCTTGCTAGGTACTTTTTTGTAGGCTTCCTTTCAGTTCCCTTCCATTTCCTTCCCTTCAGTTCACATGGGCTTTGTGGAGTAGTGTCTCTTGCTACTGAGACTTTCATCAGCCACGTGGGCCTTGCTGTGTTGGCCTTATGGGAGATTCTGTTGTTAGTAAAGAGATAATATTTTTGCTGTTCAAAAAAGTAGAAGTCCAAAATAGTTCTGCAGTAGGTGATACTGTATTTGATTGTACAAGGAGGTGAAATTAATATCTATCCCTGAAAGCTCACAGCATGGGAAAGTGCTGTTTTAGCCTTCTCAGAAAATAAGTGGCTCATTCTTTCCTGGTCACTTCTGTGTCACCACAGACCCTCTGAGAGGACCTTCATCTGGCAGAGAAGTGAGGAATAACATAGATCAGTGGGATTGTCTGGCTGCCTAATTTGAGTGATCCTGAGCATGGAGCAGATGTAGGGTTAGAACAGGCTTTGTCTCAACAGCTATCTTAGGCTAGAGAAGTCAGCAGTATTTTCCTTGGAAGATAGACAAAGAGCCCTAACTTAGAAAGAATACAACAGATACAACAACAGATTCCTGGTAATCTGGACAAAAAAAAAATGTTACAGCTCAAAAAGACCCCAAGCTTCATGTCCATCTTATCCATGCAGTGTGAAGGAAGTGACAATTTCTGGAAGTTACTATTTTTTGGTTCCTGGGACACTATTGGTCACAAGGTAGATAATTGACAGGTGAAGCCAGTGGCTGTGTCTGGATCCTTGTTCCACGGGATCCACAGAAGTAACTAAGATGGATAGGACTTGCTAAAGAAAACCAGTATATATATGAAAAGTACATATATGTTCGGAATATAAATCTTTGAATACATATATATGAAATATTTTCTGCGCTGAATAGTTCCCCATATTGGCAAAGCCTGAAAATTGGAGGTGAAAGTACAACTCTGCAGTTGGAAGAGAGATGTGGAAGAGAAGTGTTTGATACTTTAATGGCTCAACTAGACAAGCACCGCCAGAAATGTACCCCTGAGAGCAATCCATGGAGATAGTCTTTTATTGGCCTTTTTTGTCATTTCTAACTTCTTTGTTTCTGCACGTTTCCCTGCCCTTTAAACAGAACAAGGCTCCTATCAATCTCTTGATCTGTTCTGCTGGCACACACGATGACAGTCCTATGTGCAGATGGAGCCAGGGGAGTTTTACTGCTATTTTTTTTTTTTAAAAACCATGCTCAAACTACTTTTGGATTCGCTATTTCTCCACCCCCATCATTCTGCTACCTCTTCCTATTTCTTTGCTGCTTACACTGCATGACTTTTCTCCCACTTGTAAGATATGCATTTTATTTTATAATGTTTCTCATGCACTAAGAAAAGTGCTAAGTCAAGCAGTTATCAGGCTGGAAGAGCTAACCTTTCTCCAGTTGGCACAGCCATCATGTAATAGCCATCAAGTTAACTTTAAGTATAGATTATTATTATTGAGCTTGTATTACCTTGGCTGTTTGCCCAGCATGTCCTTGATAACTCAGGGTCACAAAAAATGAGTAATACTCTGGTCCCACTCAATAAGACACAGGATCAGCATGATGAAAATGGCCTTAGCATTCAAGAATCTTTTAAGTTTGGTGCTCCAAATTAAATTTAAAAATGGATTAGATTGCTTTCCATGAATAATTGCTATTAACCCTTATTCCCCTTCTTGCCCCTTCCCAAGACTATTATTGATTCCCAGTTGCTTGGATGCTAAGAATATACTTGGATAATGTTTTGGGGATTTAAAGCACTAAGAAGTTTGTGAAATTAATGGAATTCTGTAGGTAGCAGGCAAAAGACAGTTGGATAGATTTCTCCTGCACAAGTAGCTTGATACTTGCCTCTGAGATGGAAACAGTGCCAAGTGATGTATTTTAGCTGTGTAGCTCTTGTGCAATGATTCCCCAACAGAATTACATTCTCTTGGTGTGGGATGGTTTGTCACCCCTAAGCATGACTCTCTAATAATATTTCCTAGTCAACTGTTTGACACAGAGATGACCTTTCTGGATTCCTACCTCTAGGTAACAATCCGTTTAAGGGTTACCAGAATCACACTGTAGTTGTTCAGGTCGATGTCACAGGTAACTGAAGCAAACAAGAGCA
Source organism: Heliornis fulica (assembly GCA_013399135.1). Classification (NCBI taxonomy): domain Eukaryota; kingdom Metazoa; phylum Chordata; class Aves; order Gruiformes; family Heliornithidae; genus Heliornis; species Heliornis fulica. Next base: position 645,984 of record VXBZ01006975.1, on the reverse strand, counting down.
AATTTCAGGGACAGTTCTAGTATCAGAAGTGTTCCATCACAAGGGACATTCCTTATCCTAAGGAAGACTCATTTTTCAAATAGAAACTAAAGCGTAAAACCCCACAAACCTAACATAAACCCCTCTTTAATTTGTTTCTAACTAGGTAACTTGGAGGGGAGAAAAAAAAAGGTGAAATACACAAATCTAAAGAATGTCCAGAAACAATGCCTGAAATGAGAAGAGAGAATTTGGAGTAGAGTGGCTTTTCTCATAGATTCACTGTGTTTCTATTTTAGGTTTAGAAAGCAGGAACAGACATTAAATGCAAACTTTTTGTGTTAGATGATGGCAATGGTCAGGGATCCTTGCTCCAGTCAGTGACCTGCCCTGGCACTAGCAGTAAATGACATAAAAGCTGGTATTGCAGTCTCAGGGCGGAAACTTTTGTTATGTGACTCTGGTAAACTGAATTTTACACCTAATTATCATAGAGCGTGCTGCCTGCTGGTGTGTTCCTTACTGCCTGGTTATGCTTGTGCTCACTATCTACCTCATTAGTCTCAGTCCTTCTTCTGCCCTGTGCCTCACTAATCATAGCTAAGTAACATTTATCTGTAATCCTTTTCTTCCTCAGTCCTCTCCCAGGTAAAACTGTATGGGTGTTTGAGAACAGGAAGAGTTTCTTTTCAAAACAAGAGCTGTTTCTTTTGACATGCAAGCAGAAGAAGCTAAAGCCAAGAAAAATGGCATTATTAGTCCGTCTGCAACCTACCCATTACCTCTTTCCCACTGCTAAAGCCAGTGTTACTTACACCTTTGTCTGCACAATACATTTCCATCATTTTTGCAAGTGCTCTCCCTCCTCAAGGGATTTTCCATTGTAGTTTGTAATGTGCAATCCCAACTAACTCTTCCTAAATTAATTACGTTGCTTTCATTTGAGGCATCCCCATAATACAGGGGAGTACCTTGTGTCAGTATACTGAGTTGAATTGAAAGGTGTGAGCATGACACTGCATTTGCTCTTTCTGCTGGCCATTGGCTGCCCTGTGAATAGCACACTCAGATTGTTTGCCAACTTGCAGAAGAGAAACGGTTTTCACAATTGCTCATAAACAGCACCGTGAGGGTTGACAAACCAGAGCAAGTGATGACAGATTGTCACCAAATTACTCCTTTATATTATGTACCAACAAGGATCATCTGGGTCTGTTGGAAGGAGAATGCAGGAAATATGAAATGCATGTTAGACAAGATTTTTATTAAGAGTACCCAAATTTGCTAATTCTAATGACCAATGATAAACTTTATTTTTTCTTATTATTGGTTCCCCTCTCAGCTCAGGGGTAATGAAAACAAGCCAGCCTTGGCCAGCTATTTATGTGGAAAGAAATTGTGAACACAGCATGTCTCATCAAAGCAATGGGCTCCGCTGTGGTTTTTTTTGTGTATGGTGTAAATGGACTTCCCATCTAGTCTAGAAAACTCAGCTCTGGATGAAGCCAAAAGAAAACTCAGGGATTCAGACAAATCTTACCAGGATCATGAATACGTACAGGCTGTAGTCTGAAAGAACCCAAGACCAGCTCAGAATACTTTGATTTCCATTCAGACCCTGACCCTTGTGGTTGCAGTAGGTCCCAAGTTGCTTTGGAAAAAGGAGGGGTTTCGGTTAGAGGGATTTGAATGTGAATGGCTAGGTCTTCTGCTGTCATAAGCCAATACATTTCCATCTACAATAATGTCTGGAACACACTGAGAACATCTTTTTGTGTTTCTGAGCAAGTTGAGACTGCTTCAAAGTTTTATACATAGTCTAAGCCTGAGAGTTCTTTGCTTGGAATAGAACCAACACAAAAAGAATAATGTTTGAGTGGATTTCTGGAGCATAAGCAGTTTATCAGATAGTAACAATTTGCAAGTTTTCCCAGAAAGGTCAACTGACAGAGGTATTTTCCACACTCCCCTCAAAATGTAGGTTTTTGCTTTTCCATCATGTGATGCTCTAAGAAATGAGGTTACACACATTCATTTAATATTATAGTTCCCCTGTGATATCTTCACTTTCCTTAATGAGGGCAGTACTGCTAACGTGTTAGGAGCCTGAGGACTGTATCAAATTAACATAGCATGGAGGAGAAATTAGCAAAGAGAGGAGCTCCTTGCCTGAAACTGAATGAGATCACTGATGGCTCTTTCTTCAATTTTTATTTTTATATTACAGACAGAAAGTTAACAAGGATAATATAGAACACTGTTTTGGAGAACTGGGGTGCCCTTGTTTTTATTCAATAACGTGAATGACCAAAAGTAATTAAGCCCTCACAATACTAATTATATAACAAATCAAGTATGATTTTGGTGTTTAAACGGGAAGGGGCATGGATCTTGGTAAAATTATCAGAGAGAAACAACAATAAAAGAATCAGTTCATTTTGTGTGATAACTTCTAGTATTGTGTGTGTTTACATGAGTAAATGGAAAGTCATACTGTTATCTCAGCAGAGACATGCTTTTTCTAACATGCAAGAAATCAGAATGTGGCTTTTTCCATACCTTATCATAAAACAAAACCAGGCAAGGGTCTGAGAAAGCAACAAAGGAGTATAGGAGAAATAAACCTGGGCATGGATTCATGAGGCAGTTTCGATAGAGACATCCATATGCTTTTCTTTAAAATTTTCACTTGAAAAACATGGTTGATAAAATACACCTTCTGCAGTGATTTTTGTCATCGATACATATCACCCATCTACAAGCACAGAAAGTCCACAGAGAAGACAGCAAACTGGCAGGGTGTGTGAAATAGGGAGCTCATGTAATGTTGGTAAAGATCAATTCATGGCAGCCTTGGCCTTTTAGTGGTTGTGGTTTGCTTGCACAGTGATAGTTCCTAAGAGGGGCTCTAAGCACTCATTACAGGACATCTGTTCTGCAGTGGCACTGAGGGCAAGGTGCTGCTTCCACACATCCTTCATGTGTGGTTTCACTATGCAAAGTGTGTGAGTCATTGCTTGCAGATCCAAGGGGCTTTAAGCTCAGGCATGATCAGTGTGCTGACAGCAGCAGATATTCTAGATGATTACTGCAAAATGCCTAACTTTTTTTTCTCATGAAGTATTCCTTTCTGCTTCTATGGTTCCTGAATACTCATAATGCTGGAGGCAAAATATCTGCCCCCCTGCCTAGGTACCATGTGTAGGGGCATCGTCCTCTGATTGATGGTAGTTATTACAACAAGAGGAGCTAAGGAGAGGCTGAGACAATAGCCACAGAAACCTGCTAATTAACTTTGTGACTCTCCTAGTTGCATCATGTAGTGGTAAACAATTTAATCAGAAGATACCTGAGATCAGCAAAACCACCTCCCTTCTTCTCTGGCTCTAGGCATCCGGGCTGTGTGATGTCTCAGTCCAGTAAAGAAGCCGTGGCTGGCAGCATTTTTGTACCATTGTAGTCATAGGTTAGTTTTGGAAGGCACTTGCCCAAGCTTGGGTTGGTTTTGGCTAGGTGTGTGAGTGGGCACCAGTCCCTAGAGGGCACTGCCATCTGCTGCTGGTGGCACTGGGAAGCTTTGCTTCCATTTGCCAACAAATGGCTATGAAACACTTGTGGTCAAACCCCACTACCTGAAAGACACCTTGCAGTAATGTGCCAGATGGACTTGTCTTGTTTCTTACAGTTCCAAAGACACAATATACAGGTACAAATATAAAGTTACATCCTGAACTAAACATAAGTTTGGGGAGCGATGCTCCTGTGGGGAGAAGTGCTAATTAGTGCCACCTTCTGCTAGAGAAACCAGAAACAGATGGGTCTTAGTGTAAATGAGTGGTTGGTCTGGAAGGACTATGCTCTGGGGAACCTGCAGGAGTTTGATTTAGCTACGCCAATTGGTAGTAATCTGTGGACAATGAACACAGGAGCTAAGGCTAGTCAACTAACAGTGCAGACAAAATAACAATAAGATGTGCTCATGTGCTTTGGAAAAACAACTGCAAGGTTTTGTTGTTTGTTTGGTTTGTTAGGTTTTTTTACTAGTACCATGGTCAAGTGGTGTGCATCCTTTTCTTGGCAACACTGAGAAAGAACTGGGCAAAAGAGTTTTCCAGGTTCTGCCACAGACTCTCCTGTTTCCTGTTTATTTTCTGTCAGGGGAAAAAAAATTATGCCATTATTTGTAATAGCCAAGACTGGTGGATGTATTTCTGGGATGTAGGACTCCTGGATTCAGAAGCACAGAGTACAGGTTTAAATTAGGTCCTCTGTATTTCAGTGAATGCCCCGCACCCTCTGATGTTGGCTGTAACAATACAGAAGCTCTTTGGTGTTTCCTTAGAGTGGCTCAGGCAGAGGGTGCCTGCTCAATGGGCTGAAATATGGTTTCCTTTCCATTGGCACTTCCAGCTTTTCGTTTTCCATTTGCATTTTTGGAGGATTTGGGCAGTTTCTATCTTCACTAATCTGACTGTAAGTGATGAGGCCACATCTCACTGTCCTCACATGCTTGCACCAGCTCAACCTTTCAGCTTGTTTCAGGCTGTTGATGGTTGCCTGATTTTGACCTTTCACCAGAACCTTTTAAGAATCTGTATTTTGTGGTAAATCCTGATATCTCAGTTTAGGGAAGTTGGATGTCAAGGAAGCTGTCCAATTTTCTATATTGGGAATTGAGGAATGCTCACTGGAGTCCTGCCAGCAAGATCCAGGAGTCAGTGGAGTCAGGTGGCAGTGAGAATTGTGGTGGGACCGGACTGTGGCTGATAGAATGGGCACAGAGGTCCAGGTGAGCTCCTGAAAACATGTTCAAGAACCAGGGAGCACTAGTGCTCTGTTCCTGTGTGTACTCGGGCTGGCTTTTTGCAGAGTCAGCAAGTGAAGCTTGGGAAGTTACCACAGCTCTTCATCCTTTCCTCCTTCCCTAAAACACATATCAAAACCACAAGTGGATGCTTGTATTTTGTGGGATGAGTCTTTACTGATAAACTTGACATTTAATTCCTCTGCTCATGCAATTTTGTCTTTTCAAAGTGATATTATACTGTGCATGGGAGTCTCTTGCTGCCTTTAAGAAAGAGTCCATGTAAGCACAACACTAAGGCAAAGGCTGAGGCCCAGGCTGCCAGAGGTCAGCATCACAGCCCCGTTGGGGAAGTACTTCTGATCAACATAGTCGATGATAGCTGTCACAGCCAACATAGTCTCCTCACATGTGGGTCGGATCTGGTCAGGGGGTAGAAGAAATCCATGAGCACCCTGGTCTCGCAGTTCAAATGTGTAGGAGAAGGGAATGCCAATCGTGTGAGCCCAGTCTCGTGAGGAGCCAGAGTTCTTGTCTGTCAATTTAAAAATAGAGGGGAGATGCATGTATTAAGTATAATTCTTTAAAATATACTTCTTGCTATAGTTAATGCAAAACTATATGAGAATCCTTGAACTAAGCAGTAACCATGCATCGCTGTGACATGGAGAGCAGAGTTTGTAGGTGCTGCAATTCTAAAAGTTTTTCTTGGAGTTTCCCAAGTGCAACAATCCTCTGTAAGATGGTATTATACCATAACAAGAGATGAGTTCTATGGATTCTGTAGTTTTAGCTTTATTACCGTGATTAGTGTGGGGTACAAGATGGATTGGCTGCTTGTTCTGGTACTTAATTTCCTACATTGACTTGCCTGGAATTTTTTGTATATTTGGTTTTAAGCATAATGGCAAAGAGAAGCCTTAGGTATGGACAGGTTACCTTGTATTTACATCACATTGCTCATGTAGGAGGTGACTGGTGTGATTCAGGGACTGGAACTGACTGATGCTGTGAATATGCAAAACTGTGTGAGTACTGAAGCCAACTACTTTTATAAATGATTAGTGTGAGTTTCTGCTTACTGGGAAAAGATTGGGTTTATCAGGCAGGCTCAGGGCCTTCTAGTGTAAAGGCTGTCATCTAACAGTGGTCATTATGGTGTGTTAATGTATCCAGTCTATTAGGAATGAGGCTGAAACCAACATACTTCACACAGAACTGCAAGCAGCTGCCATGTGATGATGTCTGATGGAGTGACTATAGACCTGATTGGGATTTTAACTTTTGCTTGACTCCACTGAAGACAAATAGGAGCTTTGCTGCTGACTTCAGCTAGGTCAGGATGATCTATCACCAATCTCCTGCTGTCCTGTGTGATGTATCTGTGAGGAATTCACTAGCTTCTGAAAAATGCCTCCTTCCTTCCCACAGCCAGCTGTATAACGTGCAATGTTATCTTGTATTCAAGCTGCTTAGATGTTGCACCAAACCAGCCCATGAAATATTACTCAAAGAGGAAACTCAGCAAAACAGCACTTACTGATGTCTGTGACACAAGAACAACTCTCTTTGAAAAACAGAGCAATCAAAAGGAGACATGAAGAAACTTACATAAAATTAAGGAGGTTGATCCTACTTTATAACTAGTCCCATACTTTTCCATCAGGGCAGCAGCTGCTTTCTTTGCAACATGCATCTGTAAGTTCAAAATAGGAACAGCATTATCATCTGGACCACTATATTTGGCAGATTTTGAGTGGAACAAAAGTTTTGTCTCTATTAGCTTTGCATTTACGTATGAACAAAGCAAAGCTCAAAGCTGATTACTTCAGGACTTTCAAGAAACTATTACAAACATTTGGGCAAATTGTCCTTGATTTTTAAATTTTAAAATCTGTTAAAACTTTTAAAAATTACTCTGCTTATAGGTAGAGAAGGTATTTGTTTTATTGTAAAGCTAGAAGGCTTTGTTTTGGAGAATTCGAGTCTGTGCCATATAACATACTGGTACTGACTACAGCAGTGACTGATCTCTTACACTTGTTATATTGCCATAGACCCTACATTCCACCATCTTTAGAAACTGAGACATAAACAGACTAAATGACATCAATAATACAAATGAAGACTGAACCCACGTCCCTCTTGCTCTTGACAAACCCTCCAGCTACCAGAACATTTGTAAATATACATGCTAATAAACTCAAATTAGAACACTCAAAAATAAAGGGGACAAATAACCAAGAGGTAGGTGGCTACTTTTTCTCCCATTCTCCTGGTGCACACAGTTGGAATACCTTTTCTGGAAGCTGTCACAACAACCATGTATGTACAAGGTGTTGGCTTTCTAAAGTGCAAATGCATTCTTGTATGGTGGTCTAGGTGCTCTTCTCCACTTAACCTTCCATTGCATTAATTATTTTTTCTTGATTTAAGATGAAGGATTCTGATTAATTCTGAGGCAGATAAGCCTTGCTGATACTGTATGTACAACAAGCAACCAAGAAAGACACCACAACCCTACACTGGGGAAATAAGAAGCTAAAGCCCCGGAAACCTTCCTCAGAGGAAGTTTAAATAAAAGAAGTTACTTGCAAATTATTTTCTATGTTATAATTAATTCACCTTTCCTCCATAGAAACACTAAAACACTCTTACAAAAGGTTCTGTTTAGAAGACGGGAAAGCAGTGTTATTAAAGTCTTGGAGATATTTTTAGATAGACATGAGTATAGTTGTAAGCCCAGAGATTTTGCATAGTTAATGGAGATATTAAACACTGCACAGGATGGTTCCAGTTCTCTTGCCTGAGCAGGGAAGGGAACTGATGTCAGCCCATAACTTGTCCTCACAGTGTGAGAAGTGGCAGTAACTCTGGGAGCCAAGCCCAGCTCCTCTGAAGGAAAGGCAAGAGGGCAGATAGAGTAGTGCCACATGCTACTGCTTGTACTTGCTCTCTACAAGTGTAGGAGATGAAAGTTTTGCCCTACCAGTTCTTCGCTGTTACTTGGAGGTTTGGTTGTGGAGCCGTAAGGAGTGAGGATGTACTGTCCATAGGAGTGAATTGTTAAATAGCACAAAATGTCACTCTTCTTCTTTTCAATAAGCTGAGCCACAGCTCTTGTCTCGGGCTCTGATTCTGGCCCAGATCCACAGAAGATTTCACTGCTGCAGTTATAAGAAACACCAATACCTAGAGAGGGATACAAAAGGTGAACCAAAGAAGAGACATAGAAACACCAGTTGAGAGAGAACAGGGAAATTTACCTTGTTGTGTTAAGGCATGTGTTTATGTGGGCAGGGAGACTAGACAGCTCAGTGGGACTTTAACATTTTACTCTGTCGGTAGCAACTAAAATTGCAATAAGACTGAAATATTTAACACACATCTACAGGCTGGCTGCAACAAAAACACTCTGACACCACCACAGTGTACCACCTGCCAGGGAAGCTATGGAGGCTTCTTGAAATTCATGGCAAACACAAATACTGGCTGTTAAGTGACTAAGTCCTAATATTGCTGCCTAGAGCTGGTGCATGCTCCTGCAGTGAATGAGAGGTATAGTGTTATAAGCAGCAATTTTCTGCTGGATGAGTCAAACACCAGTTGAAAGTCAATGAATTAATAATTTTACAAACCAGGTTTTAATTTTTATATATGCCTAGATGACAACATGAGTATTCCTTTCTTACAAGACTTTATCTTATTCCAGAGACTAGTTATTACTCTTGCACTGTGTTTATGTTGCTGAACTGAAATACTTGGAACTTACTGCCCCAGGAAGAATTGAAGTTTCGGTTCAGATCTGTCCCATGGCAGGTGCCATTCATATGTGGAGAACGGTTTTTCCTCCACAAACGTTCCTAAACAAAAGTAAATTCAGTTACATAACAGCTCAATGATCTATAGGGCCTAGTGATAGTATGGTGTAAAGATTCCTTTATTTTAGACCTCTGTATCCTGAGTAACTCTTGCATTGTAAGAGTACAACTCTGTCTGCAAGGGTGATAAAGTTTAATGATAAAATATTTTATCCACTACAGCCACAAGCCCACATACATCTTGAAATGGCCTTCCTAAAAAGACTTGACATTGTGAGGAATACATCTGTGTCCAAGAGATGATAGCTGAAGTCATGTTTGTTTCAAGTTCAAGAAGATGAATGCTTTTTTTGTCAGGTGATCTTGCTGTTGCTCCTTGGTTTCCTGCTGTACTTGATTCTCTGCAGACCTCACTGCACTGGCTGAATTACCTGTAGATCTAACTACAGTGGGCAGAATGCCCCAAACCTTCTGGGGAGCAAGCTGGGACATAACAGGATCCACATGGCAGTAGGCTGAACTGTTGGGCCATGCTGAGGTTGTGCATTAAAAGGTGTTTCTACTGGACTCAGGAGCCTAGAAACATGATGACAAGTAAGGGAAGTAAGTAGGGAAGTAAGTCCATCCCCAGAAAGCCAAAAGCAAGTGTTTGTATGGTTTTGTCCTCCACTTTTCCCAGCTAATGACATTTGCTAGGAATTTTAGCCCTGTAATCTCAAGTGACTGCTGATTTACCAGAAGAAACAAAACCTCTCTGCTATGAGCAGATTTATGTGAGTAATGATTCTGTCACAATTTTCTGTTTAAATATAATTGGTATGACAGTGTAAAAAAATAACAAAATATGCTGTGCACATCTAATTTGCAATCCAGTTCCTGGATTTTCATTACATACTTTTTCCCAGGAATAGATGTAGCCATCAACATTGAGGACTGGCAAGACATAGAGGTCCAAATTCTGCAGAAATCTGCTAATCTTTGGGTCAGATTTGTAATTTTGAAGAATCTGAAAAGAAAAAAATACAGAGAACTGAGCAGAGAATCTAGTAGTAATCACTAGAAAGAGCTCCTTTGGAAATGTCAACAGAGACCACTCACACCTGGATATTGCCATGTTATCCAAAACCTATTTGATCACTGGTATCCTGGTTCTGACTTCCCCAGATATGTTGAGGTAACTACCTTTTGCCATTAACAAAGTGATAGTATATCCAGTTATAATGTTCTTCATAGGGATACAGTCTTTCAGACATGAAAGCTGCATGATAGTGAACCAGTGCTTCAGGTGCTTTCAGTACACATGGATCATTGCTATACTGTATCTTAGGGTTGTTTTATTCCAGAGGGACTTTGCTTTGCAAGAGAGGCTTGATCCAAATGCCACTGTGGAAAGTGGAGAGATTGCTATCAAGTTCAGTTTCTTTGGAATCAGTTCAGGTGGAAGAAAAAAAAATTGTCCCATATCTCATCTCAAAATGTGATTTGGACTTAGTTCTCTGAAGGCATCTGTACAACGTACTAATTTTGACATATTTTATCAGAAAAAGCATAATGTGTGATACCACAACAGAGAGGAGGATTAAAGTAACCAAAGTGATAAGGATTTTTTATTATCTAGGTGGAAAAGTGAGGACTCACTTCTTTCACAAACCACTGGCAGAAGGCTGGAGAGATCCATTCTCTGGCATGAATCCCACAGTCCATCCAAATGATCTTTTTTGGTTTATCTGATGGTTGACTGATCTGAAAGGGTGTAAAAATGAGCATTTGGAAAACTTGCACGTTACAGTGAAATAGTCTGACGTGACACAGAAAGAAAATTGTGTCCTGATATGCTGTTGAGCCATCTGAGATTATTATTATTAGTATTACAGATATCATTATGACAAACTCTCATTCCTAATAACCCCATCTCTGTACAGTCTCAGAGCAAGGGTCTTAAAGTGTCTGTTGGGCAGAAATGTCAATAAAACAGTTTCTTCTTTCATTATATTAGTCATTCATGGGACTAGTTGTTCACACTTTGAGGGTTTTTTTTTCTTAAAGAGGAAGCACAAAAGGCAGGGAATCCAATTTTATGAAGGCACAGATTAGATAATAACCCATAGATTATGCTTTTGCTTTTACTTTTACTGGAATGTCTAATAAAAAATGTCATGTAATACTTCTAGCAGAAACATTATATGCTATAAAAGGTAATAAAACCAACAAAACAAAACTGTATCCTCACATGCAGCTGTTGCCAAGCTAGTTTCAGCTTGATTTGTATTTCTAAACAAGACTTCAGTTAAATTTGTTTGGTTTACTACATATCAGCAATAGCAAGGTTATGGTGATAGTGTATATGAAAGTTAGCAACTCTTACTGTACTGTGAAGGATTAAAACCACCTCCTGTTATTTCAGTCAGTTGGGATGAGCACTGTCTCAGGGAAAATGTGAATCCTGTCTTTGCCTATGTACTTTTTTTGTGAAGATACCTGTCATTCTTTTCAAGAATGTTCCCCCCTTACCTGCAGATAATACATTGTTCGATTCTCGATCGTCTTCCCCAGGTAGTGCTGAGTCACCAGCTCACTGTTGCTGTTCTGGATTTGATTCATCCACTGATAAATCTGAAATAGTCAGAGAATTCTTGGTCAGAAATAGGAGTTTCCTTATTTTCCCACCTCCATTGTCAGATTAAAGCATTTTCTTTTGCTTAGACAAGCAATATTTTCCACAGAGCATATTTCAATCTGTGATGTCATTCACGAAAGGCCTTTCACTTGCCTCTGAGTAAAGACATGGTCATATCTCACTGGGTGTTAAAAGATAACATTGTTGCTGTACAACACCGATACTCTATTCTGGATGTCATTCACCATGTCTGTCCTTTTGGGCATCATTCTGTTGACTTCACCAGACATAGAGCCACACCATCATACATTCAAAACAGTACTAGTCTCTTCCCTGTCAGTACTAATTTCCTACATCTGAGTTCAGCAGCAGTCGTTCCCAGTGTGTGAACATGTACACAAGGATTGACTCTGCTGTCTCACTCTCCTTACGTGACTTGAAGGAGGAATACCACCATGCTCTGCCTCCATCTGGGCTTACCCACTGGTCTGTGAAATGTGGCACTAAGAAGTCTTCACTACCCACCCCATGACATTATTCTCTCCTGAGGTGTCAAAAAACTGTCTTAAAATTGCTTCTTTCTACAGGTCTTCCATGGTTCACACTTCTTTCTCACTGAGATTCCAGAGACTGTGGGTAGCCATTGAATTTTATGTATCAAATGTACCAGGGCTTAAATGAATAAATACTAGAGAGAGTGATGGAGCAGGATAGGGTAGAAAAACAATCAACTGGACTCCAGGATATTATTTGCAAAATAATATGGCTCCATGTAGGCTTTGGTCAGGGAGAAATTGAGTATTTAATCAAAATCAGTGGCAAATTAATGTTCAAACAGGCCAAGATTCTAGTCGAAGAGTAAGGACTGCTTCTGAAAACCAGAAAGAGCTCTGCTGACTTCAGCTGAGCTTTCTGCAAGTGCAGAATGTTGCCGTGGCATTAACAAAGTAGCAGGAACAAAGAAAGCAAACAAACTTGGGTTCCTCTTTACCTCTTCCATTGGATGATACTGGGTGTAGAGATAACCTTCTGGGACTTGTCTGTGGCTTCTCCTCTCCCTTGGCACGCTCTGATCCACAAGTTCCTGCATGTCGGGTATTAGGACTCTGAGGGGAGAACAGTTACTGCAGTGATGTCGTGGGTGGGTTGTGTGGGGAGAGTGTTGCTTACATCAACAAAAGAAAGAACATAGCCTTTTCTGTTGCAGACTGCCTGGCAAATTCATCTACATCAGTACAATGGTTATTTTAATGTGAGAGAAGGCTCAAAGTACCAAGATTTTCACTGGGTTTTAACAATAGAATACTAATTGTACCAGATTTTTTTTTTCCCCCGAGATTGATAATGTTCTACAAACAATGTTTGATATCTGTTCTATAACACTTCTGCTTCTGGGCAAAACTCAAAATGCCACCTTTTGGAAAAATGGGTGAGAAGTGAAACATTTCAGATGAGTGTTTCATTGTATTTATGGAGACATTTTCAATTTGTGAAGACTTCGCAGAAATACTCATTGCAATTTGCAAAAATCAGAAGAAAACCTCTCTTTCCTTTGAAAAGCTCTTCTTGCTTTTTAGCTACAAATTAGTTCAGTTTAGCACAGGCATGATTCACTGATCAAGGGAGTAAATAGAACCTTTTCCTTGGCTTCAGAGGATTTTGGACCACAGAGCATGCTTTCTCACTGCAATCAGCCCCTCATAAACACCGTTACAAATCTGTGTTCATTGTAAATGCTTGCGATAAGACAATTGCAAAGGTAGCTTAAATATTGTTGATTTCAAATGGTAAGTGCTAATAGACTATTCTGCTGACAGCAGCATTCATTCGCGTTTCTGGAAGCTGCACATAAGGAGCTTTTAAGAGTAGTTACAGCTGACTTTTCACTCTCAGCTTTGATGCTTATTCACATCTGAACTTCAAACCAAAATTTAGGCAGTGCAAATTCACATAAACTGAAACTGCACATGCAAAAGGCCTTATCAGAACTCTGGAGAATTGAAATCCCTGAGTCTGACACAGTCAGAATATTGATGTCCTGATTATAATTTGTTGTTTATGTCTCTTTCATTACGTATCTAACTGTCATGTTAACTTCCTTGCATGATGGCTAACTCTAAAAGGTGGTTCCTGCTTTGAATCTGTTACAGGAACTTTAACTCTAACATCACTGTATTGATCTCAACCTCTGCAATACAAGGACAAAATTTTGGCTCGACTATTAAATTACTCACCTCCTTCTTTAGGATCCTGCATGAAGTGGATACAGTTCTGGAATCAGTCCAAGGAGAGAGAAAAAAACCTGCTAACTTCAGTATAGAATCATAGAATGGCTAGAGTTGGAAGGGACTCCCAGCGGTCATCCAGTCCAACCCCCCTGCAAGAAGCAGGGACACCCTCAACTAGATCAGGTTGCTCAGGGCCTCATCCAACCTGGTCTTGAACGTCTCCAGGGATAGGGCATCCACCACCTCCCTGGGCAACCTGTTCCAGTGCTCCACCACTCTTACAGTAAAGAACTTTTTTCTAATATCCAATCTAATCTCCCTCCCTCTATTTTAAAACCATTTCCCCTTGTCCTGTCACAACAGGCCCTACTGAACAGCCTCTCCCTATCTTTCTTGTAGGCCCCCTTGAGGGACTGGAAGACTGCTATAAGGTCTCCCTGGAGCCTCCTCTTCTCCAGGCTGAACAGCCCCAACTCTCTCAGTCAGTCTCTCAGTTTAGTCTTTGAATTTCTGTTAGAATCAGTTGAAACCATTAGAAAATTAAGAGCCTTGATAGGAATAAGATAAAATGTTCCAGAATTTATTTAACCTAAGTCCTGGATACCCAAACCTGATGCTAGACCATTCATACAGGCTCCTACCTTGTTTCTCTCAATCTCTGGTTGTCAGGTATCACACTTAGTAAACAGAATTTGTTAAGGCAGGATGAAGGATGTCAAGATCAGCTTTAACTCTAAACAGCTTTGAAGTGGCATTGATCTTCCTTTAACTTATCTTTGATTAGTAAATATCAGTATATGTCCACAGGCCATTTGTCACCAGTCCTGAATGACTACAGGATTGTCTATATGAAATATAGCTAGCTACTGGTTACTTGAAAATATCAGGTCCAAATGGGAATGGAACAGTGTGAGGAATAGATCTTGTTTGTATCTGGATTAGGTCACAGAATCACAGACAGGTCTTGGTTAGAAGTGACCCCAAGGATCATCGAGTTCCAACCCCTCTGACACAGGCAGGGCCACCAACCTCCAGGACTGGATCTAGACAAGGTTGCCCAGGGCCCCATCCAACCTGGCCTTGAACACCTCTTCTGGTTGTGAGTAGACCTATGACAGTTATGTGAAGATGTGTGTCTGGGTAGCTGTGTAAAGTATCATGGGCCACTTGCAGCTCATGGCTCCCAACTGTGACTTCAATGGGGACCTGACACGTTTGTCCCAGGCTGGGATGTCTCTGATCGGCTGGATTCTCAATAGCCTGGTGCAGGGAGAAGGGATAAGGGGTAGGAAACTGCAGCTTTGAAGAAACTGGCTAAATATTCACTTTGAAAGGACTCTTCTTCAAACCAGAGGACCAACAAAAGTCAGCGAAAGGAAGAGGAGAGGTGCAGAGACAGCTTCTCTGCAGTGACACTGATTAAACCTTTGGGGTTTCCAAAATGGGAAGGCCTCTGTGTTCAAGTATCCATACTTTCCAAGAGCAAAGCTTGGTCATGTAAGTAGTGGTTGTACCGCGCTGGGCTTCCTGACTTTAAATTCAAAAGTTGAGTCATAGAACTGAGCACCATCTTCTAACATTGCAACAGCAGGAAACCCAACAGATTAGGCTGTCTCAGATCCAAGCTCCAAATTCAGAGTCCGGGCTAGCTGGAAGATGAATGAACAGGACATATGGGAATGTGCTTTTTAAACTTATAGGTATATATAGCACCTGTGTATTGGGCAGGTCAAGGTAAGTTGGTGGCACTTGGAACAAAGGTTGGATCCTATCATCAGCACTTGCTGACTGCTCACTGGAATGGGCTAGGTCTATTTGTGATAGCAAGGAAGATTGTTAGAGCCATCCTTTCCCATCAGGAAATTAGGTCTTACTTGTAAGAGATCATATGCTGATCTAAGCTGTCTTTCACCTCCTGTACCAGAGGGGCTGGGACCCTTATGTGCAGGTCTTCTCCAGCCCAGATGTCTTCAGACAGCTGGGGCTTCCACAAATCCAGCTGTGCAGAAGAGAAGAAACAAATGAATCAAGCTCTGTTTTCAGAATGAAAAAATATATTTAAGATAAAATAGCTTTCCTTCAAATTGTCCCCTTAACTATTCCCCAACCATCTGTCCCTAGAGCATGCAGCACAGTTCCAGTGCTTCCAGTGACTCGGCACCAGTGATGAGGAACAGCACCTTCACAGGGCCGTGCAAGGAAACTTAACTTCTTCCTGTAAATTCCTTCAAGTAGTGGCATGGCAATTCCACCCTACACTAAGAAAAAAAAAAAAAAGCTAGGTAAAGCTTTTTCAGCTTTAACCGTCCATCTTGTCCAAAGTTACACGAAAATCAGTTTTACAGCCCAAGACTCCACTTGGCTTTGGGCACACGTGGTTATTCTTACTCACCAGTAAAGTGCTGCAAAGATGCTGAAGATGCTGGACTTGCTGAGATGTTTCTGGCACAATATGGAAAACCTGATCCCTGGAAATTCAGCAGAGAATCAAAACCAGTTTTAATGTTTCTTAAAGTACCTGTGATGTCCTAAGTCAAAAGCAGATATTTTGTTATGTAGAAGGAAGACAAAGTGTGTAACTGAATGCTGTTCCAACAAAAGCATGTCTAAGTGATGAATCCATGCAGTGTTTTAGCTACAAATAGAACTAAGTGATGTGGAGTTTCTGTTGCTAGAGCATTGGGTTCTTTATGCTTCCTTGCCAGTGGAGATTCTTTATTCACCGTGCTAGCTTCACTGAGCCATGTTGCTTATATGAGCTCTGGTGTGTTTTTCTGTCTCTGTGGGACCAGGGCCAAACCAAGATAATTTGTAATTTATAATAAACAGGTCATTTGATAAGATGTCACTTTTTTCTTTTCTCCTGTTTGGGAATTATTCAGTGATTACAGATAGATGTGGTGCTTTGCTGATACACTTCAGCATGCAAAAACTTGAGATTGCCATGATAAATTAAATTTCTAAGAGCTTGAGATACTCACAAAGTACTTTCCAAGAGAAAAGCCAATTTATCCCACATATAGTGAAGGGCATAGTCTCCAGAACTGCACATTCTTAATCAATTTGCAGAAAACAAACATTTCTAGTAAGGATCTATCATTTTATATTTATAGAAAAGACACATAGATGCAGTGTCCGAGTATGTATTTTCATGAGGCCCCACAAAACTTTCATTTACTGCAGGCTTAAAAAAAAATATTGAAAGTTTACAAAGAACAATTAAAATGTTTGGAAATGCAGAAAAAGCAAGTCCATGTGTTCTGTTAAAAACCCTCTGTAGTTATTTTATTATTTTTTTTTCAGTGTTCATTCAGATCAGCTTTCCAAGACTGATAGCAAGTATGAGACATCTAATGAAAAGGATTCATAATCAGGACTTGATTTGGACAGCTACATTACATTACCCAAAGGTGAGGTAGTAGTTATTCACTACTGATACAATAGAATGGGGAACTAAAAAATGTTCATATTGGTAACCAGTAATCACTGCTTCACAGTCTCCTTCAGTGACTTCAATAGGCCTTGGAGTCTTTAGTACAAAAAATGGGAACATCTTACATTTTAAAGCTTTTGTAAGCTTTTTTTTCCAAATCATCATTGGAAAAGCCTTACATGGTGAATCATTATGGTCATCAATATCATACGCTCTTGTCATCTGAACTGCAACTGTTGTAATTTGTGCTTCCATACACAAATGTACAATTATCAGCTTAATATACATGCAAATAGAATTTGCTATTCATTCATATTATCCCCTGAAAAGTAGGGGTTTTTTTTACATCTCTTTAAAATATCACCTTTGCTGATAGAGAAATGTAGAACTTGATAGTTAAAATGGGCTGTTTACTACCGGTTCAGAAGATGCGGTTAGCATATAGC
This sequence comes from Heliornis fulica, assembly GCA_013399135.1. Classification (NCBI taxonomy): domain Eukaryota; kingdom Metazoa; phylum Chordata; class Aves; order Gruiformes; family Heliornithidae; genus Heliornis; species Heliornis fulica. Next base: position 628,656 of record VXBZ01006975.1, on the reverse strand, counting down.
ACCCTTATCTGTGGGGCAAAATGATTACATTTGCATTGCTAACAATTTGGTACAACAGCCGTGATATCTTTGTAATGGAACCTTGTAGATGCAGGATAAACATCTTTACTAGGAGAATAAACATCTCAGCTGCAGTTCAGAGTATATTCTCGCTAAATGCCTGGGCTTGCATTGCTCTTTGTCTGTCAGGAAGGGAAACAATATCCTGTAATATCTTTCTATCCTCATTGACATTATGTCTTAATTACACCAAATGAAAGAAATGCCAGACAGTCAGATTGCTGCCAGATGGACAGCTCTTATTTACTGATAAACCTTTTACAATAGCCAGTGTGGAGACAAATCATTTTTAATAGTAAACTAAGATTAGAAAGCACACACTCATTTATGATTATGGACTAGGATTCACAGTGAAGTGAAAAGTCAGCCCATGTGACCATGTGAAAAGGTTTTCAAAATGCTGCAGTTAAGCATTCTTACCAATTAAAGGAATTTCTTAGCGTGTTTCCTTGGATGCTCATAGATCAGATAATTTCATTTAAGTTATTGAACAGAGCAAATGACAACAGAAAAAGGCTTTATTTCACTTTTGTGCAGGTGTTGCCAGCACAAAGTCAAATTGACCATTCTGTTATGTGTGGTTTTAAATCTTATGCACATACTCAACAGGTTCCATCCTGGACAGCAACTAGCTACAAAAATGAACACTACATTACCAACGTCTGTTTAATTCTGTCCAGTGACATTGGCAGGCTCTGACTGCATACCTGATACAAATCTAAAGGCTAAATATTATCCAAGGCAAACAGCACGTTTTAAAGAGAGAATTCATAAGTCTGTATCCTCTGCCAGAAGCTTTTTCAGGAGAGTTGTTGAACTGGAACTTACAGTAGATATTGCTTGATTTTTCTCTCCTTTTTAGAAATGTATTCAGGGGATATAATTAGTCTAGAGGCTTTTGGTACTGGACTACTTTCTCTCTTTACTTTAGAAAATTCTATGTATAAAATGTTGCGTGGATAGCTGGCCTCTACACTATTTGTGGGCCTCCTTCAAATCCCAGCTGCTGTGGAGGCAGTGACCTATCCTTCCTTGTAAAGTTGAGAGTGAGTAAAGCAAAATAGTGTAGATAGACAAACAGAATAATTTTATATCACTCATTCTCTTACAAATCAGAGCCTAGAATAAAGAATACAGCCAAAGTATACATCACATATTTTTTAAAAACACTGATCAGTAATAAAAAAGTGATAATCTCATTCTCTGAACATCTCGGGGTGATGATTGAACCAACTCCATTAGCTTTTTTTTTTTTTGTTAGAGATTTCCAACAGCAGTTCAGTATCTGAATTGCTTTTGAGACATCATCTTCTTCACATAACCTTACAGCTGTCTTTTATTAGTGGATATCATTTTGCTCAGTCACACCACCTCCCACTTCATACTCAGAAAAGGCATTTTATTCCTACAGCATCTGATTTCAAAGTTCATTATGAAAGAGGCCAAGCAAAATGAATTTCAGCTAATGGAAGCAGAGCATCCTGAGGTCCATTTGAGGGGTATTCTGTGTCTCCTGTGGCTGCAGCTAGACCTTTGTTGACTTGGATTTGTTTGATTCTTGGTTTCCCATTTTTATGTTTTCTTTCTTAAAAATCTTACAGTTTATTAACCCTGTCTCCAGGTTTTCAGATTGTAATTATTATTATTACACAATTCCTGGGAATTTCACTACATGCCCAATTCTTCATAATACCCAGTTCACACTCACCCGTCATATTGCAATTTCAAGCTGTGTATCCCAGGAATTAGCATCCCCAAAGAAAAGGTGATCCCAAGAAAAAGCCACATCTTTGAGCGAGGAACCGAGCCTGGACAGTGCAGGACTAGAGAAGAGGAGAATAGATCTGGATTGAACACTTAATTTGTACAATTACAATATATAACCAGACTTACCCTAGAAGAGAACATGCCCTTGTTGAATCATTAACTGCACTTTTAAATAGCTCTACTTTTTCTTAATTACCCAAGCTCTCCGTTCCACACCCCAAACCACAAACATACAAATACCAACTTCTCACTGAAGCAGTTCTAAAAAATAATAATCTTTGAAAACATTATGTTACAAGGTTGGAAGTCATTGTAGAAAGTGTTACCTGCAAGGCCCATGGCAATCAGTGAAGATAAGCTTATAAAAATGGTGGGAAGAAGAAAACACTGGTAAAACAAGCTCCATCCTTGCTCTTTTCTTTCCTGTGTTTATGTCTTTGTGGAGCACTTCTATAACCTATTAACTGTAGTTCTGTCACTTGCCTAGCCAAAAAGAGGATGTAAAAGAAACAACCAACATTCCCGTAAAAGGGAAAACTGGGGATATTAGAGTCTCATATAAACCAGTTGCACCAGATCAGTCTCTGGCCACACACTATCAACTTTATACTGTCATAAAGAGTGTTTTTATTATTTAGTCAAAATAGTGGGCTGGTTACTCTCTGAAATACTTTATTTCTTGCTTAGTTCATATATCAAGAGTAAACAGTGGCTTTCCTTCTTTAATAAACTACATTGACATGTAGCACGGTTCTACAGAAATAATTGTTTACTTAAGCTTTTCTTGTGGATTAAAGCTATCTCGTAGTGATTTAAATGCAAAACTGTATGGATTTTGGGTGAAGAGACTCCACTAAGTCAGTTTGTTTGTATACAGGTGCAAAGGACATTAACTGTAATTATTGTATCTTTGTAAATATTTCTCAGTGAAGCATGAAGCCCATTACATTACATCAAGGACCCAGGCAGTAGAACTGTGTCAGTATAAAAGAGGACAATCTTAACTCAAAAGTGTTACCACAAAAACAGGCTGCATGCAAAAGAAGACTATGTTCTTCATAAGTCACACCAGGCCCTTCCTATCTTAGTGCCTCACACTATAATCTGGACAGTTTGAACCTGAAAATGACAAGTATTTTCCCCTGTGTAGATATCCAACCCAGAGAGACTTCCAGAAGAGCCGAAGGAAATTCAGTTTATGTTATTGGAGGCAGCTCCATTTGTGAGAAATCAGAACACAAATTCACGTTGAAAGACCATATTCCACATTGACACTCTGGACATCTCAGATAACCTTTGTGTTTTCTTCATCTCAACTACTGCAATGAGGTGGACTAATGTTTTGAAGTCTTTTTCAGAGTTGTCTATTCCCTTGTGCCAGAGATGACTTTGAACCAGAGTTCAGTCCCTTGACAGAGACTCAGAATCTAGAAACAAGAAAAATGGAGGCTTAGAAGCAGAAACAAAAGGCTCCTTTCTCTTTTTTCTGCTTGTAAAAAAGATATGCACAAATGGAGCAAATCATGATACGTGCAAAAATTCAACTCCAGACCAAAGATTACACCTCCACACCAAAAGCAGAAACTATTTATTCCATGATGAAAACATTACTCCTATGATGCCAAATAGTTATGAAGATAGATAGGGTCATTTTGCTTAACGGCTGTAGGATTCAGCAGAAATGACAGTTGCTCGCTAGGTCTTTGATTCAAATTCCTTTGAAGCCTAGTTGATTTTAATGGGCTTTAGATAAAAGTCCTGTGAAAATAATCATGGACATTTCTCATTGATTTAAAAAATGGACTTGTTTGGGGACTTCAGCAGAAGATTTTTTTCATAAAAGACAATACTTAAGTATGTACTTAGCATTCAGCTTGCTAGCAGTGCAGCTGAATTCAGAGTAAAAGCCATTGGAGAGATTATTGTGCCACCAGTGCAAAAATATCTTGGGACAAACAGTTTAACTTCAACAAGCCTCTTGCCCTCTTGAGCATATATAATGTCTCTCTCAGTAATAAAGTCTGTTCTTTGGTCAGGCTCTTATTGGCAGCTGCTTATCTTTCTAGCAAATGTGGAATGCAGCTTAATCCATTTATTTACTCCTTGAAAAATGTGTGCAGAAAGGCAGGGGACATTATGGGGAGAGGAAAGGTCATAAACATATGGCACAAACATGCTATATGAAACCATGTGGTGTACTTTCTTCCAAACAAGTTTACTTTGTGGTTCTTCCATACATTCCTTTTAGAGCTTCGGAGCAATTTTTCAGCATCAGTTTAGCCTCTTGATTTCCCTATGAGACAAGCAAATATTATTTCCACTACTTAAAAGATTAAGAAAAACGGGGGAAAATGTGACTCCCCAAGGTGACATAGGAACACTGCTGCAGAGCCAGGAATAGAATTCAGATCTCCTGACTCTCTGTCTGGTGCTTCCTTAAATATATGACCATCTGCTCTCCTGCTGGAAGTATAGATACTATATGCTGACTTCAACAAGCTGGCTGCTAAGCCTGTTAGTTTATCCTCTTTTTATCCCATACCGATATCATCTCAAGCTAAGCTTTTGGCCTGGAGTCAAAGTGATTTCCAGTGTTTGAATGATTTGACCTGCTTGTTATTGTTTTAACCTTGCACCACACATATGCTCAGCTATTTGTGACTTATCTGCATACAGTCTGTGTAGCAACAGCAGCAAGCGAGAACCGTTTTGTTTAAAGATTTCATGCTGAAGCATACCATGTTTTAAACAGCTATCATATAGCTGTGAGTTTGATCCTGGTAGCTGTCTGCACCCAGATTTCCTACCGAGCTGCATGAAACTTTCAAGGACAAAGAGCTTATTAAAAAGACAAAAAACAGACACACTTACGTGTCTCCACAAACAACAGTTCATCATGTTATGCTTTTCCAGTTCCACAGCTAAATCCTGCACTGATTCCATCTGAACTAAAACCCAAACTAGAACTAGGTGCAATTCAGTATGATCAGCACTTTTTTTTTAAATCATCACCTTGATTCTGAGAAAATCATCCTCCAATAAATCTCCTTCTCTCATTGTTGCAGGAAACTCATGGTATGTGTCCAAGAGAGAATCATCACGCAGAGTCAATAAAGTAGCATGCTGACTAATCTACCTTAAATCCTAGTTGTCTTTTCCAGAGAAGAAGGTGTGTGTGTGTGGATAATTCAGCTGTTTACTAAAATATCCTCTGGTTATTACTCTAGCTTTACTTGGAGGAAGCACACACAATGAATTGCCATTCTGTTTCCATTGACTTTTCATAGGAGACAGCTCATTCTATTGGTATTGTCCTTTTCTATGAGTAGTAAAATGTATTTCTCTCTTTCTGAGCAATTTCTAAGTATTCTAATTCATTCTACAATATTGAGTATATGGTTTTAATTCTGTAGCATACGACTAGTCAGCGATACGCTTTGTGGTCAGCAATGTGAATCATTGTTCCTCTCAGTATGCCAGGTCTTCAGCTTTCACAGCTTTGTTAGAGAAAGTTTTTTCTGAAATTCTCTGGACTCCATTGTCAAATCACAATGCTAACTGTTCTCAAGCCTCATTAGCTCCAGCAGCACTCCTAGCATAAGTGGGAATATACTGGAAATTATGCTGAGCTACATCAGTTCTTTTCTAGTTTTCTGAAACTTGTGGTTTTCTTGCTGAGGTTTTTTTTCCTCTTCCATCTCTTTCTTCAAGATGACTCTAGAAACACAGAATCACTGAATTGTAGGGTCTGGAAGGGATCTCCAGAGATCAAGTCCAACCTCCCTGCCAAAGCGGGTTCCCTAGAGGTCGCACAGGCAGGTGTCCAGATGGGTCTTGAATATTTCCAGAAAAGGAGACTCCACAACCCCACTGGGCAGCCTGTTCCAGTGTCACCCTCACCATGAAGTTCTTTCTCACATCAGTGCGGAACCTCCTGTGGTCCAACTTGTGACCATTGCCCCTTGTCCTGGCCCCACAGGCCACTGGAAGAGGTTGGCCATCTCCCTTTGTCTCCCACACTTCAGATATTTATAAACACTGATCAGATCCCCTCAGTCTTCTCAAGGCTGAACAGCCCCAGCTCACTCAGTCTCTCCTCATAGGGAAGATGCTCCAGGCTCTTAATCATCTCTGTGGCCTCCACTGGACTCTCTCCAGGAGATCCCTGTCTGTTTTGTACCAGGGAGCCCAGAACTGGACACAGAACTCCAGATGATGCCTGACCAGGGCAGAGGTGTGTGTGTGTGTGGGGAATCACCTCTTAATGCACCCCAAGATCCCATTGGCCTTCTTGGCCAACCTGTCATCCACCAGGACCCCCAGGTCCTTCTCTGCAGAGCTCCTCTTCAGCAGGTCATCCCCCAGCCAGTACTGATACCTGGGGTTGTTCCTTCCCAGGTGCAAGACCCTACACTTGCTGTTATTGCACCTCACCTGGTTCCTCGCTGCCCAGCTCTCCAGCCTGTCCAGGTCTTGCTGAATGGCTGCGCAGTGTTCCTGCGTGTCCACCTCTCCTCACAGCTTTGTCTCATCAGGTACTTGCTGAGGGTGGTCACTATTCCCTCATCAAGTCGTCGATGAAGATGTTCAACAAGACCGGACCCAACACTGACCCCTGGAGAACACCGCTGGTCACAGATCTGCAACTGGACTCTGCTCCACTGATCAGCACCCTGTGGGCCTGGCCCGTCAGGCAGTTCTTGACGCATCTCACTGTCCACTCATCTATTCCACACCCCGTTAACCTTATACTTGGGATTTTAAAATAATCTTAAACCAGAAGAATTCCAGCTGACAAACACTAAATTACAATATTACTAGCAAACCTTAAAATTAGTTCCATTAAGCCGGCCTTAAGTGTCCCGCAGATCAACAAGTGACGTGGGACACCAAAGCTGTAGCTTACCGGAAGAGATCTGATGATCAGTACGTGATCTAGTCATTTCAAGACATTCACATCTTGCAATACTTTCATAGATTTCTCCATTGTTTTTATAGCATTTATACATATGTACATTTTTGAGACAAAACTTGAAATATAAGTGTGTTATGTCAGCATGGGAAGAAACACCTGCCTTTTCTCTGCAAGTCCCATGAGACAGATTTTAGACAGCTTTGGTATCAGAGAGGAGCTGATAGCTTGAACCCATCCAGTAAGCAGGTTTTATGGGAGGGGACTGAAGCAGGCTGGCAGAATCTGTATTGCTTTAATCAGGGTGGCAGTTGCTTACTCAGACACTATTTGCTTAATCCAGGAAAGGAGAATGTTAGGGGTGAATTGTCTTTCCTTAAAACCAGGTGACCTGGGTGGTTATTTTCCCCTCATCCTTTAGATTGCTAATGTCACTACTGAGGAATCGCTAGGTGCTCCTTTAATGTAACTATCTGAATTCAGGATGGTATTTACCACCTGTTGCTACAAGGTAGCAAACACTATTGGATCAGTTCTAGGAGTTAAGGGTAATCGCCTTTATGAGGACTTGTGCACAAAATCCTACAATCCTTATGTAAACACAGTTCCTATGGGAAATTTGTCTGGATAAGCGTTGTGCAACTTCTAAAAAATGCTAGTAGCATATTTTGAGTGCAATGGTAAATTGCTGAACCCAAAGTCCACACATACAAGAGGTTGCAAAGTTTTGTCCTTGTAGTTTGATCAAAGGAAATATTCGATTTGCAGACAGTTTTTAATGTGCCTGAATCCACTGTCAGAAAGACCAGTTAGGTTTCCTCACTCACCTTCTCCAGTCCCGAAAGCTTTCCCTCGTAAGAATACCTTCTGATGACATGATTAGAACTTATGATTTCAAAGGTATTTCTCTGAGGGAAATGGATATTCAGAAGTGTTTGATCCTATATTGATGTTTTGAGTGGGCAAGAATCAGACAAGAACACTTGATGTTTTGAAGGAACAAAACTTCTTGTAAACCTTTAGCTGTCAAAGCAGTGGTTTGTTTTTTTTTGCTTTAATTAGGCCTTTTTAAAGGAGATGTCAAATAACATAAAAAGCCTATCTTTTATTTTAAATAAAATAATTCCCTCTGTAAGTAAATAAACTAGTGTTATTTTATTGCTGCTAGCAGAACTGTAAAGGATGGCACATAAGTCTCTATTATTGCTTAGTGGTTAAAAAACAAGCTTACTGCACTGTATTCTAGAATAGCCAACGTTATTTTTAATGAGCTCTATTACAAGCACTAAGTACATTATGATTAGATGCAAATATGCTTACATACAATTTCTTAAACCCAATCAATATACACTATATTCACTTTAAGTAATTAGCTTTTGCAGCTATAAAACATGTTCATATTAATCTTCAGCCTCCATTCTATTGACAGTTATACACATACTTAGCTTTCTGTTTAATAGCAGCGCCACTGAGCACAACAGTATTGCTTGCACACATGAAATTACATATGTACATCCCTGCAGAGTGAGTAATACTCCAAACACCTCAACCAGCAGGAGGAAAAATGGTTATGATGTCCTTGAAGAATCACAGTGATTATTAATGAAACAAGTAATACCAGACAAAAGATCTCAAAGTGGGTCTCATTTGAGCCAAACAAGTCCAAGTTATGTAGAAACATAACTTACACTCAGTAGGATTTCTGGTTTGGTTTTGCAAATAAGACTTAAAGAATTTTTAAGCCAGGTTTGAAGGGTGCTGTGTAGTTGTGGGTGTGACATGCAGATGAAGCAGTTTGCATTTTGGTGTCTGATTTTGTAAAAAATTGTTGCTGCTAATAATGTCCAGGGAAGGGACTGGATAGCGTAGCTTTGAATTGCTTGTGACAGGGCTAGGTAGGTTTGCAATAAGGCTATTGATGTGGTTGAAATAGTTACAAGTTTTGGGGTGCTCCAGCCAAGGGAACTGTTTCTTTTACAACTAGCCAAGACTTTCTCCACTCTGCATGGCTGAGGTGTTACTACTCTTTGTTCAAGGAGTGGATCTGAAACATCAGCCAGCTCTGCTTGGGAGAGCTTAAAAATCCAAGCATCTCCACGTGAGGTCATCCCCAATATACAGGTGGGGAACACAGACACCTGGCTGCTCTGGGACTTTGCTACCAAGTCTTTAATATGTATATTTCACCAGGACCTATAGCAATAGGTCAAGGAGTATTTGTTTTCATCTAAAAAGAGTATATTTAGGGTAGATACAAGAAAGACATTTTTCACAATGAGGGTGGTGAAACACTGGAACAGGCTGCCCTGGGAGGTAGTGGATGTCCTATCCCTGGAAACATTCAAGGTCAGTTGCATGGGGCTCTGAGCAACCTAACCTAGTGGAAGATGTCCCTGCTCATTGAAGGGTGGTTGGACTAGGTGACCTTTAAAGGTTCCTTCCAACCCAAACCTATTCTATAATTCTCTGAGTCTATGATTTATAGATTAAATAGTCTTTCGCTACATGACTGACATTTTAAATGTGGGCTCCCTCCTTGCTCTCTCCTCCCTCTCTAGCTGTTGTGTGCAATAATGTCTTAACATACAGATATATAACCTCTTTCAGAACAAGCCATGGTGTTTATCCCGAATCTTGTCTCATCTCTGTCAGTACACATCAAGACTTCAGCGCTAATTCTCTCAATTTACACCAGCCTCTGCACAGTCAAGAGTCTGGTTCACCAGCTGTTCTCTGTTGCAGGAGAAAATTTAACTTGCATAATAGTTCAAGTTGTCTTCTTTGAAGTTGTAGAGCCACAGCTTCAGCTGGTGTATATCGCTATAGTGCCCTGACTTTAATTTAAACCGTCTGATGAGCTGCTCTTCCTTTCCCCACGCTCCCCACACAATCCACCCCACCTTTCTAAAGGGTGGTTGAGTACAGATGGCACGTGCAGCAGAATCTGTACAATTAAAATGAAACAGACAGATACAGAAATTGTATCAATTTGTTAAGAGTAAACCATGGTGTATAATCAGGAATGACAAAGATTGGTCAGGAAATTGTCTCTGTCTGAAGGCACAAATAGAATCCCTTACCTACGGCAGTGAAAAGAAATTCTCCTGTTTGTAAAAATTTGCATCTTGCTACATAAAGCAAGAGCATATCTGGGTTTTGATGGGTGCCATGGCAACAATGTTACTGGAGTATTGCACAGGAGCATTTTCAGAGAGGGAACAGGATGAAACAAAAAGCTCACTGGTTATCTGTGGACACAAAGATTCTCTTTCTTCTTGCTCCTGGGTGGCTGTTTACAGTCACCACCACATTCATTCTTTCACATTTTATATATATGGTTGTCCAGAAATAATGAAAGAAGGGGAAAACCTGCTACAACTAGAAGGACAGATCTTAAAAACAGCTCAAAGACAGAGTCTATTTGCAACACTGAAATGAGATGAACAGTATGGAACTACTAAACCCACTACGGTTCCTAGCAAAGAACAAAAGCACTGGATTACATGTTCAATAAAACATGTGCCAAAGTTCCAGAATTGCTTTAAAGGTATGAATGCAGACAACAGATAATCATAGCTCTGCTGTTGTTCTGAAATAACAGATTTCAGCACATTTCATCTAGGACTGAATGCTGCACCTTTGCTGAGAACTAAACCCACCTGCAATTCTTTTCTAATTCAGATATTCTAGTGTCAGCAGAGGTGTTGAAACTAGAATCTCATTCATGCAAGTTTGTGTGCTTTGAGATTTGTGTGCAAAGAGAATAACTTAGCATTAACAAATGGCAAAATAAAGTAGTACCTACTACAATGGCCAAGGGAGGGGAAAAAATGCATTAGAGAGAAGCATTAGTATTTTCTTTGCTTTAGCAATTAACCAGACATCTTTAAGTCTTGGCATACAGAACATTATCCAACCTCTTGCCTAAGCAAAAACAGTTGCAGTACCTGAGAAATGGAATATTATTCTCTAATTCCAAGCTCCTTTATTTAGATTCTGATTTCTTAACAAAAAAAAAACCCCAAAAAGAACAAACCCACACCCCCTCACTCCTCCCCACCAAAAAACCAAACTCTTTCTATGTTCTTTTAGTCCCTCTTTCCCCATCGCTTTTGAACATCTTGGTCAATTTGAGAGCCAGGTGGAAATTTTAAAGAGAATTTCTGGATGTTTCTTTTGAATGTCTGGAATATTTCATATTCTGAGAAGGCTGGAGTTTAGGGTTCTAAAGTGTTTTTCAACAGAAGCAAATCCAAGGAGGAGAGAAGTACTGCTAATTCATCTGCTTATGGAAACAGGTTTTTTTTTCCAAACCCTCGGTCTTGTCATTCTGCATTACTTCACAAACTTTGTTTCATTTTTGCTCAGATGGTACTGGTTTATTTTCCCTTCACACAAAAGCCTTCTTGACCCTTGCAGCACTCATCTTCTGCCTTCCTGTTTCTGGCTTCTTTTAGATTTGTTCATACATCCTGCAATGTTCAACATCATCCTTGGGCCAGTGAACTTTCCAATATAACTACTTCTGTAAATCCTTCTCATGGTGTGTTCTTTGTGTGACACGTGACAATGTTCTGAGCTGGTCACCCTTTTGTATGTGGATATTGTTCAAATAACCTGGAGAATTCAGATGATGAACAGTATATGCATTACTCTCGAGGAAAAATTTACTGGGTAAACCAACTTTATCATGGCACTTTACTGTTACTTAGTAAGATTTATGAATCAAAAAATGTTCAACAGCAAACAGCATGTAAAAAACCAGGAATCATTAAAGGCAGTATCTCTTTAAGATTAGCTGGAAAAATACTTCCAGTACTTCATTGTCCAGTACTTCACAACTCAGGGTGAAGAAAAAATCTGTATGGATCTACTTTTCAGACAACTTTGTGGCCGAGGAGTAAAATTCTTGCCTTCTTACAAGAATCTGGTCACATACTTGATTGCTCTGTGAAGATGAGTCCACTGTCTTTAAGTCACAGGTACATAATTACTCTAAGCTCTATACTCGCTTTATCTGAACAAGCCTTCAATTCATTGAAGACCCTCCCTTCCCTCAGCAATTTAGTTTACTTAATAAATTACCTATTTTCACTTTATATGGGGTTAATAACCTTGACCTAGCTACAGATTAGATACACCCTTGAAATGCCTTTACAGAGTCAAACACCACAGCAAATGCCAGTTTTGTCCATTCATAAGGCATACCTGCGGGCTGTACGAAATAAAGGCATATTCACCTCTCTGGTTCCTCACTTCTTGTTCAGAAAAAAATTTGCAGTCACTGTACCTATAAAGTGTTCCAAGTGTGACTAACGGTTAGAAGCACATGTCCCCGAGCCTGCGGGCAGACTGTGAAAATGGTAGAGAAAGGTGCAGCTTGCATCCTGTTAGCCAGGATGAGCTAACATCAGTTAGAAACCCCACAGTTACAGGAGCAAATAATTATTGTTGATCTTCATTGTGAGTCTCCCACTAATGCTAATAAACATGATTCAGGAGAGCAAGAACAGTATTCCAAGTACAGATTGTAAGGTACAAAACAGGGGGATGAATTCAACACCAGAGAAACCTGGGTTTACTTCAGATACAGCAGCAGAGTAGCTTTTTAGCAGATGTAAAGATTCAAGAAACCTGGAGCTCTGAAATCTCTCTGACAGCAACTCGATCCTGCTTGGAAGTATGAGTCAGTGTAGGTGACATAATAATGACTTAAATTATTGAAGTAGCATAATGCAAGATACTGAAACGCTGAACAGCTCGTGCTGATTTTTATGCCAGACTGCTGTGACAATACTTCTCTGGTTGCAGTTTCCTTCATAAAGAGACACCACATTCTAGCTACATGTTCTGCAAGAAGTTTGGCAGGTTTTTTTTAGGCACATTGTTTCTCTTCACGTTATCCCTTACTGTGATACCTTTATATCTCATCCTTGTAATACCTCATCCATGTGTCCACACTACTTCAGAAAGACAAAGAACATCTTTCTTGAAGCTTATTAAATGAAGGAAGGGCACCACCGTTAGGTAGCACACAGTCACGGTAGAAAGTATTGCTGTTACCCTGCATGCCAGCTGGACTGTGGCTATGCTACAGCAAGATTTTGACTGAAGATCAGATTACACCGCAGCAACACAGCTCTTGTTGGCAAGTGCATGAATTTGGAGTATTCCAATGCTCTTCCTAGGTATTTCCCCAACTCCAGTACACATGGATTTCACCAGTAAATGTTACCAAGAACAGAAAAGACGTACCAGTTCTCTCCATTTCTTCAGCTCAAAAGCTCAAAGCTGCTTTGAATTTTCAGGACTCTGTCAAGATAATCAACTCCACCGCTACATAGCAGGCCAGTGGAGGTGCATCCCAGTATGTAATGAACAAATCTGAATACTGCAACATCTCTTTAAATAACTGTGGACACTTTAGTATCAGAAACAGAGTAAAAGTATAAAGACATGCCAAACTTGTGTTCTTGTAGCCAGAAGTCTGAACAGCTACTACAGTAACAGTGAAGCAAAAGGTTCAAAAGAAAAAGCATACAGCAAAGAGAACCATTATTGGCCTGAACTTCTGAAGACTGTGAGATTGTTTTCTCCAGAAATATTTCACATAACTTTGGATTTTTTAATATACCCCTTAGCCTGAAATATACACGGTTTTAGTATCTACAGCTCTAGGGGATGATGTAGACCCAGGGGATGGTGGGGCTGAGACAGTGGAGGGCATCCTTCTAATGCCCATTTGTAGGCCTGATTCCAGTAGCACTTGTAGCAGTGACCTTCCTTGACCCAGTTCAGGACAAGAAATTTGACTTGGGAAAAGAGAAGCAAAGTGAAGATAAAATTAAGACATTTCACCAGCAACAGATGCCAGGATTCTTTTGAATTAAGTAGTTCCTTCCACTAAAGAAACCCCCCACCATCAGTAGAAATTGTTCACTTTAAAAACTTTTCTAAATATGTAAGACTTTGGAGTAGGAAGTTGTGTATAAAATTGCTTATCTCTTCCCTTAAAACCTTACATTAATTACACAGGAAAAAGAGAGATCAAGAGACCCAAAATTGTTATTTTATTTTAATTACTATTTTGCACAGTCACTTGAGAAGAAGGGAAATAATTTTCTGAATAAATTTGTCCTTTAAAAAACTCAACTGCATATGTATCTGTCATTTCCTGAAACTTCTTGTTTGGGACCTGGAAGAAAGGAAGAGGAAAGGGTACGTTAGTTCTATTGTCTTTACCAAATTACCCTGTCCCATAAACCAAGCACTCAGTGAGTCATAGGGAGTCGCTGAAAACAAGTCATTTTGAAAACAAGTTGACTTGAATCACTCATTCTGTATAGCTCAGGGAAATAGCCAGTCACATAAGGGTTTAGGTACAAAGCAATTCAGTGGCTTGATTTTTTCCCCCCCCGAACTATGACTACATTTATTTCACTGATAATAGTAAATGTCACCTTGTCTTTTAGAGTTCCTCTGTCCCTTTTAAGTAGAGATAATACCACCCTGGAAAGGGCTCACCATTCTCTACAAAGCCTGTTCTACCAAACAGGTGTAGTCATCACTGTGCTGGTAATAGGGCCAAAAGAGAACAGGACTCTTACCAGAATCACGTGATAGCCCAATTTACTTAGATGCCTCTTCTTCATTGCCAGCTTCCCTTGGGGATGTGTTGTACCCACACAGAAGGCAGATGGGGGAGCAAAGAGAATAGCCAATCTACAACCAAGCAAAGAAGGGAACACTTCATTGTACAAATCCAGAATAAACATTTTGAAGACAATGATATCCTTCAACACTGCAGAATAAGTAGCTCTTTCTGGTAGGCAAAAGCATCAGGACTGCAGAAATTTTATTTCCTTGTTCCTTATGCAGATTTCTCCTTCTATGAGCTTTGCACAAGACTGAGCATCTACCCAAATTCCTACAGCAGAATTAAGTCCTTACATCTCCACTTCTCCCACAATGAGAAGGACAGATCATTCAAAATTCTATGCTATTTTAACAGCTTCTGCATTTACTTTGATCCTTTGCTAATATTCAGAACCCTGCAATAAAACCTACTAGGAAGGCTGAGGTGAGCTGAATGCCTTGGAAGCCTGACAGTGAGTTCCCATTAGACAAGTTGCTACCTCTTTTTCGCAAAATGCGAAGTGTAAAATACACTGCTGTGCAGTGACCCAGCACACAAACGTAGAGTACTACTCAATTCTACTTAAGCCTTACTTAAATGATATATATGACCCAATTCAGTTACTGAGAGGTCATTTCTCTACACAAGATTGAATTAATCACCTAAAATGTGGATGTGATGATCATTTTTATTCAAATTGTATTTCAGTAGCCGAATTAATTGCCCTAACACACCATCAAAATGCACATTTTAAAGACTATATCTGGACACAAAATACTTGGAATATTAAAACCATAATGTAGCAATTTTTGGAAGGGATTTCAGTCATGCTTCAAAACCTGCGTCCACTATAAAAGTATCAGATTACTGTGATGTTTCCTGCTTCTTTCTCTGAAATGTTAAGTTTTAGCCTCTGTTAGATGAAGGTAATGAGCTGAAGGAGTTGTTATTCAGACCTGGCATTACAAATTTGGTAAGTTTCAGTAAGCACAAATACCAAGTTCATTATCTACTTTATTTATGTAAATCACTGAACCAAAGAAGTAACTGGATGGAAAACATATAAATAAAGCTAGCCTGCTAGAAAAAATATGTAGTAACAAAAAAAAAAAGGACACCTTTGAACACTTGAGTCAGCATGATCATCTGCTGCAGTTACTGTGAGGACTTTCTTTCTGTCTGAATCCATTCTGATTTCAAAATCTGAAAACAACAGAATATTTTAATACTGCAAGAGGTTACAATTAACGGTTCACATTGTTTCCAAATGAATAGCTCATTTGAAAAAGTTTACATACACTGCCAGTACTGTGTTTTTAATTGCTGCCGTGTAATGACTTTCACATTACTGATGGCTCTTCCCTCCTTGGAACCAGTATAAACAGCTATAGCTTGCACATATCCAGAAAAAAACCCACACATTCTTTTTTCGGAAACTGAAGACACAACTTTATGGGAAGGAAATAATAGTTTCAAGAAACTAGTCTTGATCACAGTCGGTCACACCTACTCAGATTTTCCTGTAATCCTATTCCTCATTAGAAATATTTAGGAAGAAAATTATTTCAAACGCGGCAAGACCGCTAAGATGGGTGGCTGGCCAAAGAATAAGCAGTATCAAAATACATATTATGAAATGATGACCTGGCACAGATGGTTTCATAAATTAAAGCAGAACCCAAACCTTATCGGGATCTTCAGAGAGGAAACAAGTCAGAGAACAAAAGGCGGCTGCTGTTTGGCTTTGTTTCTGATCTGATTTAGTACTAACATGTCAACTCTTTGAAACAGTTGGCCATATTGCATTCATGCACAATTGACATCTGCTTCCCCATGCTTATCTAAGTCCAAAGCACTTTTATAAATAAAAGCAAACATTAAAGTTTTGGTAAATTGACTTAAATACTTTTAACAGAAGCATCCTAGAAAGAAGATTCGCCGATCAAGGATATGATTTGTTAACAGACTCTGCCTTCAAAATGTTATACTTTTAATCACTTGCATCCTTTGCAAGTTTGTTACCACCTTATTATTTTGGGGATTATAAATCTACATTTAACAGAATATGATGGTAATTTGGCTTCATACCAATATGATATTTGTACGGCAGCTGAACATTTTGCAGAAACATGTTCTCATCTCCCAAAAGTTCTATTAGTGCCTGCTGAGCCTTTCTGAGATGAAGAGGTACTAATGAAGAGAAATTCTCTGTTGGCACAAACGCAGGCTTCGTGAAGGAAGGGCTATCGAGTTCCATACATGTTTTTACAGAGTGAAGCATCATTTCCTTTTGTTGTCTGTGAAGATCATCTGAAAAAGAATGTCAGAAATATTACTTCCAATGTATCATCTCACAGAATTTTTCATTTTATTAACATTTGTAGTCTGTTCTATTAAAGCAAATGAACTTCAATACTGGAATCAACACCCAACTGGTGTTTCACTGAATATTATTATCTTCAATATATTAAATACACACCATCGATTTACTAATTCTACTATTAAAGTTGACAGCTATGACCTGTCATTTATCCTGTACTGCGTGCTGCTCTGTGCATGCTACCAGTTATCACAGGAGACTTACAGAGAACATGGAATGAGACAGCAAGCATAAAAACCATTTATAAAATCCAGACAACTGTAAGGCTTGTTTATAAAACAAAGAAAGAATATCAGACTTGGCCATAATTTTGGAAGTGTACTGAAGAGTACTAAGCTTCACAAACTATGCAGTTACAGCCTTACAGCTTTCAGGTTCAGTGTAGTAGGCTCAGTCAGTGTTTTACTCTACACTGAATTTCTCCTCCACTGAACTACTCTACTGGCTGTAGAGAATTGTAATGTGGAAATCAAACTCTACTACAAGCCATTTCAAGTTCCTCGTGGGAGTAGTCAAAAATGATTCCAGGTACTAAAGTTGGTTTACAAACATCAAGACTTCCTCTGTTTTTAAAAATGGCGCACATTTGTCAAAGAGAGAAAGAACCCCTGGCTCTTACACATTTCTACCATTTTCACAAATCTCATAGTCACTCTCTCCATGTGCACACCTACAGTTAACCTGTTGCCACCACAGGGCCCAAAATAGTAAGTCTGATGTCGCCATGTAGAAACACATCACTTAGATCACCATCACTACATTAGCTTTATATTTTTAGAGTTAAATTTTGGCATCAGTCACATTTGCATTTTTTTCATTTCTGAATTTTGAATACAATTACCATAAATTATGTACAGAGGCGCTATGCCATTTAAAACAAGAACATGACAAAGTAAGGCCTGACCTGACAGCAGAAGTTCACCCCTGCTATCCTTTTGCAGCAGTTCATCAAGTGCACGATGAGGAAGATATCCTAACATGCTAAGTGCATGCACCGCCTTCAACAGTTCTGTGCTGGAAATCTGAGGGAGGTACTTATTCAAGCAGCTATGAAGAGTCTCAAAAAACCTTTTCCAAAAGTACAAGAGAAGTATCTAAATACACAAGTAAGTCTATATATAATACCGCCTTCAAACAAACATGCAAGTTAGTTAGAAATCTCTATTACCTTGTATAATCATATGTCATATAATCTAACATTAGCTTTTGACTCTCTTTGAGGCTATGGCTACCTATCTACAGGTTTAGCAGATTTTTCAGTCTAGAACTAAGGTCTCTATTTTCAATTATAGAGAAAGATGTTTACACAGAAAAACTCTGAAAAGACACAACGGATTTACCTTACAGATTAATAAAACACAATTATGCACTCTTTCAGAACTGGAATCAAATACTAGTTGCCATACACTATAATGACTACATAATGTATTATTAGGCATTCTAAATGAAAACCTACTGATGTTCTTGGCCTTTGGGAACATAGTTGAGTCGAGAATACACTCTGAGAACAGTCAAAAGGTTTTTCAAGTTGAGGAATTCAGGGTCTTCCATCACCTTCTCAGCAAAACTACCCATCAGCTCAGTAGGCTGAAAGGTGAGTGTCTCGAAGGCAGAAAGAAAAAGAATAATCTAAAATAAAAGACAGTTTTATAAGGTCAAGAAAGCCAGTAAAGTGGATCCTACCTGTTAATTTCATAAAAGACTTTTTTAACAAATGCAAATTTTTCAAACCATAACACCCATTTTATTTTTACTTCTTTATTCATCAATAAATTAGAATAAAAAGAACATTTTAAAAATTTAACTGCATCAACTTTGTAAGATTGATATTCCTGAAAAATCTGTTCTCCAAATATCTAACACAGTCATGAAGAAAGTTAAGATGAAAAGCACCAAAACCGTGTTATTCTACTAGTACCACTATAAATTATTTGGTCTCAAACTCACCTGTCTCTTGTCCCAAAGGCAAGCAGTAGAATTAATGTGGTCTGCTAATGCTGAAAGCAGTTTTATATTACAGTACTGGAGATGATAAGAACCTTCCAGAATGAGAATTAACTGCCGAAATGAAGCATCATGGATGTTCTCTGTAACAGAAGAGCAAAAAAGGACAAATGATACAAAGTAGTGGGAGTTGTAGGTTTGAGATGTTCTGCAAAGCTTGGCTAAGGGACAGAGGAAGGGAAAAAATACATTGGATAAGGAACTTTGAATCTAGCTAGGCAAAGTAAACTGAACTAAAACACATGGAAGAAACTAAGAAGCAGAAAAAATGAAACTGAATCAGGATCAAGGTGGAGGGGATATATAAGCAGAAGAGCACAAATTAACAAAACAAGCAAGACAACTGTATTCTCAAAACATGCTGCTCCAGGAGTCTTGATTTTCAGTATCTCCTTACATTCAGCATGGAAACCCTCAGGCTAGCTCCTTTGCACTGACTGAGCCATCAGGCTGTACCAAGTCAGCTGAGGGAGTAACAAAGAGCAGGATCTAAAACTGCTGATTAATCAGGTATTAGCACATGATGAAATTTACAGTTCTCCAACGTGGTCTTACAAAACTGCAGGAACCCACAGATATGACTCTAAAGTGCCTAAAAAACACTACAGGCTGTCAAGCACTAAAGCATTTAGTATACACCAAACTAGAGAACTAACCTCCTGGTATATGAGCAGGATGACATAGATTGAGTGCCAGATTACAAGACTATCCGCAGGACTGATGCTTCATTTGTCACATGAGATGGACCTACCTACTCCTGAGATTAAAAAGATTAAGTACTGAAGAACAGAGCTCTCTCTTGAACACCCCACTTTGCTGCAATGGGGGCATGGATGCCATAGAAGACAGTGACTGTGAGAGAAAAGAGCCTAGTTACAGTAGTAGGATTAGCAGCCATCAAAACTAGACTTTACCCTTTTGTCTGTCAGATGACTCAAGAGGATAGCAGGAAAACAACAGAATTTAACACCTCTGAGTTGTGCTCAGTGATTTTCCAGCCTTAGCATAAAACAGTTACCTCATTTCTTGAGGTGCTGGGTGGTGAGAACTGCAACTGAAGCCAGTGAGAGCTGTGAATCCAACAAAGTAATTTGTAATGCTAGGTGTTCTTAAAGAAAACAGGCTAAAGGAATCTTGTATTACTGGACACTTGGATCTTAATCCCCCTCCTCTGCACAATTAGAAAATTAGTATTACCACTGGGTCACTCCCCTGCGGCTGCAAAAATTATCTGGGTAACTGCCTATGAAGTACACAGTTATTACAATTCTGGTCAGGTCCCCAGATAGGGAGAGGGGACTACTTTATTGAGAGCCCCAGCAACAGCATGGTACCTGAACCACTTGCTGGAGGACACCTTTGACGCATGGGCCCCAAAGCATGCCCTTTTTCCACCTACAGATACCTACTCTGTATCCCACTCTATTCCCAGAGCATCATTTTCAGGACATGCAGCATGTAAGTCCTGAGAACACAAACTAAAAAAAAAGCAGAAAAAAGTATTGAGCAGCTGCTTACTCTGTGTACTCTATCTAGCCCATGTACTGAGTGTGGTAACAGTTCTATGGGAGAAGCCAGAACGTGTTATTAAAGACTGTGTCCTAAAACATATGAACAACCAGGACAAATAAACACTGTACAAGTATCCCAAATACTCCTGGTTCTTTTATGTTAAGAATGATATTCTGCTATCAGTGTTTTTCAGACATAAACTCGTATATATTTGAAGTGTGAATCAATGCATACTGACCACACAAGAAAGGTACTGTAAAGGTAGGGAGAGAGGTGAAATTATCAGTGTTCATTTCATTTTTTTCTGGGCTGCAGCACCATGTCAGTTATTAAGCAGTACTCCATATTTAAATCCAGTTAATCAGGGAAATACTATGTTCCCTTTAGTTTATCAAACAAACACACTAAGCCACCACTACATCCTGTAAGATACCAATTTCCAGTTCATACTTGTTTTAAAAGTTTATCTGAAACACAGTTTTTCTTGATAGAGTTCAACTCTTTTTACTAAATTCTACATACAGAAAAATGCCAAGAAAAAAATATTTAATTTTGGTAAATGTTAGGAAGGGCAGGGACTACAAGAATTATTTGCTTTTGTTATTGATCAGTAATTTTCTGTCTTGCTGCTTATCAAATGGCTCCACATTACTACAATATCCTGTAAAACTAAGATATTTCCTGAGTTTTAAAGGAAATCAGAAAAGGGATATGAGACAACAATTAGGAAAAATTTGGCATAAGGAAAGGAAATTTAATAAACATTTTTTTCCTTACCCTGGATCTTTTTACTGCAGGCATTCAGAATTGGAACAGAACAATAATTCATTGCAACAAGACCCAAAACTACACGCAGAGCATTCGGGAAAGTCAGATGGTCAATCTCTTTCAAAACCGCCATCTAAAATTAATTAGAGTTTATTAAATCCATCATTCATGTATATTATCACTGCTTTCTAGTGAAGGCACTTTCACCAAAATTTTCCCAAAGCCCTTAGACTGTTCAGAATTTTATGATAAAGGAGCAACAAGTAGCAAAACCATAAAGTAACCACTCTCAATTTCTTAATACACAGTTTACATGATTGAATGTTCTACAGCCATCAGACTATGCAGGTTCTCAGCAATTTGGCTTTATAGGGATTTTTATTTTTATTTTTTTTTAGACAAAGAAGGCTCAGTGAAATAAGGTAAATATATATCTCATACCAGCTCTTTAAAAAGCAGCAGAAATTTAACTGGCACAGTTGATTTATTTTCTAGTCCTCAAACTTACTGTTTTGGATGTGTGTGAAAGCTGTAAACCTTCAAAGTGATCCAATAGCACACTGAGTGGCGTATCTTTAAGGCAAACACCCAGCTACAAATGTGGACTGAAGCACAGGACAGCTCTGATGCCACAAAATAGACTTCCACTTATCAAAACAGTAATTAGATTGATATAAACGACACTAAAATGAGACTACAAGGTGTATTAGCTATTAAAATACAAAAATTAAATATAAAATGCATCTGCAATATAAATTACATGGTATTAACAACAGGACCCTGTAAGCTAAGAAAGTTAAGATTTCCCTTCAGTTAACAAATTGAAGGGTTACTTTCCTCTCAGTTCCATATTCCATTGGATCTTTAGCCAGTTTCTCATCATCTTGTAAGTAAACCATAACACCCTAGACAAGGTACCACTTTTTATATCTAATACATTGCATTAGCTCTCTGCCTCACTTTTCTTGCCCATTTTCCCACCAGTTGTATCTTCCTTCACTTCCTCATGAACGCTATTGCAAGCTCTGATCTCAGAGCCCTTTGCTTATGTGATGAAAGCACTAGTAGGCCCTGCTTGAAAGGTTTCAAAGTGTTTATAAATCGGGACGAAGCCCAGTACTTCTTGCTGTAAAACCTACAGCCTGCTCCCAAGCACTGTATTTGCCATGGGGTGGGGAGGGAGCTTTCAGACACAGAGAATGATAAAGCTGTGCACTAGGTGAGTTCTCCTGGCGTCCCACTCCTGTCAGTCCTCTAGCTCTGTACTATCACTAGGCACAGTGTCATTACTGACTAGCTTTCTGTCTTCTGGTCTCAGCCACTACCTGGGAAGGGAATCTGGAAACAGCCTGTAAATGCCTCAATGAGTATCATGCGGCTAACCCAAACAAGAGTTTAGGGCACTGCTGTTTTACTGCCTCAACTGCTTTTGTACTATCACCATTGCTTACTGTCCCCTTTTATGGTGGGATATTCCCAGCCTCCAAATTTATAGTCCTCCTGTGGATATACAATACATACAGAAAATTCAGTTAACCTTTCCATTACATTTTCTCCAAGTGTCTGGAAAGAACCACACTCAATTTATAAACAAGCAAAAAACCCCCAAAACCCCATCCCCCAAAAAAAAAAAAAAAAGAACCTCCCACTAAAATTACCTCTAATTTCTTTTTCAGGAAGACAGGAATATCTTTTCCCATGCATTTCATCAGGTTTTGGAGTATAAAGATGTCTCTGATACTTGGAATGCGCTGCTCCACTAGTAACCTGATGGAGAAATACACACAAGGCCATGAGCTAGAGAGTAACTGTTCAACACATCCTTCATAATTTCATCAGGAACAGGTATGTACCCCCATTCTCCCTCAGTGATATATTCCCAAGAAATTCCCTGCAATTCTCCTACCTTCTTTTATGCATGGCTGCCATAACTCTACATGATATAGCTGCATCACAGATATTTTCCCACATGAAAATAATTCTGTATGTTTCCTTAATGTTATCATGATAGTTGAGTGTTGTCACTAATACATTAACAGGGCACCTGCCCAGACTACACATGTCATTGTGCAGACATGAGTGCTGTTAAGGCTCAAGTAATTAACACTCTTCCTCTTCTTAAAAAAAAAAAAAAAGACATTTTTATCATAGAATCATCTATGTGCAGACAAGTTCTAAAACAGCCAGGAAACTTGGTGCAAGCAAGAGAAAGAAGCTGTGGGCTACAGGAAGAGAAGGGCATATAACAACTCAGAGAGATCATAAGCACAAGATGAAGTTCTGCTTTCCCAGAACCAACTTTTCTGGCTCAGATGGGAGGTGTTGTAATTGTTGTATCTGAATCACCCTTAAATATACCTGCACAGCTACAAAAATATGAAACATCACTTTGTAAGGGAGTGCACTGTTCTGATATTCATCCGTGCAGATGTGGCTTCCTGTAAATGAGCAGTAGGTCCAGACATCAAAATGTAGAGATGTAGATGGATTTCTTACAAGAACTGTGGACCTGAGCTTCCAGAAGAACCCTGTTTTCCATATCACTAGCACATCCACCTTTTCAAAGCAGAATCTGACACAAGACTCAACGTTCTAATCTCTGGCAAGTTTTGTTGACCACTTCAGTAAAAACTATTATAGGATCGAGCAGATTGGTTACTGAAATCTCACTGGCCTAGCAAAAACTCACTACAGCTCAAGTTATTCTGATAAAGTACTACACAGAAGGCTTTGCTGGATGCACAGTTAATTTAATCTTGTCTTCATTCTAGTTTTTACTTACTAAATGAAAATATTTCCTGGCTGTTTAAACAGCATTTTGCATCATGGCAAATCACAATACTTCACAAAGTAAGCTAGTCTCATTAAGCTAGTCTCATTTCTTCTTTTCCTGCATTGATATGAAGTCACTTGATCAACATCACAATATCCTCAGCAGCTGCTATCTGCTGTGGTCAGTTAAGTCTTAAAACCACAATATGCCTTTTATATGCTGACATTCCCTCCATCATTTCTACAAGACATATATTCAAACATGTAAATATAAAGAACATGTGAAAGATATTTTTCTCACTGTAATCCGGCTTGAAGAGCGCTCACATTCTTGTCTCTCTCCATCCCCACTAAAGTAGTTGCCAGAACTGAGATACATCGGTTATCAAATTGATTGAGCTTCTCCTGTTAAAAGTTTTCACAATGTCACATTACTATTTAAGATCACAGTTTCAGAAAAGAAAAACTAACAACTCTTATTATCTCTACCTGTCATCTTCTCTTCCCCCTCCAAAGTCAATTTGTAAATTTTAATTCTGTGGTGACCTGCAAGGCCTCACAACCATCAAATGTAGTTGTTTTGAAAAGGCTAATGATTTTGAGACTTAAATCTGTCTGAAATCAGGCAATCATTTCCAAAATGAAGGAAACTAGAAGTACACACGAATTACCTGTGAGGGCCCTGTTTCCATGGAACATCACACCAAACCAGCAATGTAACGCAGCTCTCTGATGTTGCACAGCCTTCCAGAGTGAGCCCAGAGATTTCAGCCCAAATTCAGAAGAGAGATTCTGCTACTTACCTGGCACACCCTCACCAGAGTCTGCACTAGGAGAGTGTTCTGAGGAATGCCTAGGTTCACCACAGCATGCAGGCTGAACACCAGGTCACCCCGTGTCATCCTTCTGGACTCCTGCAACAGCTGCTGACAAAGCTTGGCAAAAGCTGGGTGCTCAAAAACGAGCTGCTTCTCATAACGCTGCTGGTCTTCTGACAGGTTTTTGAGCAACCTCCACACTGTAGTTAAACAGTTCGTGAATTGCTTAATGGAAACAGCAGACTTTGAAGCCAAGTCCAGGACATCAGAAGGGCAGGTACATTTCTGGAGATTATCAAAAAACACTTCATTATGATCCATTAGCTGCTTCACTTTAAAGCTCCCAGAATCATCTGACTTTTCAAGTTCCAAGGAGCTGTGTGTGGCTTGGTCACTCACCAACGCCTCAGTACTCTTCTCTGCTTGTATTTCAGCAACTGTGCTAAAAACATCTGTCTTTTGAGATAGAAATCGACGAGACGATCCATGCAGAGACAGAAAAATACTTGAAAAGAAATTCCTGAAGTTCATATTTTCCAGGGGATCCCTGTATCTACTACTCCATAAAACGTGTTTTCTTGTTGTAGATGATGATTTGGAAGAGAGCACAGAATTGCACCTATGCATGCATCTGGCAGTACTTAGCAAGTAACTTATTTTATTATTCATTTCTGCTAACGTCTCATGAACCAATGTGAAATGCCAACTCAAAGTAAGGATCCAATGAAGTGCTACAAATGGAAACAGCCCTGGAGAAACTGTGTAAGATGGCTTATCTGTAAAGATAATTGAAAATTATATAATTAGTTACAAGGCTTTCAATTTCTAAATCAAAGTACCAAATCTGCACACATCTTTTACAAGAAAAAAGGTCGGGGAAAAGATCTCCGGGAAATTATTTGCAGGGAGACTTTTATGGGGTTTCTACGTTTTAGTCCAACATTTGATGCAAGGCTAACTCGTCCTGGGTGTCCGGCTTTCCCTCCGACACGGAGGCTCCTTTCCTAATTGATGTTCCTCCAAGCAGCCGCGTCTCCTGGCAGTGCTCTGGCGGTCAACGCCAGCCTTCCGCACCGCGGAACAGACCCCTGCGTGGCTGAGGCCA